>OY759169.1:49056905-49656905 GCA_963662145.1 Sturmia bella
ATATATATATATATATATGTATGTATATATATATATATATATATATATATATATATATATATATATATATATATATATATATATATATATATGTGTGTGTGTGTGTATGTATGTGTGTATATGTGTGTATGTATGTATATATGTATATATATGTGTATATATATGTATGTATGTATATATGTGTATGTATATGTATGTGTATGTATGTATATATGTATGTGGCAGCACTGTCCGATGATAGAGAGAAATATAACGCTTCATGGTACAGCACTGTCCGATAGTAAAAAGAAATGGAAACAACACTTCATGGTACAACACTGAAATATTTTCGTCCCTTTTATAATACTTGCGTTGATCGTGAAACACCACGTATTCTGTACATTTTTAATTTAATCGAAATAAAGTAAACTCTAAGTATTCTAATATAAGAAACAGAATAGCGACAATTTAACAATCGCTATATTGGTGACCCCGAATATTCGTCGCTTAGAGATTTTACGGAAAATGACTGACGAGCAGGAAAAAATTGAGACAGAAGAACTCAGAAATGCACCACAGCAAAGTAGTTATGTCCACGTGGACGCATCCTCGGCTGTGCGCTTAAGTCCGCCAAGTATGAACGCTACGAATATCGACTCTTATTTTTTGTTGCTAGAATTTTGGTTTGCCGCTTTAGGGATAACGCGTGACCAACTTAAGTACAATATCACCATGGCACAAGTTCCGCCATCAAAGTTGTGCGAGCTCCGCGCAATTATTGATGCGACGCCACAACAAAACAAATACGAATATATAAAAACAAAGCTATTGGAGCACTTTGCTGATAGTCAGCAACGACGTTTACAACGTGTTCTGTCGGACATGCCCCTTGGTGATATGAAACCGTCTCAGCTGTTGAACGAGATGAGGCGCGTCGCGGGAACTGCTTTAAGTGAAAATATTCTCGTAGATTTATGGGACGTTAGTCTTCCGCCCCACGCTCAAGCCGCTGTAATTGCTGCAAAAGTGGACATTGCGGATAAAGCAACCATTGCCGACGCAATTGTTGAATCGCTTGGTTTACGTAGCATAAACGCGGTAGGCGAAGCTATAATAACCGCAAGAACACTGGCAGCAGCACACGACTCTAATGATTCTAATTCGATTCAACAACAATTGGGTCAATTGATTAACATGATGAAAAGACTTATGCCGAGTGTAACACACAACAACGATAACCGCTCCAGATCACGCTCACGATCTCGCAAAACCTACAACAACAGCAATAAAGTTGAAACATCATCAACGTGTTGGTATCATCGAACTTTCGGTACAAACGCTCGAAGCTGTCGTAAACCGTGCGCTTTTGCCTCTGGTAACAGCAATACACAACAATGACTATCTACCAAGCAAGCATCGAAAATTGGCGAGTTTTCTGCTACTGCTAAATCATATCGCCTGCAATTTTATGATAGCGAAACAAACATTCGTTTTCTTATCGATTCAGGGGCAGACGTGTCAGTGGTGCCAAGATCACCTCATGCTCAACATCTGCGCTCATCCGAAATGCAACTTTTTGCCGCCAATGGCTCACCGATTAAGGTTTACGGTGAAGCCATAATGAAAGTTAGCCTAGGTCTTAGACGCGAATTTTTATGGACCTTTGTAATCGCTGATGTAAGCTGCCACATTATTGGAGCCGACTTTTTGAGCCATTTCGATTTGTTGATCGATTTAAAGCGAAAGAGGCTAATAGATAATTTAACGCAAATTAACTCAATCGGTACACTGACACATATACCAAACTCGACTATCAAAATTTTACAAGCTTCAACGCCATTTTTAGAAATTCTAAAAGAATTCCCAAATGTCACACGTATCTCACAACAAGGCACGCCTGTTCAATCGAAAGTGGTTCACCGTATAGTGACAACAGGGTTTCCAGTTTTTTCACGCCCACGGAGATTGTCACTCGAAAAGTTAACCGCAGCACGTGCTGAGTTCGACAACTTGATGAAACTGGGTATATGTAGACCATCAAACAGTTGTTGGTCCAGTCCGCTACATATGGTAAAAAAGCCAAATGGCACATGGCGTCCCTGCGGCGATTACAGAGCGCTGAATGCTATCACTGTGCCAGACCGTTATCCCTTGCCGTTTCTTCAAGATTTTACAACAATTTTGCACGGGCAGACTATATTCTCTAAAGTCGACTTGCAAAAAGCTTTCCATCAAGTTTCCGTACACCCCGATGATATCGCAAAAACTGCCATCGTAACGCCCTTTGGCCTTTTCGAATTTATGTATGTATATGACATTTGGTCTACGAAATGCTGCTCAAACATTTCAACGCTTGTCACATGATGTTTTCAGGGGACTTGAATTCGTGTTTCCCTATATGGACGACGTCTGCATAGCCTCATCATCCCCGGCAGAGCACCAAAGCCATTTGAGAATCGTGTTTGAGCGTTTACAACAGCATAATTTAGCAATTAACATCGCTAAATGTGAGTTCGGAAAATCAGAAATATCTTTCCTCGGTCACAAAATAACATCGAAAGGCATAAAACCTCTGCCAGAGCGCGAATTAACAATTTGTTTTGTTATTTAAATATAAAAAAATAAATTTTACGCTTATGCGTTTC
This sequence comes from Sturmia bella, assembly GCA_963662145.1. Lineage (NCBI taxonomy): Eukaryota > Metazoa > Arthropoda > Insecta > Diptera > Tachinidae > Sturmia > Sturmia bella. The sequence continues at coordinate 49,059,530 of OY759169.1, forward strand.
CTTTTTATTTTATTTTGATATATTTAACTTAGAGCTAAGTTACTTAACACGATGTGTTTTCTTTAGAGTAAAATCTTAACTAACCCCTTTCTTTATTTTGGTTCCTTTAAATAATAATCTTACTTAGACTATCTCCTTTGTTCGGATTGATCAAGGTAATGTTCACTGAAAACATGTTATCAACCATGGGTATTGGGATCATGTATTGTTGTCTTTTTGTGTTAAGGGTTGTTACAATTTTTTCTTTATCTCTTTTTACTGTATTATACTTAAGTGTTACATGTTTATCTTTAAGTGTCCTAATCTCTATTTTTACTTGTTTACAATATTACTTAGTTTCTTTATGCTTATCTTACTAATGTGTGTTTTCCGATATTATTTGTCTTTTGTGTTACTTGTACTTGTCTAGACATGTTTATTGTTGTGGTGTCCCTGAGACTGACCTTAACTCCCCCCTAAGTTAAGCAAGATCGTCCCGATCTTTCCTAATACGTTGTAGTTCGTTCTCGTATGCTTTCTCAAATCTGCTGGCTGCTGATTGTCGTTTGCATTCTATAATGCAGGTTGTAATTTTCATTATTGAAAAAATTATTAGTACTAAGAGTAGTAGGGTTAGTGATAAGTATGTGAAAGTCCTAATGGGGTGCTGTTCAAATGGAATAGTGAATTTCCTTATTGAGTCCAAGTTATTAAAAGCCCATTCAGTGTCAGATTTTATCAATTTTAAAACTTCGAAATCTTCGTCGTGTTTCATGTGTATTGCCTCAGTTAACCGTTTATGTATGTTTCTAAATGTTCTATTGTCTATTGTAACCTGGTCTGTGTATGTGACTAACGCTATATTAGTAGTAGTGATATTGTTGACCTTATGGTCTCCATCAAGTAATATGGATCCTTCGTCTATTTCCAATAGTGGTTGGTTATATTCTTGAATAACCGTACATTTACTATCTCTGTTATTGAGGAGTTGGAGTATGCACATATCCGTTTCGTTATTTCTTTTGCATATGTTTCTTCCTAAATAGTTTTTGCAGAGGTTCACTCTAACGTAATCATTATTACATTGGGCAATTTGGTCATCTGTCTGGATTTTTCCGTGCCTGTAGCTTATGGGTGTGATCCTAAAAAGGTTACAGTGTTTGTTAAATATGGGGTATTTATACATGGTCACAACTACGTCTCCTGTTCCAGCCATATGTACATCTGCGTATTCTAGAATGTTAATTATAGGCGCTGAGATTACTTCGTGTCGCATTATCTCTTTTATGTCATTCATGTCTAAAGATTCCGTCAGATATTCGTCATTTTTTGCGGCATTGATTGTTCTAACGAGTAGGAGTAGTTGTTCGTGTACCTGTTCGAGAATGAGTTGATTTTCCAATGTACGGCCTTGTAATGAATCGATTAATTTTTCGAATCTTGAATTAATTATGCGTTGTTTTTCGTTATTTGTTATTAATAAATTCATAGCTGCCTCCATCTCGATGAAATCGTTATGGTCAGGATTTCCTGTGACGAATTTCAGTGCTGAACCCAGAAAATTCAAAGATCTAGTGTATCGTTTGTGTTCATTCAGTTGGTCTGCTAGCATTTCTATTTACTTAATCAAAATTATTTCCCGAGTGGTAGGTTTATAATTTCCTGTGGTGATCTTTTTGTATGGTGTAAGTATTTTCGTAAGGTTGGTTACGTGAAAAAGGTGGGAACACTCATCATATAGAAGTGCATCTTCAGTTCTGGTTAATAGAAATTTCCTGTCTTTAAGGTTTTCTATTTTTACGTTTGCCTCTAGTGCTAGTACGGCACTCACGAGTAATATTAGGTATTTGAACATTTTCATCATTTAATGTATAGTTTTTTATGTTGTCTTTATGCACCAAAACTCCTACCTGTGTTAAGATTGTGTCCTCACGATCTTCTTGCACTATGTGTTTTTTATATCTAGCGTTGGCTACGACGTTTAAATGGCCTGGCTTGTAAACTAATTTTGCTCCAAAATCTTCTATAATATTCTTCCATCTCATTAATTTTGTATTTGGGTTCCTTTCAGATGTTGCAAACGTTAGAGATTGGTGGTCAGTGTAGATTGTTAAATCAGCTACACCATAAATGTAATTCCTTAGTTTTTGTAACGACCAAATAATTGCTAACAGTTCTTTTTCATTGGTACTGTAGTTTTCCTCTGTTTTACTCAGAGTACGTGATAGGAAAAGTATTGGTTTTTTGTTTTGGCTAAGTACCGCTCTAAGTGCTATATTGGATGCGTCGGTTGTTAGTTCAAAAGGTTTGGAGTAGTCTGGTTGAAAAAGTTCTACCTGTTCTCTTAAGCAAGTTTTTAAGCGATCTATGGCTTTTAGAGCTTGTTCATCAAGATTTACAGTTGTATTTTTGCTCTTATTTTTTCCTACTTGTCCGTTGTCTCCTATCAAGTGTACTGTCAAAGGTTTGGCTATGCTAGCATACCCCTTAATGAATTTCCTGTAATATCCAGTCATTCCTAAAAATCCTCTTAAGTCTTTCAGTGTTCTGGGGACCGGGTAGTTATTGATTGCCTCGACCTTTTCTGGATTAGTTGAAATTCTATTGTATTTGATTATATGTCCTAAATACTCTACTTCCGTTTGGAAAAACTTGGATTTTTCATCAGAAATTTTCAGTGTGGCATTGTTTAATTCGTTAAATATTATTCTTATATGTTCCATGTGTTCTTCGGCTGAGGAAGAATATATAAGCACATCATCTATATATACATATGCAAATTTTCCTATATATTCCCTAAGTATATCGTCCACACATCTCTGAAAAATGGAGGGTGCGTTCTTCAATCCAAAGGGTATACGAACAAATTCGTATTTTCCACCATTAACGCAGAAAGCTGTTTTTTCCCTATCTTTTTCGGAGATTTTTATTTGATGGAAACCGGATTCCAAGTCTAAGGTGGTGAAGTATTTAGCTTTACCTAGATTTTGTATCGTCATGTTTACGTCTGGGATGTTATACCTATCCGTAATTGTGTTAGCATTCAACTTTTGGAAATCTATGACCATTCGTTTTTTTGGTCTTCCCTGTTCGTCCGTACCCTTTTTTGGGACTGTCCATGTTGGAGAGTTGTACGGGCTATTCCTTTTTTGTATGATTCCTTCTTTTAATAATTTTCGTACTTCCTTATTGACAAAATCGTTATCCGCTATGGGATATGGATATTGTTTTGTCCATATCGGTTCTTCATTTTTAGTTCTAATGGTGGCTTCAATGGTTGTGGTAAAAGGTAACGGTCCTATGCCATTATTTTCTTTCATCATTCTGTCTATTTCCTGTCTATATTTTTCTTCTCCTACGATGTAATTTAATTTGGGCTGATTATCACTGCTCATGGTGGTTAAGACCATGTCCCTAACATTCACGTCTGCATTTAGAATTTTTAGTCCTTCTATACCTAAAATCATGTCAAAAGACTCAATATTGTCTATCTCAAAAAATGTAATTTCCCTATTCATTAGTTTAATTATTCTTTTCGTGGTTATCATTGAGTAGCCGTGTATAGTTTTCATTCTAACTGGCTTAATTTTTATTCTACCTGAGGAAACACATTTAGTATTTATGTAATTATGGGTTGCACCAGTATCAATTAAAATTTCGTATTTCTTATTTGTTAAGTCACTCGTTAGTGTGAGATAGGGCAACCCGCTTCTTAGTTTAAATTATCTATTCTTAAATTATTTACCATTTGTCCTGGCTCTGCATACATGCTGGAGGTGTCATCAAATTCTTGTGCTGAGTGGTTTACTCTTTGGTGTTTGTTGGGGTAAAAGTTCCCACTGTGTTCTCTTTTCCATTGTCGGTTGTCTGAGAAAGGATGCTGCTGGGTAACGTTTGGTGCATTAGTTCTTCTCTGTGCTTGAATAATCTGTCGGGAGTCTGTTTCCATTGGCACGGGTCTTGTTTGTTGGTTATAGCTGTTTCTTCCATTGAAGTGTTTAAAGCTTGGTTGTGGGTAAGTTCTCTGAGTTCTCTGTGGTGCATAGTTCGGGCGTCTCTGATGGTGTGGGTGGTGGAAATGTGGTTTTTCCTGTGCTCGATCATCATATGACAGTCGTAAACCTTGATGATGGTTGTCATGTTCTATTGTTCTGGCCACAGCGAATGCATGTTCCAGATCACTTAGAGTATTGGCGTATAAGGTCGATCGGATGAATGAATTTGAAATGCCTGTGATAAAAACACGCGCTGCTTCATTATTAGCGTTCCTGAGCATGGCTTCTATCGTGGTTTCGTGTTCGCTGGACATTGAAATTTTTGATGTTATTAAGTTCAGGGCTTGGTTAATCTTATCATGGTATTCAGATAGGGTTAACTTATTTTGCCTTATTCGTCTCATTTCTTCTTGGAGCACGTATAGTGGGCGTATATCAGCATACGTATAGTCTAGTCGATTTCGAATGGCTTCGAAATTAAATGGTGTGTTGTTGTTTGTTAATATGTCTGATGCTTTACCTCTAATTTTGGACTTAATTATGGACAAAGCTTCTGAATAACGGCTGTGTCCTTTAAATTGGTTGATGTCATTCATCAACCTTGATGCATCCTCTCTCCAAGATCTATATTCTGCTTGGTTCCCATCAAATGTTGGGAGGGCTTTAAAGACTTCCAAAGATATACTTGAGGCATTTTCGTAATTCGTGGTTATGTCCTTGAGTTGTACTACTGGTGTTGTATTTATGTTTATGTTCGCCATTTTTTCTGTCAATGTATGACAATATTTTTCCATTTCGGTGAGCCTTGCAGTGAGGGCTGCAATGTGGTCTGCATTGGTAGTCATTTCTATTGGGCGGTTCTCGTTGAAACTTAATTCTCTTCTTTGTTTCGTGTTCATCTAACTTTTATGAAGTTTTTTTTTTTTTTAAATTTTTCTTCTTATGAAAGAGTTGTTTTGATCCGTAGATTCCTTGCGGTTACAAAGATTCTCAATGGTCCGTTCGCTGAACAACAAAGTATATGCTGCTCCTGGCTTTTGGATCGCCAATTAACAATTTGTTTTGTTATTTAAATATAAAAAAATAAATTTTACGCTTATGCGTTTCCTTTTTATTTTATTTTGATATATTTAACTTAGAGCTAAGTTACTTAACACGATGTGTTTTCTTTAGAGTAAAATCTTAACTAACCCCTTTCTTTATTTTGGTTCCTTTAAATAATAATCTTACTTAGACTATCTCCTTTGTTCGGATTGATCAAGGTAATGTTCACTGAAAACATGTTATCAACCATGGGTATTGGGATCATGTTTTGTTGTCTTTTTGTGTTAAGGGTTGTTACAATTTTTTCTTTATCTCTTTTTACTGTATTATACTTAAGTGTTACATGTTTATCTTTGAGTGTCCTAATCTCTATTTTTAGTTGTTTACAATATTACTTAGTTTCTTTATGCTTATCTTACTAATGTGTGTTTTCCGATATTATTTGTCTTTTGTGTTACTTGTACTTGTCTAGACATGTTTATTGTTGTGGTGTCCCTGAGACTGACCTTAACTCGCGTCGCAGCGATACAAAATTATAAAAGACCATCACACGCAAATGATTTGAAGCGATTTCTAGCTGTAATTAATTTCTACAGGCGATTTATACCGCGAGCCATTGAAGCTCAGGCTCCTCTTTTAGCAATGATACCGGGCAACATTAAAAATGACCGAACCCAGCTAACGTGGACTGAGGAAACGATTGAATCTTTTGAGAAATGCAAGGCTCAGTTAGCCAACGCAACCTTACTTGCTCATCCGGCAAGTGATGCTGAAATTTCCTTCTGGGTAGATGCTTCGGATATCGCCGTGGGTGCTGCAATACACCAACTTACGAACGGAGATGTTTAGCCACTAGGATTTTTTTCAAAGAAGTTTGATAACACCCAGCTACGCTACAGCACGTATGATCGAGAGCTTACTGCTATATACTTAGCAGTAAAGCACTTTAAATACATGATGGAGGGCCGACATTGCCATATATATACAGATCATAAGCCTATAATACACGCCTTTCGTCAAAATTCAGAAAAGGCAAACAATCGGATTTTATCGGGCAAATCACTACCGATATCCGGCACATATCAGGTGTGGAAAACGTTACTGCTGACTTATTGTCAAGAATCTCGTCAGTTTCGGTTAGCCCAACCATTGACTACGACGAACTCGCCTGTGCCCAACAAACGGATGAAGAGTTAAGTGACATCCTGAAGGGTAAAATTCCTTACAACATACAACTAAAAGCTTTTGCTATTCCAGGAAGTGAGAATCAGGTTTACTGTGATTATTCGACACCACGATTACGACCCTATATAACGTCACAGTTTCGAGAGAAATTTTTAAAAGCGACACACAACCTGGCACACCCTGGTATCAGGGCAACCGCGAAATTAATGACAAGCAGATTCGTATGGCCGAATATTCGCCGAGACAGCATTGATTTCGCCCGCCGGTGCATACAATGTCAACGATCAAAAGTGACACGCCACACAAAATCACTGCTGCAGCATTATAAAATTGTTGACAGTCGTTTTTCACACATAAACCTGGACATAGTAGGACCTTTTCCGCCAAGCGAGGGTTATCGCTATTGTTTGACAATAATTGATCGATTTAGTCGCTGGCCTGAAGCAATACCTATAGTAGATATGTCAGCAACAGCGGTAGTGCAAGCGCTCATATCAGGCTGGATAGCTCAATTCGGAATTCCAGCTAAGATAAAATGTGATCAGGGTCGACAATTTGAGTCACAACTTTTCAACGAATTGACAAGATATTTGGGCAATAAACATTTGCGAACTACATCTTATCATCCTCAAGCAAATGGCATCATCGAAAGATGGCACAGGACATTGAAGGCAGCAATTTTGTGTCACGATCTAAATCGCTGGACAAAGTTTTTACCTGCAATTCTTCTGGGCTTACGAACAGCATACAAGGAAGATATAAAGGCGTCTCCTGCTGAGCTAGTGTTTGGAACTACGCTACGTATTCCTGCGGAATTTTTCTACCCAATGCCTGATTTAAAAACTGAGACTGAGGTTTTGAACGACTTGCGTGAAGCAATGCATAATATACAGCCATAACAAACATCGTGGCACGGCGAAACTAAGGCATTTAGACATCAAGATTTAGATACCTGCTCACACGTTTTTTTGCGCAATGATTCAATTAGACCATCATTATCACACCCATACGAAGGACCGTACCTGGTCATAGAAAAAAAAGAAAAAACCTTCAAGATAAGAGTAAACGAAAATATCATCAATGTGTCTATCGACAGACTCAAACCGGCCTACATCCCGGATGAATCTGGCGAAATTCGAAGCAATATACAACTCGGTCCGACGGACAACACAACACATCACAGCAAGGTAGAACTTCCACCAGTAGCGACTGAAGTACAGAACACAACAGATGCTCCCACAAACACTATGGTCAACCCAAATATCAAGCCATCTTTATCTACTCGTTCTGGTCGACAAGTAAGACTGCCTATACGTTTCTTATAAGCCTTGTTCAATCCGAAAGGGGAGTACTGTGGCAGCACTGTCCGATAATAGAGAGAAATATAACGCTTCATGGTACAACACTGAAATATTTTCGTCCCTTTTATAATACTTGCGTTGATCGTGAAACACCACGTTTTCTGTACATTTTTAATTTAATCGAAATAAAGTAAACTCTAAGTATTCTAATATAAGAAACAGAATAGCGACAATTTAACAATCGCTATATGTATATATGTCGATGTATGTGTGCAGGTTCATGTATACATGTGTGGACGTAGATGCATGTAGGTATGTGGGTGTATGTAGGTGCGTATGTGTATGTACATGTATTTATATAAACTTAATTATTATTTATGTATATATGTTAAAATATTTTGTTAAAGTGTATATAATTTTCAAACATATGCCAGTATAAATTTTTTGTTTGTTTTGTTTTTAAATTGTTAAAAAAAATCTACATTCCTGAGGAAGATATCGATTGTGATATCGAAATATTGAATTTAATAAATATTTTGTAAAAAACAAGTGACCTAAGGCTCGAACAATTAGAATACTATGATAATTTTACACATTTATATTAAATTCCTTTTCAGGCTCAAAAGTGATAAACGAAGGGTTGAATCGTTTATCACTTTTAGATCAAGGTTAATTAAGTAAGGAAAAGTAAAATTTTAAAATTAAGTGGACAACCGACTGTTTCTGGGTAGCAAACACACTTCATCAGCACTCTGAGAAATTTGAACGTGTCAAATTTCACAATTTTGGCACAGCCACTTTAACCACTAGGCAACCAAAGCTCACGCAATTTTACTTTCTATTTATATATTTCACTAACATTAACCAAAGCAATGACATTTTTGCAGTCTATTATGGATGATTTTTTGTCATCTCAGAAGACTGTTATTTGCTCTTTATATGAGAGCTTTTTCATACATGATCTTGCTTATATCATTGAAGATCTAGATGCTCATCTATTGATACAAATTGAACATTTACTCCAACCCATACGTTCTTTGTTAACATTTTATTGAAATTTGTAATTTTATTGCACTATGATAATTTTACACACATTTATATTTAATTCCTTTTCAGGCTAAATTTTAACCCTTGGTTTAACACTTTTAAGTCAAGATTAATTAAGTAAGGAAAAGTAAAATTTTATAACTAAGTGCGCAACCGGCTATTTCTGGGTACCAAACACACTTCATCAGCACTCTGAGAAATTTGAACGTGTCAAATTTCACAATTTTGGCACAGCCGCTTTAACCATTCGGCAACCAAAGCTCACGCAATTTTACTTTCTATTTATATACTTCACTAAAATTAACCACAGCAATGACATTTTTGCAGTCTATTATGGATGATTTTTTGTCATCTCAGAAGACTGTTATTTGCTCTTTATATGAGAGATTTTTCATACATGATCTTGCTTTTATCATTGAAGATCTAGATGTTCATTTATTAATACAACTTAAGGATTTACGCCAACCCATACGTTGTTTGTTAACATTTTATTGACATGTTCAATTTTACTGCACTATGATCATTTTACACATATTTATATTAAATTCATTTTCAGGCTCAATTTCAACCCTTCGTTTATCACTTTTAGATCAAGGTTAATTAAGTAAGGAAAAGTAAAATTTTAAAATTAAGTGGACAACCGGCTGTTTCTGTGTAGCAAACACACTTCATCAGCACTCTCAGAACTTTGAACGTGTCAAATTTCACAATTTTGGCACAGCCACTTTAACCACTCTGCAACCAAAGCTCACGCAGTTTTACTTTCTATTTATATATTTCACTAACATTAACCAAAGCAATAACATTTTTGCAATCTATTATGGATGATTTTTTGTCATCTCAGAAGACTGTTATTTGCTCTCTATATGAGAGATTTTTCATACATGATCTTGCTTTTATCATTGAAGATGTAGATGCTCATTAATTGATACAATTTGAACATTTACGCCAACCCATACGTTGTTTGTTAACATTTTATTGAAATTTTTAATTTTATTGCACTATGATAATTTTACACACATTTATATTAAATTCCTTTTCAGGCTCAATTTCAACCCTCGGTTTAACACTTTTAAATCAAGATTAATTAAGTAAGGAAAAGTAAAATTTTATAACTAAGTGGGCAACCGGCTGTTTCTGTGTAGCAAACACACCTCATCAGCACTCTGAGAACTTTGAACGTCTCAAATTTCACAATTTTGGCACAGCCGCTTTAACCACTCGGCAATCAAAGCTCACGCAATTTTACTTTCTATTTATATACTTCACTAACATTAACCAAAGCAATGACATTTTTGCAGTCTATTATGGATGATCTTTTGTCATCTCAGAAGACTGTTATTTGCTCTTTATATGAGAGATTTTTCATACATGATCTTGCTTTTATCATTGAAGATCTATATGCTCATTTATTGATACAACTTGAACATTTACGCCAACCCATACGTTGTTTGTTAACATTTTATTGACATGTTCAATTTGATTGCACAATGATAATTTTACACACATTTATATTAAATTCCTTTTCAGGCTCAATTTTAACCCTTCGTTTATCACTTTTAGATCAAGAATAATTAAGCAAAGAAAAGTAAAATTTTATAACTAAGTGGGCAACCGGCTGTTTCTGGGTAGCAAACACACTTCATCAGCACTCTGAGAAATTTGAACGTCTCAAATTTCACAATTTTGGCACATCCGCTTTAACCACTAGGCAACCAAAGCTCACGCAATTTCACTTTCTATTTATATATTTCACTAACATTAACCAAAGCAATGACATTTTTGCAGTCTATTATGGATGATCTTTTGTCATCTCAGAAGACTGTTATTTGTTTTTTATATGAGAGATTTTTCATACATGATCTTGATTTTATCATTGAAGATGTAGATGCTCATTTATTGATACAACTTGAACATTTACGCCAACCCATACGTCGTTTGTTAACATTTTATTGCACTATGATAATTTTACACACATTTATATTAAATTCCTTTTCAGGCTCAATTTCAACCCTTGGTTTAACACTTTTAAATCAGGATTAATTAAGTAAGGAAAAGTAAAATTTTATAACTAAGTGGGCAACCGGCTGTTTCTGGGTAGCAAACACACTTCATCAGCACTCTGAGAAATTTGAACGTGTCAAATATTACAATTTTGGCACAGCCATTTTAACCACTCGGCAACCAAAGCTCACGCAATTTTACTTTCTATTTATATACTTCACTAACATTAACCAAAGCAATGACATTTTTGCAGTCTGTTATGGATGACTTTTTGTCATCTCAGAAGACTGTTATTTGTTCTTTATATGAGAGCTTTTTCACACATGTTCTTGCTTCTATCATCGAAGATCTAGATGCTCATTTATTAATAAAACTTAAGGATTTACGACAACCCATACGTTGTTTGTTAACATTTTATTGACATGTTCAATTTTACTGCACTATGATCATTTTACACACATTTATATTAAATTCCTTTTCAGGCTCAATTTCAACCCTTCGTTTATCACTTTCAAATCAAGAATAATTAAGTAAAGAAAAGTAAAATTTTATAATTAAGTGGACAACCGGCTATTTCTGGGTACCAAACACAGTTCATCAGCACTCTGTGAACTTTGAAAGTCTCAAATTTCACAATTTTGGCACAGCCACTTTAACCACTCGGCAACCAAAGCTCACGCAATTTTACTTTCTATTTATATACTTCACTAACATTAACCAAAGCAATGACATTTTTGCAGTCTATTATGGATGACTTTTTGTCATCTCAGAAGACTGTTATTTGCCCTTTTTATGAGAGATTTTTCATACATGATCTTGCTTTTATCATTGAAGATGTAAGTAGTATAATATGGCGTTTCTGCGCGTTTTTTCATAGTAAAAAAAAAGGTATGGTGTCTCGGGTTGATTTTCTGCTTGTGTTAAGAGAACTGTGTTGCTTATTGTTATTATTTTTTTTTTTTGAGTTTGAGGCTGGGAAATGGTTTGGGGATGCTGTTTGCTTAATGTAGCCTTGTTCTTATCGCAAACTGAATTTTATGTACTTTTCTTGTGCATTTCACTGAGCATGAGCAGGTTAATAACCTCTTCGTTTTTTAAATTTTTTCTTCTTATCGCAATGCGCAGGATTTTCTTCTTGTGTTAAGAGAATTGTGTTGCTTTTTGTTCTTTTTGAAGCTGGGCGTTTGTTATCTTAATTACGGTGGGTGCTAGAAAGTCATTATTACAACAATCTTGTAAGTTTTTGAAAATAAATAGTTGAACAGAAGAAATAATAAAGTTAGTTTATTTAAAACACTTGTACGGTTATATTTTTGAATTAAATTAAAAAATGATATCGCCAAACATTTTTGAGAGTTCGGGCGATGTGATTGAATTCACAATGAGTCCATATTTCCCGGAAATATACTCTAATGATTGTGTTGTTACTGCCAGAATGCTGGACGAGATTCATGAATATCTTATTAAAATTAACGATGACGACACCAACATACTACAACATAATAATCAGATGGAATATTATACAAATTTCTTTGATGATGAAGTCTTCGACTTTTTGTATGATGATGAAGGGGATAAAGAACTAAGCAATTTTGCCGACAACTTCTTCTTCGACAGTGATGGGGATAGATTTATAAAAGAATTAAATTTAGATTTACTTCAGAGCTAAGGAAATGCAATTCATTTATTTACATAATTTAAATATATATTAAAAATAAAAAATATATTTCTACATACAAAAAGAAAAAACATATTTTTTGATTTGTTTACATAATTTCATATACGAGGTGAGAGAGAAGGAGAGAGAGAGAGCTCCTAAATTTGAGAACTTTAGCTTTAATAGTTTACTCATTAGCTTTCTTGATTACACTCAATTTTTTTATATAAAAGCGCACTAATTAAACCCTACTTCACAGTTTTATAAAAGATGAATATTAACGCGAACCTTATTTCAACGTTCAATAAATTGAATGCGAAGCAACGTCTTAGCGTGAAGGATATGGTGCCTATGGAAGATTATCATATAATCAGAGCTGTGCGTGTAAATACAAAGTATGGAGAAGTCATTGTCCTAGAACTAGAGACAAGCATGCTTTATCTTCCGAGAAGGTTCAATTCACTTAGCGATGAGGATATTGAAAACTTATCTACAGGGACATACTTAATTAATAAGATGCCTTTCAATAGGGACATGGATGGTTATCAATGTCGATTGGAGTTGAAACCAATACCACCTGTCAGAGACTATTATCCTTTTAATACATTTAAGTAAATTTATCAATATTAAGAGAGAGAGAGAAAAAAAATGTAAAATAAAAAGTAAATAGCGAAATGTTTATAAATGTATATGTATATAAATAGCGAAATGTATACATAAAATAATATAATAAAGAGTATTTCCTCATTTATAAGCAATATTCCGTTACTATAAGATGGAAGTCATCGAAGAGTTTCTGCAAAAGTTTGGTAATATTATTTTCGAAGAGCATTTGGAAATAATAAGTGAATTTTTAATCAAGTATAATAATTATAACCCTAGTAGTTTACCTTGTCCTCATGATAACTCAAGTGGAGATGTAGTAGGTATTTGTATGTAGCTGTTATTTCTTTCACAGACAAAAAGAAAAAATCATGAAGACTATTGAAAAATATAAGAGATTATTTTTAGAGAACGTCAAAAAAGTATGTACATGGTAGTATATTTTTCTCTTCTATCTATACATAAGTTAATTACTTCCACATTATATTCTTACAGAATTAGTGGTAAATTTTTCATATAAAATGAAAAATTATAAACGAAATATCATCAGTTTATATCTCAGACTTTTGTTGCAAGAATGGATAGTCTAACCAAAAATTGTTTTCAATCGAGGAACGGAAGAACTTCAAAAATACATGATTGTATTTTTGAATTTGAATATTTTCTTAGTCTCAAATTAAAGATATCTTGCGGATTTTCAACTACAACAGGATTCAAGCCGATGATATGGTTCCACTATAAGGATAAACATTTTATTGGATTTGATCGGATAGAGTGGCTATATCTTATGAGCTTTAAAGAATTTGTAACCAAAACTCTTAATCAGCGAAAATTTAAAGATTCTATTAATATAATAGACAATGCGAGAGAAAGTGATACAAAATATTTTTTTACATATAAAAACTATAGTTATAATTTGATAATTAAACAAGGACCTTACACAGTCAAGATAAATCAAGAGACATGGAACTCCCTCATTCGCATTGGAGTATTTTTAACGTCCATTCTTTGCTGGAATGGAATTCTACGAAAACAGCTATTACATTTTTACTACAAATATTATATACCCGCTTGTGCTGTTCTCAATAAGACATATATTCAACTAGGTGACATTATGGGAATTAATGAAAAAGATGTGGAGGTTGATTTAAGACGACTTTGTTATGAAATTGGTAAGAAAATGCAGAACAAAATTAAAACTGACGTAAAAGTACATAAATTATGTATAAGAATGGAAAATAAATAACTATCAATAAAATATACCTAAAAAATCAAAAAAAGAAACAATTTAAAGGAGTTTTATTTATTTATTTTTGTTAAAAAGAAATTAATTAAAAATTTTAAAGATAAATGTCCACAGTTAATAGTATTTAATTTCTGATGTCTCTCATAATTGTATGTTATATCATTTCCTAAATATTTTAATACTTCTGTAGGTGGTTGAAGATTTCCAAAACTGTCATAGTATTCAACTTTATCGTTATCTTTATAATATGCTACCCAATGTGTACCATAGCCCTTGTCATTGTCTAAATTTATAATTCCACATTCTATTTTGTGTGGAATTTTAGGAAGCTTATCTCTCCTCTGAAATGTGGAATATATTTTTCTCCAAAAGTTTTCAAGTCAATATTAGTAAGAGCTCTATTGGGTAGCTGCTTTAGTAGTTTTTTGATAAAGGTTTTGTATAAAATAGTCCATAACCCTTTTTGTATGGCTTAAGGTAGAGACCTTTTCCCATTGCAATTGCTTCCAATGTTCTGTTATGACGTTTACTTTCTTCTAACTGTTCTCTAGCATTTTTAGCTGTAGTAATAGCTTTGGCGATGGCCGATCCACCTGAAGATAATGCCCCTAATGCTCCGAGAGCTGATACTATTGAAACAAGTGGTAAAACTCCTCCTATTTTAGGAATTTTAATGATTCTGGGAATTCGTACTTTTGACTTTTTTCCAACAAAAATATTATTTATTACTTTTCTTGCTGTCTTTATAGCTTTTTTAATATCTGAAGGGTTTTCTTTTCTCAAGACGAGTGATGCTGCTTTAACAGCGTCATTAAAATTACTTCGCTTACGCGCTGTCTTCAAATTGTTGATTTTTACACCCATACCAAGTTTTGCTTTTGTTTTCATTGCGCTGGTAACAATGAATGCATTTATTTTTTCTCCAAGTGTACTATCCTTAGCTTTTACCCGTTTCCAAGCTTTTTCACCAAGTTCAATATCCGCTTGATGACGTTTTTCAATATTAGTATTCTGAGAATATTCTATGTCATGAGTCCGGCAAGCTGCATCCAGGGGATTAATTCCTTTATCTCCTCTTTGCAAACGTTTTTCCAACTTTGTTCCAGGTCCACAAAATTGATAACCAGGTAAGTGAAGCTCAACTGGTAGTGAATTTATTAAAGTATTAACTAGTCCTTTTCCTTTAACTTTTTGGTTTGCACTAAGTTTTTTATTTATATGCATAGTTATTTATACATATATACATATATTTATTTTTATATTTATATGTATATATATCCTCTAGATGCTAGAAAGAAAACGCAGACATCAAAAATAATAATAATAATAAATACTTTGTTGTTCTGTTATATAGTCATTATTTATAGACATGCGTTTCATTAAACAACATTCTAGTATTTTAGTGAGAAATTTAGATTTCAGCGGAGATAATTCCTTTACTAAACACAGTGATTTATTACCAAATTCTATAAGAGCATTAATCGTAGGACCATCCAACTGCGGGAAAACAAATTTAATGATTAGTTTGATTGAAAGTCCCAATGGACTAAAGTTTAAAAATATTTACTTATACTCAAAGTCATTACAACAACCGAAATATATATACTTAAAAAAGCTAATTTCTTCAGTAAAAGGAATGGGTCTATATGCATTTTCAGATAACGATGATGTTATATCACCTGATAAAGCTGATGTAAATTCAGTTATTATATTTGACGACGTTGCATGTGGAAAACAAAATAATATTAGATCATACTTTTGTATGGGACGTCACAAAAGTGTTGACTCATTTTATTTATGTCAAACATATACACATATTCCAAAACATCTGATACGTGATAATGCAAATTTAATCGTACTTTTCAAACAAGACGAATTAAATTTAAAACATGTTTACAATGATCATGTTCAAGGCGATATGAATTTCGATATGTTTTCCAAGATATGTAGAGAATGTTGGAAGGATAAATATGGATTTCTTGTAATTAACAAAGATGATGAAGTAAGAAGTGGACGTTATAGAAAAGGTTTTGATATATTCATTCAAGTATAGTCGTTAATGTTCTCTCAACTGTAACGGATGTTTTCAGTTATTTAGTTACTGTAATTTATCTTCCCCAAAGGCAAATTAAGAGCAATTGATTTGTTAAAGACGTTGAAAAAAGAAGTTGTTTTAGCTTAGAACAACTAAACAGCAACTGTTTAGTTGTTATGTCGAATATGTATAATTGTTCGAACACAATTCGATAAAATAATACAAAACAACCCAAACATGGAAGAAAACATTTTAAAACAGTTGGTTAAATCAAAAAAGATTTTAAAAAAGAAATTCGATAATATTAAACATGCGGAGGTCGAAGCTGCTAGGAAATTAGATCGTACATTTAAACCTCTAACAGAACCTCTAAACAAATTTGTTAAATTATCTAATGAAAGTTTAAATAGCCCAAGGATGATAACAGATAATAAAACTAATTTTAATCATGATGTTAAAATGAAAGTAGATCAGAGCAGTATTGCTAGTAGCACCCCTATAAAAAAGGAAAGCTCAGGGTCCTTAAGTGAAGATGTTGAAGATGAAACATTCTACTCACAAACATCAGACTGGGAATATAACTTGTCTAACTTGTATGAAAAGAAGAATCTTGATACTATATACGGTCCATATAAAAATAACGATGGTAAATGGAAATTTGGAAATGCTGATTTAGATATTAGTGGTGATAAAATTACTATTGGAAACAAGATTTGGGCGCTAACTCCTGGTCTTTATTCATTGCTTTTTCACAAAAAGCCTGAGCAATATGATAAAACCGAACTAGATATATACAAACAAATATTAACTGATACAAGTGCACATAAAATGAATTTCGATGCAAGCGATCGACTCAAAGGAAATAAAGGTTTTAAATATAAACAAATTATTAGTAAGCTATTTATGAACACTCACATTGGAAAAGGATTAATGAGAGTAAATCTTACTAAGCCGAACTATATATATTGGGACGATCCCAATGAAATAGTAGACCGGTTAAAACTGTTAATAGCTTCACAGCAAGCTGGTAACAACAGTCATGCTAATGAAATTATATCAATAATCGAAGAACTAAGAGAAGCAAATATAATTGAGTAAACACATAAACTAGATATTAAGAAAATAATATAACATGACTGTTGACAAATTTGGTCATTACTTTGTTAGAAAGTATAATATCGAAGAAAAAACAAAACATTGTTTCCAAATGTTTGGGTTTACACTAGATGGAAATAAAATAAACATGGAAAATAAGAGAGTAGTAAACGTGGCATCACCAGTGAACGAGCTAGATGTTGCTAACAAGGTATATGTAAGTTCACAAATAAAACAATTACGTAACGATACGATGAAAGAAATGGAAGTTCTGCGAAATGATATTAAAGATTTAAAAGAGCGAATGCAACCATACGTTACATATTTACCTCAGTGAGCTAAGGAAGGAAACAACATAAAGTAATGATAAAAAGAGCCATAGTAAATGAGCTTCATTCTCAAGCCCGTAAGAATTTCCCTCGACGTCGTATAATTATGAAAGGAATTGATGACCTCTGGCAAGCAGATTTGGTAGAAATGAGTAATTATTCAATATATAATAATAGATATAAATACATGTTGACAGTGATCGATACATTTTCCAAATTTGCTTGGGTTGAATCAATTAAATCAAAAACTGCTTTAGAAGTTTGTAAAGCATTTGAGAAGATATTAAAACTAGGTCGCATACCTAATAATCTGCAAACAGATGATGGAAAGGAGTTTTTTAATAAAGACTTTAGAAACTTAATGCGAAAGTATTCAATTAATCATTATTCTACGTATAGTATAATGAAAGCTTCAATAGTTGAACGATTCAATAGAACATTAAAAACTATGATGTGGCGAGAATTCAGTAATAATGGAGCTTACAAATGGATACACATTTACAAAAATTTGGTTAAATCTTATAATGAGAAAAAACATAGAACAATTAAAATGCCACCTGTTCTTGTATCTCATAAGAATGAAAAACAACTACTGAACACTGTATACAATCATCTTAAGACTTTTAAACCTTCAAAGTTTAAAGTTGGAGATTACGTACGTCTTAGCAAATATAAACACTTCTTCGAAAAAGGTTATACTCCAAACTGGACAACAGAAATTTTTAAAATAAAATCGATACAAAATACATATCCCATCACATTTTTGCTGGAAGATCACTTAGGGAATGAAATAAAAGGAGGTTTTTATAAGGAAGAAATTCGCCGTACACGTTTTCCTAACACCTATCTAGTTGAAAAAGTATTGAAATTAAAGGGTGATAAAGCATATGTGAAATGGTTAGGTTTCTCAAGTCAGCACAATTCTTGGATAAGGAAATCTGAAATATTATAATGTCTTAAATATATAGATATTAATTACTTGATAAGTATAGATATTTAGAAAATCAGTTGTAAAAGAAGTAAAAATTTTAATAAAATATAATTTCTTAGTCAGATGTATTTTATTTCCGAATTAGCTATCAAAATGTCAATAACATTAGCATTAAGCGGAAATTCTTCAATTTTAACCGCACACTATTTTCCACCAATAAATCTGACAGATGACTACGAATGTTGTTTAACTGACTTTCATTCATACAATTCTATTCCCAACGTCGATTACGATAATAATCTCTTTCATATAGGAGATAAGATAATTGAAATTCCAGTAGGCTCTTATGAATTGAAAGATATTGCTGATTATATAACTGCGCAGTATAAATCAAAAGACTCTAAAAAGTTTATTCTTATTGAGGCCAACAATAATACTTTACAAATAGAAATAACATCTTCGCATGACACTGTTTTCTTTAATCGAAACCGATCTATTGGCGGATTACTTGGTTATCATGGTGAATTATTAGAGCCAGGTAAAAAACATTTATCTCAACAACCAGTAAATATTCTCAAGGTCAATGCTATACAAGTGCAGTGTAACATCATTAGGGGGACATTTATGAATAATTCCCCAGCTCATATACTTCACGAGTTTGCATTAGATGTCCCCCCTGGCTATAAATTAGATGTTATTCCTAAAAATCTTATTTATTTGCCAGTAAACGTGAAAGAAATAACATCTCTACAAATTTGGATTGTGGACCAAGAAGGTCGCTTAATAAACCTTAGAGGAGAAGAAATAACTTTGAGGCTACACTTGAGGCCACGGAAATAATGATAATTTATAATAAAACTATACAAAAACTGTCAAACCGAGACATTCATATTAAAGATAAAAAGTTGAAACTAACGGTTGAAAACAAGACATTCTTAAAGCTACTTAATTTAAAAGTTAAAGACAATGTCTGAGATATTAAATGTTATTGAAACTCCAATTGCTGATGATGATATAATAAAGAAGGACTACCACAGTTATATGCCCTATATTCAATCGTTTAAAAATAATGATGAAATTCGAATAACAGTACAGAATCAAGACTTGTATATTCTTCCATCTGAAAGCTATTTATATATAGAAGGGAATGTAAAGAATAGCAAAGGTGAAGAAACAGCAAACAGTAGACTGAGGAATAATTGTGCTGCATATCTATTTGATGAAATACGTTATGAAATAAATGGTATTGAGATTGATCGAACACGTTACTTAGGAACATCTACTACAGTTAAAAATTTGATTTCCTTAAATGAATTTGAGAGTAAAATGATGAGAAATGCGGGATGGTCTACTACCGGAGACCTTGCATTACAAAAGTTTAACTTTTATATACCATTGAAATTATTATTAGGATTTGCTGAGGATTTTAATAAGATAATACTGAATAGCAAACATGAGCTTATTTTATTACGAAGTTCAAATGATTCAAATGTACTTTACTCAACCGAAGCAAATGAAACCCTGACTTTAACGATAACGAATATAACATGGAGAATCCCACATGTTCACCTTTCAGATTCTAGAAAATTACAAATTATGAAGATTATTAAAGATGGAAGGTCTTTACCAATAGCCTTTCGTAGCTGGGATTGCTATTTTAATCCCACATTTTCTGGTGGTAAAAAACATAATTGGAATGTTAAGCTCTCTCTAAATAGAGAAAGACCAAGATTTATAGTATTTGTTATGGAAAATGATCATAAATACATTCACTCAAACTTAAAAAATATAAAAGTTCATTTAAATTCAGATTCTTATCCATACGATGATTTAAATTTAAAATTTGATGAGAATCGGTATGCAGTATTATATGATATGTATGCAAGATTTCAACAATGTTACTATATGAAGGAAGCACAACCACTGCTTTCCTGTGAGGACTTTAAAAGTATTCCAATTGCCGTAATTGATGTTAGCTATCAAAATGAAACTATTAAAAGTGGTCCTATTGACGTTAAAATTGAGTTTGAAACTAGCGATCCAGTTCCTAAGAACACAAGTGCTTATTGCTTAATTCTCTACGACTGCCTATTGGAATACACTCCGTTAACAGGAATTGTTCGAAAAATTATTTAAATAAACATTATAGTTTATGCAATTTTATTTTTAAGTACTTACGTTTATAAAGCTAAATAAAACCAAAACACTACTAATTGAATTATGTTGTTTTCTTTTTCCTTTTATTATGTATGTATACTTTTATATTCATTTAAATAATGTGATAGATTTTTTTTTTCTTATAATCCGCACTAAATATATTTACATTGGTATGCTGAGGAAAATATCATCATCCTCTTCCATAATTTCTTCGTAAAGCTTTAAATTTGTTGAGATTGACATTGTTGAGGGACAATCTATACTTAAGAGAATATCATCATCCTTTTCCATAATTTCTTTATAAGGACTGAGATTTGATGATGATATTGTTAACGGATAATCTATCTTATAATGTCCCCAAGCATAAGTATCTATTTTATTTGTACATATAAATCTCTTATCATCTAAATAACTTAATGTTAGCTTATTTATATGTTGTGTATATAATTGATGTATCTTAGATCTAAATATATACATAGAATTATAATACAGTTTATTTTCTATTAAACATTTTCTAAAGTCGTTAATTGATAATTTATGAGTTACACTTCTTTTTACTCCTTTTATTTTTTTTATTTCAGTGTCTTCTCTATCAATTTTTATGGAATACATTTTAGCACGTAAACCAATGAATTCCTTAATTAATTTGCCGTTACATTCATCTTTCATCATCCCCAATACTTTTTTATTTACTTGTGGAAAATTATAAACATTATCTTTCGCATATGCAGATGTATCGAAATATAATTCAATATCATTTCTAATATCATCATATATGTCATTTGTTTTAATATCGTATATAAAGGAGTCAGTGTCCATATAATTAAGATTCATATTTTCAAGATATTTCGGTTTTATATAATCATAATGAAAACTATACATTTTCCATTTTGATAGTTCTAACACTGCGAAACCTATATAAATGGGTTTGTTATATTCAGTATGTGATCTATCCATTTGAATAACAACCATTTCATTGTGAATTTTCATTAAACTATTAAAATGAGGTTTGGCTATGAGAGCTCTAGCTCCCAACCTTTTACCTCTACTTTCCCATTCGCACACTATTTTAATATCTTTTCGTTTGTCTACGTTCTCCATTGTTTTACCGTATACCGCATTGTTCAACAACTTGAAAAAATTTTGTTCGAATTCGTTTTTAGCTATTGTTCTATGATAATTGTTTACATCAATATATTTTTTCAGCCAATCGGATTGGTTAAATTCTAAAATTCTATGAATCTTTTTTAAAATCAAACCGTGCTTAATACATTGCTGAAGGTTGCGGTAATGTATAATATAATTTGTTTTATTATTTAAATCTGTTATTAATTTCTTTTGTTTCATAGTTTCAATTTTTTTATTTTCCGCACAAAATGGTAAATCATTATGATAGTCATGTAATGTGAACGGATATTCTAAATCTACTTCTAAAATATAACCTAATGGCGAATCATCTTTTATATTACAAACATTGAAATTTTCACAGTTTTCAATCCATCTAAACTTTTTGTAGGGGAGATATTGCGACATTGCATAACCATATAAATTATTTACATCTAAATATATTAGATAATTAGATTCCTTCGTACAATCATAATCACTAATATATTTATTATTAGCAATAGATTGCCGTTTGCTACATTGCACAATACCACCCCTAATACCCTGTACAACAAAATTATACATATTAATATCAGTCAACAAATCCAATTCTATTTCTGTTGTTTTTAACATTGCATCCCATGATAGTCCGGGTGTTGTATAATATTGACATGGGTCTAAATTATAAATGTTTTTACAAATTTTGCGGAAATTTTCAAATATATCACAGAGCAAAAGTACATCTACTTTTAAGTATAAAGTTAAATAATCCATTAACGTATTACACTTAAAGGTATTCCATACCTTTTCAGCATGTTCATAATCATTCACACTACATGATTCATCAGTGAGTTTATTAAAGAACATTGAATGAGGCGGTAATTGTGTTTCTTGAAGACGACTCTCCGAATCTACATAATCATATGGAAAGACTCCCTTACGTTTCATTAAATTAAACTCACTGCTATTTGGAAAGAATGATTTAACTGTTCTTAAGTCATGATCAGTTAAATATCCGGCTAGTTTTTCTAAGCTTGACGGCATAAACCGACAAGAATCTAAAAAACGTAGTTCTATTGATTTTTTTTCGCTTATTTTAATTTGCTTTGATATTGATATATATAATTCCTTGTTTAAGGGAATTATATTTATATTACCATCAATGGATGAAAGTTCTCTAATAAATAAATGACAATCATAGGATGAAAGGTTATGGAAAAATATGGGGATGAAATTTGACACTTGATAATTTAAATTGCAATTGATATGAGCAGGACCTCTATACTCTCCAGTTAAATGACAATGGTCAGCAACTCTTTCTATAAGAGATAAATTTTTTTTACAAATGTGGCATATTCTATTATTATTTTGATTAAGCTGTTGAATTGGCGTCAAGGATTTCATTGGTTTGATTACATTTAAATAATTATTATATATATCTGTTACATCGCTAACTAACTTAAAAAAGAAATCTTTTGTACAATTATCACCACTATATATTCTAAATACATCTAAGTTAGAATTAAAACTACACTTAATATAATAGCTATAGGCATATGGAATGTGTTTTTGTACTGACTGTATATTTGTTGAATTTTGTATACTCAAAGGTTCGAGTATACATTCGAAATCAGCGTATACAACAAAAGGTACATCCATTTGCTTATTAAAATTCTTAAAATAAAGAGTGCTATTTTCTTTCTTTGGCATCTTAGTAACCATTCTATTACATTCTGGTCTATGTTTCCTTAAAGAATTTTCATCGTAGAAGTGTATTAAGCATGTGTTGCAGATATACACTTGGCTTTCATGGCTAGTTAACTTGCTTTTTATCAATCTATTACAAAAGATAAAGATATAAAAATTACTAGTTATTAGTTTTCTCGCAATGTTTTAGAAAAAACGTAAAACTTTTTTTTTTTGTAATAATATAATTCAAAAAACAAAAAGAAAGACATTTTAACTTACCTTGAGATATTTTTAATCCATACATAATGGAATTTATCATTTTCTGTTAACAGGAGCAAATTAACGTGTTGGCTTTTCTCCTTTTTAGTGAAATAGTACGGCCCCACAATATTTTCTCCTTCTAAGCCGAACACATTTATGCTTATTGTGGGATTGTTTTCTTCAAAATCTTTTATTTTATTCACTGCCAAAGGGAAATTTAGTTTTTGAAAGTTTAATATTATTTTATTTTCCAGTGTTATAACTTCATCTGTTATATTTTTGATTTTATAGGATGAACACCGATTTGCGTGACTTTTGGAATTAACGGGACTCAAAGCCGATATAATAGCCCACTTAAAACAATATTTGTCTTTATTTTGAACATTTATGCAGGCTTTTTTGTTGGCTATATTTAACGGTAAACAAATATAGTTTGAGCCCTTAATACAGTTGTATTGGTTAATGTTTATTTCGAGACGTGATATTTCTATTAATGTCCAACCACTATCACGCTCTTGAAACTCTGACATTTTTTTTATAATAATTTCACATTGTTCGTTATAAATATTGTACATATTGTCGATTATGTTAATGCCCACCATTTTAGTTTGGTGAGACTTCATTTCACTAACACATAAGTCCTGTTCTTCTTTTATCAATATATATTCACAAAATAGTTCCACATTGAATTTTAAATTTAAATGTTTTTGTAATAAATTTTGCAACAGGTTAATTATTCTGTTTTTATTTTTGCTAAAAAAGTGTTCCGCTACTAAATTGTTTTTGTCATCGTTTTCAATTAAATATGTCGCGACTCGATTTTTAAAACATGATCTTATACATTTAACATTGCCTTCTAATTCTTGAGCGCACTTTAACTTATGGCTATTTCTTCTTATGTGATTGGTCCAATTTTTTTTTAGAATATATGTTTTGCACTCACTACAATAAATATCACTTTCCATATCTTTGTGTTCAATTAAGTGTGAGTGCCGTTGCCACTCGAGACGATTTGAAAAATAAATTTTACACACCGTACACTTAAACGATGAAGACGGTTTTTCGTGATGTAACCGTATATGTTTTTGTAGTAACGAGCTTAAATTAAAAACTCTAGGGCAAAATTCACACGTAAAAATAGCCATGTTATATAGTTTTGTTTTTTAATTTCTTTCAAAAAAGATTATGACCGTGCAAGTGTTTTAAATAAACTAACTTTATTATTTCTTCTGTTCAACTATTTATTTTCAAAAACTTACAAGATTGTTGTAATAATGACTTTCTAGCACCCACCGTAATTAAGATAACAAACGCCCAGCTTTAAAAAGAACAAAAAGCAACACAATTCTCTTAACACAAGAAGAAAATCCTGCGCATTGCGATAAGAAGAAAAATTTAAAAAACGAAGAGGTTATTAACCTGCTCATGCTCAGTGAAATGCACAAGAAAAGTACATAAAATTCAGTTTGCGATAAGAACAAGGCTACATTAAGCAAACAGCATCCCCAAACCATTTCCCAGCTCAAACTCAAAAAAAAAATAATAACCAAAAAGCAACACAGTTCTCTTAACACAAGAAGAAAATCCTGCGCATTGCGATAAGAAGAAAAAATTTAAAAAACGAAGAGGTTATTAACCTGCTCATGCTCAGTAAAATGCACAAGAAAAGTACATAAAATTCAGTTTGCGATAAGAACAAGGCTACATTAAGCAAACAGCATCCCCAAACCATTTCCCAGCCTCAAACTCAAAAAAAAATAACAAAAAGCAACACAGTTCTCTTAACACAAGAAGAAAATCCACCTTTTTTTTACTATGAAAAAACTGGCGCAGAAACGCCATATTATACTACTACACCCGAGACACCATACCTTTTTTTTTACTATGAAAAAACTGGCGCAGAAACGCCATATTATACTACTACACCCGAGACACCATACCTTTTTTTTTACTATGAAAAAACTGGCGCAGAAACGCCATATTATACTACTACACCCGAGACACCATACCTTTTTTTTTACTATGAAAAAACTGGCGCAGAAACGCCATATTATACTACTACCCGAGACACCATACCTTTTTTTTTACTATGAAAAAACTGGCGCAGAAACGCCATATTATACTACTACACCCGAGACACCATACCTTTTTTTTTACTATGAAAAAACTGGCGCAGAAACGCCATATTATACTACTTATATTAAATTCCTTTTCAGGCTCAATTTCAACCCTTCCTTTATCACTTTTAAATCAAGAATAATTAAGTAAAGAAAAGTAAAATTTTATAACTAAGTGGACAACCGGCTGTTTCTGGGTAGCAAACACACTTCATCAGCACTCTGAGAACTTTGAACGTCTCAAATTTCACAATTTTGGCACAGCCACTTTAACCACTCGGCAACCAAAGCTCACGCAATTTTACTTTCTATTTATATACTTCACTAACATTAACCAAAGCAATGACATTTTTGCAGTCTATTATGGATGACTTTTTGTCATCTCAGAAGACTGTTATTTGCTCTTTATATGAGAGCTTTTTCACACATGTTCTTACTTATATCATTGAAGATCTAGATGCTCATTTATTGATACAACTTGAACATTTACGCCAACCCATACGTTGTTTGGTAACATTTTATTGACATGTTCAATTTGATTGCACTATGACAATTTTACACACATTTATATTAAATTCCTTTTCAGGCTCAATTTCAACCCTTGGTTTAACACTTTTAAATCAAGATTAATTAAGCAAAGAAAATTAAGGCCCCGATTATGGTTCACAACATTTGTTCATTTATGTATGTATTTTTTGAAAAGTGATTATGGTTTACAACTATTGTGGCAAGTGTTGTCAAAATCTTACAACACCTACTGAAGTGTTGTCTTGTTGATGTTACCAGTTAAATTACGAAAAAATTATAAAATTTGTAAGTGTGCATACAAAATGTTTTGCAAAAATATAAGAAAAAACAATTAATTGTTAAAATTTATTGACAAAATATAAATAAAAATACATCTATACACATAATTATTACCCATTTTTCGATTACAAAACAGTTTCATTTTGTATTTTGTAGTTTCAATGGATTTAAACTGCAATCTATAATTTTTTGGTCCTTTCATTATCATAACCAAATTAAACATCAACATTAACATAAATTTTTATGGCTTTGTTTGTACTTTTCTAGCAAAAACGTTTTTCATTCTTTTCATTTTTACCAATGCATTTCTACGCGGTAGTTGCGGTGTTACATGAAATCCAACACTCCATGTCTTTTTGTTGTAAAACTTGACAATGAAACGTCAAAATTTATTGTTTCTCGCTTGTGTATGTGTAATGAAAGCAACATACGCGTTCATCTTTCTGGAAGTGTGGCTTTACTTGGTAGTTTTTTGTGTGCAGGCATGTATTTTTGCGGAAAGATCCTCTACAAATGAAAAACAACTCTGTGACATACACAACACCTAGATGTTGTGAACCATAATCACAAAAAGAGTTGTAAGTTGTGTTGTAAATCTTACAACACAACATTTAGATGTTGTGAACCATAATCGGGGGGTAACATTTTATAACTAAGTGGGCAAAGGGCTGTTTCTGAGTAGCAACCACACTTCATCAGCACTCTGAGAATTTTGAACGTGTCAAATTTCACAATTTTGGCACAGCCACTTTAACCACTCGGCAACCAAAGCTTACGCAATTTTACTTTCTATTTATATACTTCACTAACATTAACCAAAGCAATAACATTTTTGCAGTCTGTTATGGATGATTTTTTGTCATCTCAGAAGACTGTTTTTGCTCTTTATAGAGAGGTTTTTCATACATGATCTTGCGTTTGTCATTGAAGATCTAGATGCTCGTTTATTAATACAACTTGAACATTTACGCCAACCCATACGTTGTTTGTTAACATTTTATTGACATGTTCAATTTTACTGCACTATGATCATTTTACACACATTTATATTAAATTCCTTTTCAGACTCAATTTCAACCCTTCGTTTATCACTTTTAAATCAAGAATAATTAAGTAAAGAAAAGTAAAATTTTATAATTAAGTGGACAACCGGCTGTTTCTGGGTAGCAAACACACTTCATCAGCACTCTGAGAACTTTGAACGTGTCAAATTTCACAATTTTGGCACAGCCACTTTAACCACTCGGCAACCAAAGCTCACGCAATTTTACTTTCTATTTATATACTTCACTAACATTAACCAAAGCAATGACATTTTTGCAGTCTGTTATGGATGATTTTTTGTCATCTCAGAAGACTGTTATTTGCTCTTTATATGAGAGATTTTTCATACATGATCTTGCGTTTGTCATTGAAGATCTATATGCTCGTTTATTAATACAACTTGAACATTTACGCCAACCCATACGTTGTTTGTTAACATTTTATTGACATGTTCAATTTTACTGCACTATGATCATTTTACACACATTTATATTAAATTCCTTTTCAGACTCAATTTCAACCCTTCGTTTATCACTTTTAAATCAAGAATAATTAAGTAAAGAAAAGTAAAATTTTATAATTAAGTGGACAACCGGCTGTTTCTGGGTAGCAAACACACTTCATCAGCACTCTGAGAACTTTGAACGTGTCAAATTTCACAATTTTGGCACAGCCACTTTAACCACTCGGCAACCAAAGCTCACGCAATTTTACTTTCTATTTATATATTTCACTAACAATAACCAAAGCAATGACATTTTTGCAGTCTATTATAGCTGATTTTTTGTCATCTCAGAAGACTGTTATTTGCTCTTTATATGAGAGCTTTTTCACACATGTTCGTGCTTATATCATTGAAGATCTAGATGCTCATTTATTGATACAAATTGAACATTTACTCCAACCCATGCATTGTTTGTTAACATTTTATTGAAATTTGTAATTTTATTGCACTATGATAATTTTACACACATTTATATTAAATTCCTTTTCAGGCTCAATTTCAACCCTTGGTTTATCACTTTTAAATCAAGAATAATTAAGTAAAGAAAAGTAAAATTGTATAACTAAGTGGGCAAGGGGCTGTTTCTGGGTAGCAAATACACTTCATCAGCACTCTGAGAACTTTGAACGTCTCAAATTTCACAATTTTGGCACAGCCACCTTAACCACTCGGCAACCAAAGCTCACGCAATTTTACTTTCTATTTATATACTTCACTAACATTAACCAAAGCAATGACATTTTTGCAGTCTATTATGGATGACGTTTTGTCATCTCATAAGACTGTTATTTGCTCTTTATATGAGAGATTTTTCATACATGTTCATGCTTATATCATTGAAGATCTAGATGCTCATTTTATGATACAAATTGAACATTTACGCCAACCCATACGTTGTTTGTTAACATTTTATTGAAATTTTTAAGTTTATTGCACTATGATAATTTTACACACATTTATATTAAATTCCTATTTAGAATCAATTTCAACCCTTCGTTTATCACTTTTAAATCGAGAATAATTAAGTAAGGAAAAGTAAAATTTTGTAACTAAGTGGACAACCGGCTGTTTCTGGGTAGCAAACACACTTCATCAGCACTCTGAGAACTTTGAACGTCTCAAATTTCACAATTTTGGCACAGCCACTTTAACCACTCGGCAACCAAAGCTCACGCAATTTTACTTTCTATTTATATACTTCACTAACATTAACCAAAGCAATGACATTTTTGCAGTCTATTATGGATGACTTTTTGTCATCTCAGAAGACTGTTATTTACTCTTTATATGAGAGCTTTTTCACACATGTTCTTGCTTATATCATTGAAGATCTAGATGCTCATTTATTGATACAAATTGAACATTTACTCCAACCCATACGTTGTTTGTTAACATTTTATTGAAATTTTTAATTTTATTGCACTATGATAATTTTACACACATTTATATTAAATTCCTTTTTAGACTCAATTTCAACCCTTCGTTTATCACTTTTAAATCAAGAATAATTAAGTAAGGAAAAGCAAAATTTAATAACTAAGTGGGCAACCGGCTGTTTCTGGGTAGCAAACACACTTCATCAGCACTCTGAGAACTTTGAACGTGTCAAATTTCACAATTTTGGCACAGCCACTTTAACCATTCGGCAACCAAAGCTCACGCAATTTTACTTTCTATTTATATACTTCACTAACATTAACCAAAGCAATGACATTTTTGCAGTCTATTATGGATGACTTTTTGTCATCTCAGAAGACTTTTATTTGCTCTTTATATCAGAGATTTTTCATACATGATCTTGCTTTTATCATTGAAGATCTAGATGCTCATTTATTAATACAACTTGAACATTTACGCCAACCCATACGTTGTTTGTTAACATTTTATTGACATGTTCAATATTACTGCACCATGATAATTTTACACACATTTATATTAAATTCCTTTTCAGGCTCAATTTCAACCCTTCGTTTATCACTTTTAAATCAAGAATAATTAAGTGAAGAAAAGTAAAATTTTATAACTAAGTGGACAACCGGCTGTTTCTGGGTAGCAAACACACTTCATCAGCACTCTGAGAACTTTGAACGTCTCAAATTTCACAATTTTGGCACAGCCACTTTAACCACTCGGCAACCAAAGCTCACGCAATTTTACTTTCTATTTACATATATACTTCACTAACATTAACCAAAGCAATGACATTTTTGCAGTCTATTATGGATGATTTCTTGTAATTTCAGAAGACTGTTATTTGCTCTTTATATGAAAGATTTTTCATACATGATCTTGCTTTTATCATTGAAGATCTAGATGCTCGTTTATTAATACAACTCGAACATTTACGCCAACCCATACGTTGTTTGTTAACATTTTATTGACATGTTCAATATTACTGCACTATGATCATTTTACACACATTTATATTAAATTCCTTTTCAGGCTCAATTTCAACCCTTCGTTTATCACTTTTAAATCAAGAATAATTAAGTAAAGAAAAGTAAAATTTTATAACTAAATGGACAACCGGCTGTTTCTGGGTAGCAAACACACTTCATCAGCACTCTGAGAACTTTGAACGTGTCAAATTTCACAATTTTGGCACAGCCACTTTAACCACTCGGCAACCAAAGCTCACGCAATTTTACTTTCTATTTATATACTTCACTAACATTAACCAAAGCAATGACATTTTTGCAGTCTATTATGGATGACTTTTTGTCATCTCAGAAGACTGTTATTTGCTCTTTATATGAGAGCTTTTTCACACATGTTCTTGCTTATATCATTGAAGATCTAGATGCTTATTTATTGATACAAATTGAACATTTACGCCAACCCATACGTTGTTTGTTAACATTTTATTGAAATTTTTAATTTTATTGCACTATGATAATTTTACACACATTTATATTAAATTCCTTTTCATGCTCGATTTCAACCCTTCGTTTATCACTTTTAAATCAAGAATAATTAAGTAAAGAAAAGTAAAATTTTATAACTAAGTGGACAACCGGCTGTTTCTGGGTAGCAAACACACTTCATCAGCACTATGACAACTTTGAACGTCTCAAATTTCACAATTTTGGCACAGCCACTTTAACCACTCGGCAACCAAAGCTCACGCAATTTTACTTTCTATTTATATACTTCACTAACATTAACCAAAGCAATGACATTTTTGCAGTCTATTATGGATGATTTCTTGTAATTTCAGAAGACTGTTATTTGCTCTTTATATGAAAGATTTTTCATACATGATCTTGCTTTTATCATTGAAGATCTAGATGCTCGTTTATTAATACAACTCGAACATTTACGCCAACCCATACGTTGTTTGTTAACATTTTATTGACATGTTCAATATTACTGCACTATGATCATTTTACACACATTTATATTAAATTCCTTTTCAGGCTCAATTTCAACCCTTCGTTTATCACTTTTAAATCAAGAATAATTAAGTAAAGAAAAGTAAAATTTTATAACTAAGTGGACAACCGGCTGTTTCTGGGTAGCAAACACACTTCATCAGCACGCTGAGAACTTTGAACGTGTCAAATTTCACAATTTTGGCACAGCCACTTTAACCACTCGGCAACCAAAGCTCACGCAATTTTACTTTCTATTTATATACTTCACTAACATTAACCAAAGCAATGACATTTTTGCAGTCTATTATGGATGACTTTTTGTCATCTCAGAAGACTGTTATTTGCTCTTTATATGAGAGCTTTTTCACACATGTTCTTGCTTATATCATTGAAGATCTAGATGCTCATTTATTGATACAAATTGAACATTTTATTGCACTATGATAATTTTACACATATTTATATTAAATTACTTTTCAAGCTCAATTTCAACCCTTCGTTTATCACTTTTAAATCAAGAATAATTAAGTAAGGAAAAGTAAAATTTTATAATTAAGGGGACAACCGGCTGTTTCTGTGTAGCAAACACACTTCATCAGCACTCTGAGAACTTTGAACGTCTCAAATTTCACAATTTTGGCACAGCCACTTTAACCACTCGGCAAGCTCATGCTTGCCGATTTTTCATACATGATCTTGCTTTTATCATTGAAGATCTAGATGCTCATTTATTAATACAACTTGAACACTTACGCCAACCCATACGTTGTTTGTTAACATTTTATTGACATGTTCAATTTTACTGCACTATGATCATTTTACACACATTTATATTAAATTTCTTTTCAGGCTCTATTTCAACCCTTCGTTTATCACTTTTAAATCAAGAATAATTAAGTAAAGAAAAGTAAAATTTTATAACTAATTGGACAACCGGCTGTTTCTGGGTAGCAAACACACTTCATCAGCACTATGAGAACTTTGAACGTGTCAAATTTCACAATTTTGGCACAGCCACTTTAACCACTCGGCAACCAAAGCTCACGCAATTTTACTTTCTATTTATATACTTCACTAACATTAACCAAAGCAATGACATTTTTGCAGTCTGTTATGAATGATGTTTTGTCATCTCAGAAGACTGTTATTTGCTCTTTATATGAGAGCTTTTTCACACATGTTCTTGCTTATATCATTGAAGATCTAGATGCTCATTTATTGATACAAATTCAACATTTACTCCAACCCATACGTTGTTTGTTAACATTTTCTTGAAGTTTGTAATTTTATTACACTATGATAATTTTACACACATTTATATTAAATTCTTTCTTAGACTCAATTTCAACCCTTCTTTTATCACTTTTAAATCGAGAATAATTAAGTAAGGAAAAGTAAAATTTTGTAACTAAGAGGGCAACCGGCTGTTTTTGGGTAGCAAATACATTTCATCAGCACTCTGAGAACTTTGAACGTCTCAAATTTCACAATTTTGGCACAGCCACTTTAACCACTCGGCAACCAAAGCTCACGCAATTTTCCTTTCTATTTATATACTTCACTAACATTAACCAAAGCAATCACATTTTTGCAGTCTGTTATGGATGATTTTTTGTCATCTCAGAAGACTGTTATTTGCTCTTTATATGAGAGATTTTTCATACATGATCTTGCTTTTATCATTGAAGATCTAGATGCTCATTTATTAATACAACTTGAACACTTACGCCAACCCATACGTTGTTTAACATTTTATTGAAATTTGTAATTTTATTGCACTATGATTGTTAACGCTAACACCAAAATTAATGATTTTATTTTATAAGTCTGGCAGCGCCAAATTATAATTTTCTGATTGTACTAATTTTCCAAATAACGAAAGTATTTAAGGTCAGCTCAAGAACATGCGCCTTTTTGCAGCCATCTTTATTCTTTAATCAGAAATCATACGAGCTGGTTGCGCGTAGCGTCGAGTAATTTGTAACTGAATAAACCTTGTAATTTTATGAATTTTATCCTAGTGATTTCCATACCAAAAAGTATGTATCACAATTTATTAATTATTTGTTAAGAATTATATTCTCTTACATTGTTTGAATTTAATGTAGGAATTTTAATATAAATACACTTTGCTACTTGGATTGTGTGTTTTATTCAAAATCCCGTGGGAGTCGCTGGGACTTGCAGCTGGTTTGCTTTATTTACAATTCTTAAAATTCTTTTTGGTCCTTATTCGTCGGGCCAACAACGCTTTACCTTAGAATAAAACTTGCCAATCTCGCAGTAAGTATAAAATGTCCTTACGTATAGAAAGCGGTCAACAGCAAATCGAAGAACAGAGTTCGCATTGTTCAGTTTGCAAAAATCCCCCTGACAATAATACAACGTCTTGTACTCAATGCCACAAAATATTTCATAGAGATTGTATAAATATCACGAACGACACGCTATTCAAATGCCCTTCATGTTCTTTAATAAGGTCAAGTTCACCTACACCAAGCGCAACAAGCCGTCGCTCAAATCAATCTTGCTTGTCGCAGTCACAAAGAATTGACTTGCAACTACAAAAGCTAGAAGAAGAACGAAAACTGAATCAACAGCTAAACAATGATTATTTGAATAAGAAATATCAACTTCTTGAAGAAGCTGAAGCTTGTTCTGATATATTGTCCGAGAAATCTCACTCAGTCCACAATTGGGTCGCCTCTGTAAATTCAAAGTCCCAAGAATTAACCTTGAACCAAGACGTAAGTAACAGTTCAAACCTGCAGACATCTAGTTTGCCAAACCAAACTAACAATATTGCACAGAACTCATTTCACTCAAGTGTGTCTGTTGCTAAACAACCAACAACTACGTGTATCGGCTCTTCTGTAGCACCACAAAATCACGTCACATTTGTTCCACCAACGGTCACTACCGCTGCCATAAAATCGTCTTTACCTGTGTATTCGGTACCAAATTGTACTGCGAATATTCGCACCTATAGTGGTTTAAGCCAAATGCAGCCTTCAAGACCAATGGCAACAACAAACCAACCAAATGCTTTACTTACGTCTTCAGCTTTCCATAGCAATAACACAACAAATTTATTTAATTATAATTCACCAGAATTTACTTCACGGCAACCGATTACTTCTACAATGAATTTTAATTCTACTGCACAACCACAATTTACGTTTTCACAGCCACCAAATTTTTCGCAAACACACTTGAATTCGCGGCAATCACTACCAAAAGAACTGCCATCATTTTCCGGTCAACCAGAAGAATGGCCTATATTTATTTCTACCTACGAATGGTCCACGGCCTCATGCGCATTCACCAACGAAGAAAACCTTATACGTCTTCAAAAGGCTTTAAAAGGTGAAGCACTTCACAGCGTAAAACATATGTTAATTCATCCTTCAAATGTACCAGATGCCATACATATCCTCTACTTGTTGTTCGGGCAACCAGAAAAAATAATCAATTCCATAAAAAATAGAATCAAATTATCACCAAAAATTGATGAAAACAATTTGAAAACACTAACCTCCATGGCTATAGAAGTCCGCAGTTTAATCACCACAATTACTGCTAGTAATTTACATGATGAGTTAAATAATTCAGCGTTTCTGCACGATTTGCTACAAAAACTTCCCAGTATGTATCAAATGCAATGGGCAACGCAAAAAATGCACCTGATTAATCAAAACAAAAAACCAAATCTCCACGAATTTGACATATGGTTTTTTAACGTGGGTATAACAGCTAGTAGTATAACAGTTGATCACCACGGTAGAAACAAAATAAGCGCTGAAAACAAAAACGCAACAACAAACAAGAGAGTTTTTGTTCATGCTCAACGTACGTGCATAGTATGTAACAACAATTGTAATTCAATAGCCAACTGCAAGAAATTTCAAGCACTTGATCGTGGTGAGAAATGGAATATTATACGAAAGTACAGTTTATGTAAATTCTGCTTGCTTAAACACAGTGGCGAATGCAATAAAAAGAAGAGGTGTGGTGAAGAGGGATGTGAATATTTTCACCATCCATTACTGCATCGATACTCTGCTGATACAAAAAAACAAACTGTAGAGAGAAAAACTGAAGAACAAAAAACAAATGAAAAGGTTTGCTTCAATAACACGCATGGTGAAAACCAATTAAAAGAAGTGTTGTTTAAAATAATTCCTATCAAAGTTTATGGAAGAAATAAAGAAGTAAATACGTATGCCTTTATTGACGAGGGATCGTCTATAAGTTTAATTGATGAATCATTGGCAAATAAGTTAGATATAAATGGAGAAATAAATCCTTTATGCTTACGTTGGACAGGAGGTATGGAACGGAGTGAGGAGAATTCAAAAAAATTAAAAATTTATGTTTCAGGTGGAAATAGAGCTCGCATGGCAATAAATGTTTCCACAGTAAAATTATTAAATTTGCCTTTACAAACTATGGATTATGAAAACTTATCGCAGCGCTATCGCCACTTGCGAAACTTGCCTATTAAAAGTTATAAAGATGCTGTGCCAGAAATACTAATTGATTTAAACAATTTTGATTTAGGCGTGCCAAGCAAAATTCGTGAGGGATCTCCCTCCACTCGAACCTATTGCTGCTCGAACAAAATTGGGATGGTGTATATATGGAGCTATCGGTGAAAACATAGCAAGTAAGAGTTTTAA
The DNA here is from genome assembly GCA_963662145.1 of Sturmia bella. NCBI lineage: Eukaryota > Metazoa > Arthropoda > Insecta > Diptera > Tachinidae > Sturmia > Sturmia bella. The sequence goes on from OY759169.1 coordinate 49,095,718, forward strand.
TTTTCACATTTGTAATTGTGCAACAGCAGTTGAAGAGTTAGACCAGTTGGTTAGAAATTTTTATTCTCTTGATGCTGTAATAGGCGAAGCTGCAATAGGCACAAAAACTCCACTAGAGTCTAATAAAGATAAGCGGGCATTAGATTTGTTAAATAAACTAACGAAACAGAAACCAAGTGGGCATTGTGAAGTTCTTTTATTATGGAAGTTTGATGTGGTAGAGTTACCACCCAGTTATGAAATGGCTTTAAAGAGATTAATTTGTCTAGAAAGAAAATTGAAAGTAAATGCAGAGCTCCTCAACATTTTTGAAGAAACAATATCTAAATATCTTGCTAAAGGCTACATACGTAAATTAAATAGTCAGGAGATTGAGCGTACTGACAACAAGGTTTGGTATTTGCCTATTTTCGCTGTTTTTAATAAAAACAAACCTGGTAAATCTAGAGTAGTCTGGGATGCCGCTGCCAAATCTAATGGTGTATCTTTAAATTCGTTTTTGCTTAAAGGGCCGGACTATTTGGCTTCGTTGCCATCAATACTTTTTAAATTTCGGCAGAGATCCGTTGCAGTCTGTGGAGATATCGAGGAGATGTTCCACCAAGTGCATATACGTCCAGAGGATCGTGACGTCCAACGATTTCTTTGGCGCGGCTGCCAGCAGAATAAATCTCCTGACATATACGTAATGGACGTTATGATCTTCGGTGCTTCATGTGCACCCTGTATTTCCCAATATATAAAAAACCTAAATGCTAACAAATTTGTAAATGAGTTTCCAGTAGCTGCTAAGGCAATAAAAGAAAATCATTATGTTGATGATTTTCTTGATTCTGTAGATAATGCACAAGAAGCATCAAAACTTATTTCCGAAGTTTCTCATATTCACTTGCACGCTGGTTTCAATATTCGAAATTGGATTTCAAACGATAAGTTAGCACTGCAGTGTCAAGCCCCAGCTGAGAAGCTTGGCGCAAAATGCCTTAACATGAAAGATGGAGAACATATTGAAAAGGTATTGGGTATTTTTTGGGAACATAAGGAAGGCATGCTCACATATAAGATATCACCGTGGTTAATGCAAAGCGATATATTTTTAGGTGAAAAAATTCCAACAAAACGCGAAATGTTACGACTCGTAATGTCAATATATGACCCCCTTGGTTTGATTGGACATATTATAATGTATGTTAAAATACTTTTACAAGACGTATGGCGATCGAAAATAAATTGGGATGATAAAGTCCCCCAGCAGCTCTTTTCTAAATGGTCCGAATGGACCTCGCTGCTACTTAAAATCTTTCCCAAATTATAACAATACGGAAGTGCAATTACATACGTTTGTGGATGCAAGCAAAGACGGTTACGCAGCTGTCTGCTACTTCAGACTAGAGAAAGACAAAAGCATAATATGCTCTATTGTGGGAGCGAAAACCAGAGTAGCCCCAATGAAGATCACTTCTGTCCCTCGGTTGGAGCTTATGGCCGCCCTTATAGGATCTCGCTTTGCCAAATATATAACAGAAAATCACGCCGTTAAAATTTCTAAAAAATTTTATTGGACGGATTCGAAAACGGTATTAAGCTGGATAAATTCAGACCATCGTAGGTACAATCAATTCGTGGCCTTTCGAATCACAGAAATTTTTGAGCTCTCACATCCGAATGAATGGAATTGGGTTCCAAGCAAACAAAATGTTGCAGATGATGCGACCAAAGGGTCAAAAATTCCTAAAATTTCCAACTCTTTTAGATGGTTTCAAGGCCCAGAATTTTTGAACCAATCTGAAGATAAATGGCCACAATTTGGTACTCCCCAAGAGCCCACACAAGAAGAGTGTGTTAAACATTTACTAAAAATTACAAAGAGGGAGGTACTGTTTGATGTGTCAAGGTTTTCGAAATGGAAACGTTTGCTAAGAACTGCAGCTTATGTTTTAAGATTTATATTTAATTGCCGCAATGCGTCTAAGCAAAGCAAGAACCTCACTCAGGAGGAACTACAAAAGGCTGAAAAGATTTTATACATGCAGGCCCAGTACGAAAATTATTATAATGAAATTATGTTACTAAAATCGAATATGTCAGTACCAAAGTCAAGCGACATTTTTAACAGAAATCCATACCTCCATGATGAGGTTCTACGAGTACAAGGTAGAATTGACAATGCTGAAATTTCGTTTGAACAAAAACGTCCAATTATTCTGCCCAGAAGGCATTATATCACAAAACTGATTTTATTAAATTTTCACGAAAATTATTATCACATTAATAGCGAAACGGCTATCAACGAAATACGACAAAAATATTCTATTTCAAAGCTTCGAACAACATTTAAGTCAGTGATCCGTAACTGCCTAACTTGTAAAATTCAGAAAGCCACACCTCAAAATCCACAAATGGCTATGCTACCACGGGCTCGAGTAGCTTCTTTCGTTGCCCCTTTCACATATACTGGAATTGATTTATTCGGCCCCATTTTCGTAACTGTAAATCGGCACAAAGAAAAACGGTATGGTTGTTTATTTACTTGTTTGTCCATACGGGCAGTGCACATTGAGGTTGCACATTCGTTAACAACGGCGTCATGCATTTTAGCTATTCGAAACTTTATGGCCCGAAGAGGTATTCCACATGAGTTTTACTCCGATAACGGAACAAATTTCATCGGTGCTGAAAGAGAACTTCGCGAAGCCTTAGCAGAAGTGGATAAAGATGAAGTTGTAAAAACTTTCACTACAACTATAACAAAATGGAACTACAACCCTCCTGCCTCGCCCCACATGGGCGGTGCATGGGAGCGCCTTGTGCGTTCTGTCAAAACAATTTTATACAAAATAACGCCTTCAAGGTCACCATCTGATGAAATTCTACGTAGCATGATAATAGAGGTTGAAAACATAATAAACTCACGTCCTTTGACTTACGTTCCTGTAGATGGTGAATCGGGTGAGGCCCTAACTCCTAATCATTTTTTACTGGGCAGCTCTTCAGGTTTAAAACCAATGTCGGCTTGTAATGATGGAGGTGTTCTCCTGAAACAATCTTGGCTAATTTCACAACAATACGCAAATATATTTTGGAAAAGGTGGCTAAGTGAATATCTACCGTCGTTAACGTGTAGAACTAAATGGCATAATCGGCAAAAACCTTTGAGTCAGGGGGACCTTGTAATCATAGTTGACCCTTCTCTTCCTCGTAACGTCTGGCTTCGTGGAAAAGTTTTGGAGACGAGATTGGCAAGTGATGGTCAGGTGCGCAGTGCAAAAGTACTAACACAACATGGAGTTCTAGAGAGGCCTGCTATTAAACTGGCAATTTTGGATGTCACTCCTCAACCAGAGTCTGGCGGCGAATAATATTCTTGCCATACTGCGGGGGGGATGTTAACGCTAACACCAAAATTAATGATTTTATTTTATAAGTCTGGCATCGCCAAATTATAATTTTCTGATTGTACTAATTTTCCAAATAACGAAAGTATTTAAAGTCAGCTCAAGAACATGCGCCTTTTTGCAGCCATTTTTATTCTTTAATCAGAAATCATACGAGCTGGTTGCGCGTAGCGTCGAGTAATTTGTAACTGAATAAACCTTGTAATTTTATGAATTTTATCCTAGTGATTTCCATACCAAAAAGTATATATCACAATTTATTAATTATTTGTTAAGAATTATATTCTCTTACATTGTTTGAATTTAATGTAGGAATTTTATTATAAATACACTTTGCTACTTGGATTGTGTGTTTTATTCAAAATCCCGTGGGAGTCGCTGGGACTTGCAGCTGGTTTGCTTTATTTACAATGATAATTTTACACACATTTATATTAAATTCCTTTTTAGACTCAATTTCAACCCTTCGTTTATCACTTTTAAATCAAGAATAATTAAGTAAGGAAAAGTAAAATTTTATAACTAAGTGGGCAACCGGCTGTTTCTGTGTAACAAACGCACTTCATCAGCACTCTGAGAACTTTGAACATGTAAAATTTCACAATTTTGGCACAGCCACTTTAACCACTCGGCAACCAAAGCTCACGCAATTTTACTTTCTATTTATATACTTCACTAACAATAACTAAAGCAAAGACATTTTTGCAGTCTATTATGTATGACTTTTTGTCATCTCAGAAGACTTTTATTTGCTCTTTATATGCGAGGTTTTTCATACATGATCTTGCTTTTATCATTAAAGATCTAGATGCTCATTTATTAATACAACTTGAACATTTACGCCAACCCATACGTTGTTTGTTAACATTTTATTGACATGTTCAATTTTACTGCACTATGATCATTTTACACACATTTATATTAAATTCCTTTTCAGGCTCAATTTCAACCCTTCGTTTATCACTTTTAAATCAAGAATAATTAAGTAAAGAAAAGTAAAATTTTATAACTAAGTGGACAACCGGCTGTTTCTGGGTAGCAAACACACTTCATCAGCACTATGAAAACTTTGAACGTGTCAAATTTCACAATTTTGGCACAGCCACTTTAACCACTCGGCAACCAAAGCTCACGCAATTTTACTTTCTATTTATATATTTCACTAACATTAACCAAAGCAATGACATTTTTGCAGTCTATTATAGATGATTTTTTGTCATCTCAGAAGACTGTTATTTGCTCTTTATAGGAGAGCTTTTTCACATATGTTCTTGCTTATATCATTGACTATCTAGATGCTCATTTATTGATACAAATTGAACATTTACTCCAACCTATACGTTGTTTGTTAACATTTTATTGAAATTTGTAATTTTATTGCACTATGATAATTTTACACACATTTATATTAAATTCCTTTTTATACCCTGTTCATACATGCAGCAATATTCAAATTATAACAATTAAAGCCATTATTGAGACAAAATTTTCATATAAAAATTACAATTAGCTTATTGGCAATTAAGAGATAATTGTTTCAATAATGAGTAAAATTTATAATGCAACACTGTTAGATTTGTATTAACAGTACCAAATGAACAAGCTTTTACAATAACAGTACATATTGAACGCTCCTTGTGAAAATTTGACTAATCAAACATCAACAAAATAAATAAACAAAAAACAAAATTTTTTATGATAAAGGGTGTTTTTCTTCGATGTATAGAAATTTAAGTTGCGATAAAACAACGATGGATTATTCTATTGACATGAGTTTTATTTATCCGAAAGATAATCTTGTGGCATTACATTTTAAATATGACTTCTGGCATATGACCGCCACGGCTGGCGCGAAAGTAGTCCAATCTGGATGACTTTTTCCAACATTTCTGGCCGTATATCGGCAATAACACGGCGAATGTTGTCTTGCAAATGGTCAAGCGTTTGTGGCACAAGCATGTTGCGCCATCTTGTTGAAACCACATCTCCTGGACATCATGGTTATTCAATTCAGGAATGAAAAGGTTTGTAATCATGGCTCTATACCGATCACCTTTGACTGTAACTTTCTGTCCATCATCGTTTTTGAAGAAGTACGTACCAATGATTCCACCAGCCCATAAAGCGCACCAAACAGTCAGTTGTTCTGTATGTAACGGTGATTCGACATACACTTGAGGATTAGCTTCACTCCAAATGCGGCAGTTTTGTTTGTTGACGTTGCCATTCAACCAGAAGAACGCTTCATCGCTAAACAAAATTGTGCGCGATACGTATTCCGCACAGAACCATTATTTTCGAAATAAAGCAAGCCTTGTTCACGCGAATTAATAATTCCTAGCTCTTAGTGAATAAAAAAATATTTTTTTCAACGCGTATGCGTTTACTTTTTTATTTTTTATTATTCTTCGGAATTACAATTTTTTGAATTAAAAATATCTCGACGTCTATGCGTCTCTATAACTTATTTTTAACTACCCTCTTCATTTGTGAATTTGAGTCTTAAATACTAAAAATGTACTTTTGTTTTTACAACACAAAGAATATTCAGTTCTAATGTTTAGTGACCATTTTATCTTTTACAATATTACAAAACACTTTAATTTTATTGATGTTTGTATCTTATCTTCAGTTGAGCGTTTTATTACTAGTAGTTTAATTTTTTCAATATTTATTTAGGTCTAAGTTATCCTTATGGATGTTCTTACAGCTAATTTTATCTTAGTTTAGTTGCTTTGTATTTATATTTGTTACCATGATTTTATTGCTTGACCCTTTTTTTTATCGTGAATGTTTCAAACCATACTTTCATTGATATGATGTTTCTTGTTCCCGTCATGTATAAGCATGTTTGTTTCTTTTATCGCTAAGATATCTTTATCAGCGTTTAACTAAGAGGGTTGTTGATTTGCCTGACCTTAACTCTCCCCCGGGTTAAGCAAGATCGTCCCGATCTTTTCTAACTCCCTCTAAAACTGTATTATAATATGCGTAGTACAATTCCGCTTGTTTCTTTTGTTTATAGATTACAATATATTTAAACAATTTCATTCCGAGTACAATTATGCCTACAACTGTGATTATCATAAAAAATTAATAAAAAGTTGATCTGATAGGATGTTCTTCATATGGGATAACGAATTTTCTAATTGAATCTATATTATTAAATGCGTTTTCTCTATCTGATTCTAAAATTTTTTCTATTTCAAAATTTTCATGGTGTTTGTTATGTATGGCTTCTATTAGTCTATCATGAATGTTCCTGTACAGAATTCCGTCAATATTAACTTGGACCGTATATGTAACTAAATATGTTCCTGTCATTGATTTGTTCTCTATTGTGTGGTTTCCGTCTAGCAATATGAAGCCTTCGTCGATTTTCAAAAGTTTGTCATTGTATTCCTGTATGACTGTGCATTTACTGCTTTTATCCTCAAGGAGTGGAATTATACATGCGTCTGTTTCGTTGTTTCTCCGACAAATGTATCTTCCTAGGTAATTTTCACAATTGGTGACCCTAACGTATTCTTTATTACAATAGGCAATTTGCCTGTATGGTGTGAGTATTTTTGTCAGATTAGTCACGTGGAAGAGGAATGAATATTCGTCGTATATCAGGACATCATCAGTTCTGGTTAGAACGTATTTTTGTCCATTTAAGTTTTTAATTTCTGTGTCTCCCTTGATTTCTGATGTGACCACTGCGAGTAATATCAGGTATATGATCATTATGATTAATAGTATAATTTTTAATGTTGTCCTTATGTACAATCTTCCCCCTTGTAGTTAAGACAGTGTCCTCACGGTCTTCCTTCACAATGTATTTAATGTATCTGGCGTCTTTCTTTTTCCTTACTCCTTTGATCTTAACTAATATTTGTTCGTTTGGTGAAAATGTTCGGTGTTTTGTACCTTGATTCAATCTTTCGAGAGTTTTTTCAGATGCACTTTTTAATTTCTCATATATGTCTTTTTTATTATAATTAATCTTGTTAAACAAAATGTCAACTGGTTTTTGTCCTGTAACTGTGTGTATGGTGTTATTTAATTCCCTTATTGTTTTATATATTTCTTCGGTTATTGTTGTTTCATTTTGTATTTTAAATATTCTAGCTAACTCGGAGATTGTGCTGTGAGCGCGTTCGACTTGTCCGTTAGAAGTTGATCTATAGACTGGAGTTTCTATTTTTCTTATTGCATATTTTTCACACATCATTTTTACTGCTGGCGTATTTAAACATTTTTCGTTATCTGTCATTAATCGTGTGCAGTTCGGATAATTATTTGTGATGACTTCTTCCATTTTCTCAGACATACGTTCTCTTGAATCTATTTCTCTGAGGGTAATATATTTTGAGAATTTATCGATGGCGACTAGAAATGTTTTTTTATCATTAAAGTAAATGTCCATATGTATGTATTTTCCTGGTTCTGTTGGTATGTCAGATTCTCCTACTGGTTCTCTCGTGGGGTTCCTTTCATATTTACCGTATAGGCAAGGTGTACACCTTTTGTTAAATGCCTTACATTGTTGTTTTATTTCAGGCCAGTAATGCTTTTCAAGTATCTCTTGAATGTTATTCTTGTAACCTCTATGTGCTCTATTATGTATTTTCTTTACTATTTCGGTTTGTTTTTCTTCTTCACGAACGTCGATTAATTTTGTTGGTGTATACACAAAGTTTGTAGTGTTGAAAGTGTTTTTTATAATAGGGCCGAGTGCATAGATATTTTCTCGGGTGGTGTGTATAGCAGTCGTTTTGTTTGGATGTAATATCTTTTTCAACTCTGTGATCAGATTTTGTTCATTTGTAAAGTTGATTGTGTGCCTTATTCTATTTGAAAATATTGTCCGGGTTCGTGTTTCGTTGATTCTTTTATTTGGAACGAGTTCAATTTGGACGGCATATGCATTTAAAGGTTGTTTTACCTGTTTAATAATTTCTGTGTAAGAGCTTTCGGCTGAATGAGCTGTATCAATTGAAGATGTATTAATACATTGTCTTGACAAAGCGTCAGCTACTACATTTTGGTGCCCTGGTTTTTATACCAGTTTTGCTCCAAAGTCTTCAATAATAGCTTTCCAGCGTTTTAGTTTTGGGTTGGGATTTTTTTCAGAAATGGCGTGTGTTAGGGACTGGTGGTCGGTATAAATGGTAAGGTCTGTTGTTCCATAAATATAATTCCTTAGTTTTTGTAATGCCCAAATGATGGCTAGTAATTGTTTTTCATTGGTGGAGTAATTTTCCTCCGTTTTACTAAGTGTTCTACTAAGAAAGAATATTGGTTTTTTCATTTGGCTGAGCACTGCTCCAATAGCTATGTTGGATGCGTCTGTGGTCAGCTCGAATGGTTTATTATAATTTGGTTGGAAGAGTTCAACCTGTTCTTTTAGACAACTTTTTAATTTTTTGAATGCCTGTATAGCGGCTTCATCTAATTCTATTTTTGTTTTAGCACTTTTGTTTTTCCCTATTTGTCCGTTGTCGCCTCGTAAATGAATTGTTAAGGGCTTGGCTATGCCAGCATATCCTTGTACAAATTTCCTGTAGTATCCTGTCATACCCAGGAATCCTCTTAAATCTTTTAGTGTTTGGGGGAGCGGATATTTTTCGATTGCCTCTACTTTTTCTGGGTTAGTGGCGATTTTGTTATATTTAATTATGTGACCTAAATATTCAACTTCTGTTTGGAAGAATTTTGATTTTTCTTCGGATACTTTTAGTGTTGCTTTATTTAATGCATTGAAAATGATCTCTATGTGTTTCATATGCTCTTCTGGTGATGAGGAGTAGATCAAAACGTCGTCTATGTACACATATGCAAATTTTCCAATGTATTCTCTTAGGATGTCGTCGACACACCTTTGGAATATGGATGGAGCGTTTTTCAAACCGAATGGCATACGTATGAATTCGTATTTTCCACCGTTTACACAAAAAGCAGTTTTTTCTCTATCTTCCTCTCTTATTCTAACTTGATGGAATCCTGATTCTAAATCTAAAGTCGTAAAATATTTCGCTTTCCCTAAATTCTGTATTGTCATGTTTACGTCAGGAATGATATATCTGTCAGTGATTGTATGTGAGTTTAATTTCTGGTAGTCTATGACCATTCTTTTCTTAGGTCGTCCGTCCTCATCTACACCTTTTTTCGGAACAGTCCATATTGGAGAATTGTAGGGACTATTACTTCTTTGGATGATTCCGTCCTTTATAAGTCTTTCTATTTCCCTATTTACGAAGTCGTTATCCGCTATGGGATATGGATACTGCTTCGTCCAAATGGGTTCGTCTGTTTTTGTTCTTATTGTAGCTTCTATTGTTGTAGTGAAAGGTAACGGTCCTATACCATTGTTTTCCCTCATCAATATGTTAATTTTGTCCCTATACATGTCATTACCTATTGTATAGTTTATACTGCTACTTTCTTCTCTCTTATTCACTGTGAATGTCATATCTCGTATATCTATTATGGCTTTTAGTGTAATTATTCCTTGCAATCCTAATATTAAATCAGATCCTATTATATCATCTAGCTCAAAAAAATCTATATCCTCGCCAAGGAATTTAATACTTTGTTTAGTATTTATTATTGAAGTTCCATGCATTGAGATAACCTCCATAGGTTTTATTTTTTCAATTTCATTGAACTTTAAGGATTTTTTTATATAATTATGGGTCGCTCCCGTATCTAATAATACATTATATGTTTTTTCACCGTCATTCATTTGTATATGGGGCAACCCGTTTATTAGTTTAAATGCTTAACTACTAACTTATTAACAGTACCTGTTTCTACTATAGTGCTGCTGTTGTCATCGTCTTTAGTGATGATGTTGTTGTTCCTCATTTGTTTGTTGGTTTGGTAATTTCCGCTTGGCTCTCTTTCTCTTTTCCATGGTTGGGGATTGAAGGGGTTGAAGCGTGTTTGTTGACGATGAATCGTATTTCCAGAACTGATGTCCATTGGTTCCGGTCGCGGTTGGTGGTTGTTATATCTTGGTGATTGATATTGTTGATTTCTTTCCATTGGTCTTGACTGAAAACTGTTGAAAGGCTGCCTTGGTCTAAATTCCGTCCTTGGTTGTAATTGATGCCTTTGCTGATGCTGATGACGCTGTTCGTTGTTAAATGGTCTGTTGAATTTTCCTTCATGAGCCAACCTTAAATTTTGATGACGGTTGTCGTGTTCTATTGTCCTTGCTATAGTGTATGCATGCTCCAGATCATGAGGTGCATTTCCGTATAGGGTCGACTGAATGAATGTGTTATTTACTCCGGCTATGAAGACTCGAACTGAATCTTCTTCTGCTTGAGATGTCATGGCTCTGGTTACGGCTTCCATGTGACCGGACATTGAAATTTTTGAAATGATTAGATTTAAACGTTTATTTATTTCATCATAGAACTCTGATAAAGTTTTCCGTCCTTGACTGCAGCTCTTCATTTCATCTTGGAGAACATATAGTGGTCGAGTATCTGCGTATGCTTTGTCGAGTCTGTCACGGATGGCGTAGAAATTAAATATTGTGCCGTGGTTGGCTAGTAACTGTGCTGCGCTTCCCTGTATTTTTGTCTTTACGATCTGCAGTGCCTGGGCGTAAATTGGTTGGTTGCTGAGATTGGATATGGTCTCCATCATTCGCGTTGCGTCTTCTCTCCATATCCTGTAGCTGTTTATGTTACCATCAAAGACGGGTAACGATTTAAAAACGTCTAGTTTCACCTGGTTTTCATTTGTGATTCTAGGTTCTATTGTAACCCTTTGGTTTTCTGGGATGATTTCTTCGTGTTGTACTTGCCTAATTTGTTCTTCCAAATTCTGGACTTGCCTTTGATGTTCAGTTCGCATGTTCTCAATGGTGGCTTGTAGGGCTGCCATTTGTTGTACCAGTAAGTTTACTTCAAAATTTTGTGCCATTGTTGATACTGGGGTTTCTTCAGTAGTTTCTTCTAATTTTCTGTTTAAGTCGAATGTTGTTCCGCGTTTTGAATTTTTTTTAAAAATGTACATTTGCTATTACAAGCAATTTTTTTGCACTATACTTCTATGAAGGTTTACTTAGTTGTTTTTAGTTTTGAACTTCGTGTCCTTGCTGCGACAAGGGTTTCGTTGGCCCGCTCACTTGGAGAATAAATTGAATTATCCTCCTGGCAGGATCGCCAATTAATAATTCCTAGCTCTTAGTGAATAAAAAAATATTTTTTTCAACGCGTATGCGTTTACTTTTTTATTTTTTATTATTCTTCGGAATTACAATTTTTTGAATTAAAAATATCTCGACGTCTATGCGTCTCTATAACTTATTTTTAACTACCCTCTTCATTTGTGAATTTGAGTCTTAAATACTAAAAATGTACTTTTGTTTTTACAACACAAAGAATATTCAGTTCTAATGTTTAGTGACCATTTTATCTTTTACAATATTACAAAACACTTTAATTTTATTGATGTTTGTATCTTATCTTCAGTTGAGCGTTTTATTACTAGTAGTTTAATTTTTTCAATATTTATTTAGGTCTAAGTTATCCTTATGGATGTTCTTACAGCTAATTTTATCTTAGTTTAGTTGCTTTGTATTTATATTTGTTACCATGATTTTATTGCTTGACCCTTTTTTTTATCGTGAATGTTTCAAACCATACTTTCATTGATATGATGTTTCTTGTTCCCGTCATGTATAAGCATGTTTGTTTCTTTTATCGCTAAGATATCTTTATCAGCGTTTAACTAAGAGGGTTGTTGATTTGCCTGACCTTAACTCGCGTGAGTTTCATGATGTACAAGTTAACACAAACAAAATTATAAATTCACTTTAAATTTATTTTTGATGACATGTAATATTTCAATTAATTCTTACTAAGTTTATTGAACTAAATTTTACAATAACTGCATGACCAGCGTCTGCAATTATTGCTTATTCAAAATTAATGTTAAATCACGCCACTTTTAATAATGTCAACTAAATAATATAAAATAAGAATTTTGTTAATTAAGTTTTAGTTTTTAACCAAACTCACATTAATAAAGAAGATAGTAAAGATCGAAAATAAAAATATTTTTTTTTTTAGTTCTTTGGACTAGAAAAATTATAACTTACATATTGCCAAACCAAACTGAGAATAAATCACTTGACACCTGTTAAATCGGTCGCCATCTTGAACAGTAATGCCAAGTTATAGTTCTATACATCGAAAAAACACCCTTTACAAAATAACCAAATGTAAACAATAACTTTTTCACCTGTCAAATGCTAATTGTCGTAGCGATCTTAAGTATGTATGAACACCAAAATGATATTGTCAATTAACTGAATATTGTTTCAATTAAAAAGGCACATGTGAACATAGTATTAGACTCAATTTCAACCCTTCGTTTATCACTTTTAAATCAAGAATAATTAAGTAAAGAAAAGTAAAATTTTATAATTAAGTGGACAACCGGCTGTTTCTGGGTAGCAAACACACTTCATCCGCACTCTGAGAACTTTGAACGTGTCAAATTTCACAATTTTGGCACAGCCACTTTAACCACTCGGCAACCAAAGCTCACGCAATTTTACTTTCTATTTATATACTTCACTAACATTAACCAAAGCAATGACATTTTTGCAGTCTATTATGGATGACTTTTTGTCATCTCAGAAGACTGTTATTTGCTCTTTATATGAGAGCTTTTTCACACATGTTCTTGCTTATATCATTGAAGATCTAGATGCTTATTTATTGATACAATTTGAACATTTACGCCAACCCATACGTTGTTTGTTAACATTTTATTGAAATTTGTAATTTTATTGCACTATGATAATTTTACACACATTTATATTAAATTTCTTTTCAGGCTCAATTTCAACCCTTCGTTTATCACTTTTAAATCAAGAATAATTAAGTAAAGAAAAGTAAAATTTTATAACTAAGTGGACAACCGGCTGTTTCTGGGTAGCAAACACACTTCATCAGCACTCTGAGAACTTTTAACGTGTCAAATTTCACAATTTTGGCACAGCCACTTTAACCACTCGGCAACCAAAGCTCACGCAATTTTACTTTCTATTTATATACTTCACTAACATTAACCAAAGCAATGACATTTTTGCAGTCTATTATGGATGACTTTTTGTCATCTCAGAAGACTGTTATTTGCTCTTTATATGAGAGCTTTTTCACACATGTTCTTGCTTATATCATTGAAGATTGATACAAATTGAACATTTACGCCAACCCATACGTTGTTTGTTAACATTTTATTGAAATATGTAATTTTATTGCACTATGATAATTTTACACACACAAGATCATACATGATCTTGCTTTTATCATTGAAGATCTAGATGCTCATTTATTAATACAACTTGAAGATTTACGCCAACCCATACGTTGTTTGTTAACATTTTATTGACCTGTTCAATTTCACTGCACTATGATCATTTTACACACATTTATATTAAATTCCTTTTCAGGCTCAATCTCAACCCTTCGTTTATCACTTTTAAATCAAGAATAATTAAGTAAGGATAAGTAAAATTTTATAACTAAGTGGACAACCGGCTGTTTCTGGGTAGCAAACACACTTCATCAGCACTATGAGAACTTTGAACGTCTCAAATATCACAATTTTGGCACAGCCACTTTAACCACTCGGCAACCAAAGCTCACGCAATTTTACTTTCTATTTATATACTTCACTAACATTAACCAAAGCAATGACATTTTTGCAGTCTAGTATGGATGATTTTTTGTCATCTCAGAAGACTGTTATTTGCTCTTTATATGAGAGCTTTTTCACACATGTTCTTGCTTATGTTGAAGATCTAGATGCTCATTTATTAATACAACTTGAAAATTTACGCCAACCCATACGTTGTTTGGTAACATTTTATTGGCATGTTCAATTTGATTGCACTATGATAATTTTACACACATTTATATTAAATTCCTTTTCAGGCTCAATTTCAACCCTTGGTTTAACACTTTTAAATCAAGATTAATTAAGTAAAGAAAAGTAATATTTTATAATTAAGTGGACAACCGGCTGTTTCTGTGTAGCAAACGCACTTCATCAGCACTCTGAGAACTTTGAATGCGTCAAATTTCACAATTTTGGCACAGCCACTTTAACCACTCGGCAACCAAAGCTCACGCAATTTTACTTTCTATTTATATATTTCACTAACATTAACCAAAGCAATGCCATTTTTGCAGTCTGTTATGGATGATTTTTTGTCATCTCAGGAGACGGTTTGCTCTTTATATGAGAGATTTTACATACGTGATCTTGCTTTTATCATTAAAGATCTAGATGCTCATTTATTGATACAACTTGAACATTTACTCCAACCCATACGTTGTTTGTTAACATTTTATTGAAATATGTAATTTTATTGCACTATGATAATTTTACACACATTTATTTAAAATTCCTTTTCAGGCTCAATTTCAACCCTTGGTTTAACACTTTTAAATCAAGAATAATTAAGTAAAGAAAAGTAAAATTTTATAATTAAGTGGACAACCGGCTGTTTCTGGGTAGCAAACACACTTCATCAGCACTCTGAGAACTTTGAACGTGTCAAATTTCACAATTTTGGCACAGCCACTTTAACCACTCGGCAACCAAAGCTCACGCAATTTTACTTTCTATTTATATACTTCACTAACATTAACCAAAGCAATGACATTTTTGCAGTCTATTATGGATGACTTTTTGTCATCTCAGAAGACTGGTATTTGCTCTTTATATGAGAACTTTTTCACACATGTTCTTGCTTATATCATTGAAGATCTAGATGCTCATTTATTGATACAAATTGAACATTTACGCCAACCCATACGTTATCTGTTACTATTTTATTGAAATTTTCAATTTTATTGCACTATGATAATTTTACACATATTTATATTAAATTCCTTTTCAGGCTCAATTTCAACCCTTCGTTTTTCACCTTTAAATCAAGAATAATTAAGTAAGGAAAAGTAAAATTTTATAACTAAGTGGGCAACCGGCTGTTTCTGGGTAGCAAACACACTTCATCAGCACTCTGAGAACTTTGAACGTGTCAAATTTCACAATTTTGGCACAGCCACTTTAACCACTCGGCAACCAAAGCTCACGCAATTTTATTTTCTATTTATATACTTCACTAACATTAACCAAAGCAATGACATTTTTGCAGTCTGATGAATCCAAAATTAATAAGTTGCTTTGAATGAGTAAACTGAACTTTATTGCTTCAAAGTCAAAAGAAAAGTAAAGTTGATAATTTTTACAAAGTTGATGAAAGCATTTTTGTATGTATAAAAAGGAAGGTTCTCCGTTATTAATCACAGCAAAAAATATGATCTTAATAATTAAGTTTAAGAATTACGCAGCTTTAAAATAATACAATTGGCAAATATACAACAGAAAGAATTTATACAAACAATAATGTATTATTATGTATGTATGCTTGAACATGCACAGGCATGCTCAACTACAACAACAATATGAATGCATTTTAAGGCAATAAATGGATTAACGATTCGTGACGGCATTTTAAATAGAGATGGGACGGTGAGCGACGTGATCTCCTCCAACATTCTCCCCCCGTTGGAACACCAGTGTTTCAAAAATCATTAGAACTTGGAAGGGGAGCAACTTTGTGTATAGGTCGTCGACAGGAACCATTTGAAGTCTTCAATTCGACTACTCGTACGTATCCGTCACTACCAGCAATGGTTTGTTTTACTCGAGCAAGAGGCCAGGTTTGTGGGGGCGCATTATCTTCATGAATAAGGACTAAGTCTTCATGAATAAGGACTAACCAACCAACCAAACCAACGTTTGGCTGACTCTTAGACCATTTTGAACGTTGTTGTAATGAATGAAGATAATCTCGGGACCACAATTGCCAAAATTGATTTTTGAGGAATGAAATTTGCTGCCATCTGTCCAGCGCTGATAGTTGTTTTGTACTGAATGTTGCTTGTGGGACAGCAACTAAAGAGGAGCCAATCAAAAGATGACCAGGAGTCAAAGCTTCTCCATCATTAGGGTCATCTGACATCGGAGCAATAGGACGAGAGTTTAATATGGCTTCTATTTCAGCTACTAGGGTTTGGAGTTCTTCGAATGTAAGACGCGCTTGAGATATGTTTTTTACCAAAAGCGTTTTAGCAGATTTCACTGCTGATTCCCATAGCCCACCAAAATGTGGAGCACGAGGGGGAATAAAACAAAATTCGAACCCATTCTGCGAGCAATGTGTTTTAATTTCATGTTTTGTTGATTCGGACAGCAATTTTTCTCTCAGTTCTTTAAGTTGATTGTTAGCACCAATAAAATTTGTTGCATTATCACAAAATATGCGCTGAGGTAAACCACGTCGACTTACAAATCGTTTCAGGCAAAGTATAAAGTTGTTTGTTGACAAATCCGACACGATCTCCATATGAATTGCTTTTGAACTAAAGCATATAAAAAGTGCAATATAAGTTTTGTACGGAACTTTGCCTCGAATTCGATATGAGGTTAGGAACGGGCCGCAAAAGTCAACACCAGTGACCAGAAATGGTCGTTGGGCTCTTAGACGATCAACTGGTAAATTGCCCATTATCTGACCGACTAATTTTGGTTTATAGTGAAAGCAGTGAGTACAGCTGCGAACCACCTTTCGAACTATTTCCCTCGCATTTATTATCCAAACAGTTTGACGAAGTATACCAAGAAGGATCTTTGGCCCAGCATGCAGATGACTGCGATGTAGATGTTGAATGTACAGTCTAACGAAGCGATGTTTCTTTGGAAGCAAAGCTGGAAAACGAGCATCAAAAGGGATGGGAGCCTTGGATAATCTGCCTCCAACCCGAATTATGTTCAATATGTTGTTATCAACTTCCATTTGGTGTATAAATGGAGACAATTTTTGCATATATGGTTGAACAAAGTTGTTGGTTAAAAGGGCGGCAAATTCTGAAGCAAAGGCATTGTGTTGTATGTGGGACACAATTTTCCAAAATGTATCTTCTAGCTCTTGAGGCAGGATGTGAACACTATCGTTAGCTTCTGGGGAAGAAACCCCTTTCAATCTGTTGGAAATACGAAAAACATAAGCAATAATTCGAATAATTTTAAAATACGAAGAATGCCTATCAATAATTTGTTCAATGATAGATTCTTCTACATTTGTGCTGCATTTAAGAACAACCGCTTTTCTTTGTTCAGGAACTTCCGGTGCTTCTTTGTTTGAACTGGTAGGCCATTTTGAAGCATCAAAGCGTAAAAATTCGGGTCCAAAAAACCACATCGTTTTAGGTAAATTTTCGGCTGCACAACCACGAGATACAATGTCAGCAGGATTATCCTTCGACGGTACATGTTGCCAAGTTATGTCTCTGGTTTTTTCTTGCAGCTCAGAAACACGATTTGCAACAAAACAGTTTAATGTTGATGCATGCAATTTTAACCACTGTAGTACGATTTTTGAATCTGTCCAAAAGAAGACTGAAGAAACGAATTTAGAAATTTTCATTTTTATTTTGAGCCAAGTTTTGCACAGTAAAACTGCTGCGCACAGTTCAAGGCGGGGTAGAGATTGTGCCTTGATTGGAGCTACTTTTGACTTGGCAATTAGCAAAATCGATTTGTAGGCACCATTTTCAAAGGTACGAAAATACAGGCAGCAGCCAAAAGCTCGTTGAGAGGCATCTGCAAAGCCATGCACCTCTCCAAGTTTATTTCCTGATGTAAGAGTATAACGAGGTATTTGAATACGGGGAATGTATTCGAAATCTTGTTTAATTTGAAACCAGGTTGTTGATAAGCAAGGCGGTAAAGCTTCATCCCAACCGATGTTTTGGACCCACATTTCTTGAAGAAGAATTTTACAACGAACGACTATAGGGCTTAAAAGCCCAAGCAAATCAAATATCTTTGCAACTGTAGATAATATGGAACGTTTGGTAGGATTCTGTATATCAGGCAAATCAAAGCGAAATAGAAAAATGTCTTGCTCAGGATTCCAGGCCATGCCAAGAGTTTTTGTAATGTTGTCCTCACAGGTTTTTATAGGAACTACCTCCGTACCAGTAGTCGTGATGTCCGGGCAATTGCTATTCCATTTTGCGAGCTGGAGACCATGAGTGCCAAGGATCTGTGTAATTTCAGCCTTTTTGATTATTAATTCTTCGATACTTTCCGAACCAGTGAGAACATCGTCAACGTACAAATCTTCTCGTAGTACTCTTGAGCCAATAGGATAGGTAAAGCGATGTAGGTCAGAAATAAAAAACAAGCTTCTTATTGCCAAAAACGGTGCAGCTGAAAGCCCATATGTGACAGTGTTTAACTGAAACACGCTCAATTTATCCTTTGGATTTGATCTCCACAAAATCAATTGGAACTTGCGGTCACGTTCGTCGACAAGAAATTGGCGGTACATTTTAGATATGTCAGCAGTAAGCGCATATCTGTTCAAACGAAACGAAAACAATGTTGTTATTAAATCTTGTTGTATAGTTGGGCCAACCATGAGTATATTATTCAGCGAATAGTTCGAAGTTGTGCAAGCTGACCCATCGAAAACTACGCGAAGTTTAGTGGTTGTACTAGAAGGCTTAAGTACGCAATGGTGCGGTATAATATAATATGGATGACAAAGAGGTCGACTAACGCGTGACATATGACCAAGTGCTAAATATTCATCCATAAAATCAATATACATAGATTTGAGTGTTGGGTTACGCTCAAGTGTGCGTTCGAGTGACAAAAATCTTTTCTTAGCAATTTCAAAAGACTCACCCAAACAATTTGGAACATATTTAAATGGCAAACGAACCTGAACTCTCCCATTCGACATCACTGAAGTATTTTCGATAAAGTGTTTTTCACAGTCCTTTTCCTCCTTTGAAAATTTAGGGGGATCGCTTAAATACTCTTCTACTTCCCAAAATTTCTTTAAAGTGTTGTTCAAGCCATCGTCAGCAGAAGAGTTCAATACTAAGTTACAGGTTGCTGGTGCCGAAGTTGATCGGAAATTGAATTTTCCACCGACGATCCAACCGAAAACCGTATTAATGAGAGTAGGCATACCATCTCCCAAAGAAATTCGTCCATCAAGCAACATATCAAAGAATGTGTCTGCGCTGAGCAATAAATCAATTTGTTGTGGTTTGAAGAACAACGGGTCTGCCAGTTCTATTTTTTCGGGAATTTGCAGCTTCGATATATCTATAAATTCACCTGGGTGTTGGGCCGAAATCGATTTTGTAACAGCGAATTGCGATGAGAATACATAAGAGCCAATCCGAGACTTTAAATTGGCAAAAACAGAAAATTTAACCTTTGTTTGAACTTCACTTATTCCGGTAACATATTGACTTGTGGGAATAAATTTAAGCCTCAATCGCTTAGCAACCTTTTCTGTAATGAAATTTATCTCTGAACAAGAATCCAAAAGTACTCTTACCGGTTGAAATGACCCATAGCTGTCCTTTATTAGAACCACGCAGTTGGTATTATAGTTCTCTTAAATGATCGAGTAACTAGCGAAACAGCAGGACTTGGCTTCGTTGATGGAGCTGGTCTATCACTACCTGAAGTAGATTCCGTTTGGACGAAAATGTGCAATAAAGTATGGTGAGCAGACTGACAAACACGGCAACGACTTTTGGAGGGGCATTTCGATACTAAATGTCCCTTCCGGAGGCAATTTATGCAATGACCATTACCCTTTACAAAATTGAAACGCTCTGAAACTAGAAGCGACGAAAACGAGGAGCAGGTTGCGAGTTGATGCTCAATACTGTTGCAATATGAGCAAGCGAAGTTCGACTTGGCGTTGACAAATGTGTTTGTGTGACGACTAAAATTTTGTTTCGGTTTTGCACCAGTAACGGTATGATGTTTGCTTTCACTTTTCTTACCATGACTTTCCAGGAATTGACATCGATGACTCAAAATTTCATAACAGTTTTCCCAAGAGGGCAATAACTTAAAATCAATCTTTTCATCATAACAACGTCGAGATGCATCATCGAGTTTCGAAAGTACAATGTGAATAATAATCGAGTTCATTATATCCATTTCCGAACCAAGCGATAAAAGGGAGCCACGAATTGCTGATACTGTATCGATTATGTAGCGTAACGAACTGCTATCACCCTTCGACATATCGGAAATATTGAAGAGGGATGTAATATGTTCCAGAAAAATCAGTACTTTGTTGTCATAACGCTCCTTTAATCTTTCCAATGCCTTTGGATAATTTTCATCTGTCACCTGATAAGGTTCAACTACAGAAAGAGCTTGGCCAGAGAGAGAATTCAATAAATAATTAAATTTTTCTACTGG
This sequence comes from Sturmia bella, assembly GCA_963662145.1. Classification (NCBI taxonomy): domain Eukaryota; kingdom Metazoa; phylum Arthropoda; class Insecta; order Diptera; family Tachinidae; genus Sturmia; species Sturmia bella. The sequence continues at coordinate 49,116,444 of OY759169.1, forward strand.
TGTGAGCGATGAATTTTCATGTACCATATTGTAAAAATTTGCAATAAATCTTTTATAATCGGAGTACTTTCCATCGAATCGGGGCAGTTTCAATGAGGGTAATCGAGGTTGGCTAGGAAATACCATGGAGGAATTGATAATACTATGGTCCAATGGACCTGTATAATTGGTTTTATTCAAAATTGATAATATTTTTGCTTTGGCTGAAACATAGAGTTCCTCAAGGTCACCTCTACCGGCATCTGAAGGACATAATTTTTTGATTTGTGTCTGAATGTGACTAATCTGTTTGAAATATGAATCCAAAATTTCTAATCTGCACTGCAGTATTGTTGAATCAACTTTGTCTCCATCCGCATCAATTTTCTTCTGGATGCTAGAAAGGTTTCGCTTCGTTGTGGCCCTTTGTTGTTTCAATGAAGCCAGCTCTGGAGCAACAGAAACGTTGGCTGGCTCATCATTATTTGCCATATTTATTTATTTTTATAAGATACGTGCAACGATGAGTAAGATCTTGATGAAATTGCACCACGAACTATGTAGCGAATGGACTTACGTTTTATTATTTCCAAAAAGAGACTGCAAAGTTTAAAGGCTGGTTCTAAAAGTTTTCGAACGAAAATACACCTTGCTATATGAAGGATAAAACTATGTAAATGTTGCGGCTCTACGGGCCTAAACTTCTTGAACCGTCCAATCACGGTCGCCAAAAATGATGAATCCAAAATTAATAAGTTGCTTTGAATGAGTAAACTGAACTTTATTGCTTCAAAGTCAAAAGAAAAGTAAAGTTGATAATTTTTACAAAGTTGATGAAAGCATTTTTGTATGTATAAAAAGGAAGGTTCTCCGTTATTAATCACAGCAAAAAATATGATCTTAATAATTAAGTTTAAGAATTACGCAGCTTTAAAATAATACAATTGGCAAATATACAACAGAAAGAATTTATACAAAAAAATAATGTATTATTATGTATGTATGCTTGAACATGCACAGGCATGCTCAACTACAACAACAATATGAATGCATTTTAAGGCAATAAATGGATTAACGATTCGTGACGGCATTTTAAATAGAGATGGGACGGTGAGCGACGTGATCTCCTCCAACACAGTCTATTATGGATGATTTTTTGTCATCTCAGAAGACTGTTATTTGCTCTTTATATGAGATTTTTCAGACATGTTCTTGCTTATATCATTTAAGATCTAGATGCTCATTTATTGATACAAATTGAACATTTACTCCACCCCATACGTTGTTTGTCAACATTTTATTGAAATTTGTAACTTTATTGCACTATGATAATTTTACACACATTTATATTAAATTCCTTTTCAGGCTCAATTTCAACCCTTGGTTTAACACTTTTAAATCAAGATTAGTTAAGTAAGGAAAAGTAAAATTTTATAATTAAGTGGACAACCGGCTGTTTCTGTGTAGCAAACACACTTCATCAGCACTCTAAGAACTTTGAACGTGTCAAATTTCACAATTCTGGCACATCCACTTTAACCACTCGGCAACCAAAGCTCACGCAATTTTACTTTCTATTTATATACTTCACTAACATTAACCAAAGCAATGACATTTTTGCAGTCTATTATGGATGACTTTTTATCATCTCAGAAGACTGTTATTTGCTCTTTATATGAGAGATTTTTCATACATGATCTTGCTTTTATCATTGAAGATCTAGATGCTCATTTATTAATACAACTTGAAGATTTACGCCAACCCATACGTTGTTTGTTAACATTTTATTGACATGTTCAATATTACTGCACTATGATCATTTTACACACATTTATATTAAATTCCTTTTCAGGCTCAATGTCAACCCTTAGTTTAACACTTTTAAATCAAGATTAATTAAGTAAGGAAAAGTAAAATTTTATTACAAAGTTTGCAACCGGCTGTTTCTGGGTAGCAAACACACTTCATCAGCATTCTGAGAACTTTGAACGTGTCAAATTTCACAATTTTGGCACAGCCACTTTAACCACTCGGCAACCAAAGCTCACGCAATTTTACTTTCTATTTATATACTTCACTAACATTAACCAAAGCAATGACATTTTTGCAGTCTATTATGGATGATTTTTTGTCATCTCAGAAGACTGTTATTTGCTCTTTATATAAGAGCTTTTTCACACATGTTCTTGCTTATATCATTTAAGATCTAGATGCTCATTTATTAATACAACTTGAAGATTTACGCCAACCCATACGTTGTTTGTTAACATTTTATTGAAATTTGTAATTTTATTGCACTATGATAATATTACACACATTTATATTAAATTCCTTTTCAGGCTCAATTTCAACCCTTGGTTTAACACTTTTAAATCAAGAATAATTAAGTACAGAAAAGTAAAATTTTATAATTAAGTGGACAACCGGACAACCGGCTGTTTCTGTGTAGCAAACACACTTCATCAGCACTCTGAGAACTTTGAACGTCTCAAATTTCACAATTTTGGCACAGCCACTTTAACCACTCGGCAACAAAAGCTCACGCAATTTTACTTTCTATTTATATACTTCACTAACATTAACCAAAGCAATGACATTTTTGCAGTCTATTATGGATGATTTTTTGTCATCTCAGAAGACTGTTATTTGCTCTTTATATGAGAGCTTTTTCACACATGTTCTTGCTTATATCATTGAAGATCTAGATGCTCCTTTATTGATACAAATTGTTGTTTGTTAACAATTTGATGAAATTTGTAATTTTATTGCACTATGATCATGTTACACACATTTATATTAAATTCCTTTTCAGGCTCAATTTCAACCCTTCGTTTATCACTTTTAAATCAAGAATAATTAAGTACAGAAAAGTAAAATTTTATAATTAAGTGGACAACCGGCTGTTTCTGTGTAGAAAACACACTTCATCAGCACTCTGAGAACTTTGAACGTGTCCAATTTCACAATTTTGGCACAGCCACTTTAACCACTCGGCAACCAAAGCTCATGCAATTTTTCTTTCTATTTATATACTTCACTAACATTAACCAAAGCAATGACATTTTTGCAGTCTATTATGGATGACTTTTTGTCATCTCAGAAGACTGTTATTTGCTCTTTATATGAGAGCTTTTTCACACATGTTCTTGCTTATATCATTGAAGATCTAGATGCTCATTTATTGATACAAATTGAACATTTACTCCATTCCATACGTTGTTTGTTAACATTTTATTGACATGTTCAATTTTACTGCACTATGATCATTTTACACACATTTATATTAAATTCCTTTTCAGGCTCAATTTCAACCCTTCGTTTATCACTTTTAAATCAAGAATAATTAAGTAAAGAAAAGTAAAATTTTATAACTAAGTGGACAACCGGCTGTTTCTGGGTAGCAAACACACTTCATCAGCACTATGAGAACTTTGAACGTGTCAAATTTCACAATTTTGGCACAGCCACTTTAACCACTCGGCAACCAAAGCTCACGCAATTTTACTTTCTATTTATATACTTCACTAACATTAACCAAAGCAATGACATTTTTGCAGTCTATTATGGATGACTTTTTGTCATCTCAGAAGACTGTTATTTGCTCTTTATATGAGAGATTTTTCATACATGATCTTGCTTTTATCATTGAAGATCTAGATGCTCATTTATTAATACAACTTGAAGATTTACGCCAACCCATACGTTGTTTGTTAACATTTTATTGAAATTTGTAATTTTATTGCACTATGATAATTTTACACACATTTATATTAAATTCCTTTTCAGGCTCAATTTCAACCCTTGGTTTAACACTTTTAAATCAAGATTAATTAAGTAAGGAAAAGTAAAATTTTATAAGTAAGTGGACAACCGGCTGTTTCTGGGTAGCAAAAACACTTCATCAGCACTCTGAGAACTTTGAACGTGTCAAATCTCACAATTTTGGCACGGCCACTTTAACCACTCGGCAACCAAAGCTCACCCAATTTTACTTTCTATTTATATACTTCACTAACATTAAACAAAGCAATGACATTTTTGTAGTCTATTATGGATGACTTTTTGTCATCTCAGAAGACCGTTATTTGCTCTTTATATGAGAGATTTTTCATACATGATCTTGCTTTTATCATTGAAGATCTAGATGCTCATTTATTAATACAACTTGAAGATTTACCCCAACCCATACGTTGTTTGTTAACATTTTATTGACATGTTCAATTTTACTGCACTATGATCATTTTACACACATTTATATTAAATTCCTTTTCAGGCTCAATGTCAACCCTTAGTTTAACACTTTTAAATCAAGATTAATTAAGTAAGGAAAAGTAAAATTTTATAACAAAGTGGGCAACCGGCTGTTTCTGGGTAGCAAACACACTTCATCAGCACTCTGAGAACTTTGAACGTGTCAAATTTCACAATTTTGGCACAGCCACTTTAACCACTCGGCAACCAAAGCTCACGCAATTTTACTTTCTATTTATATATTTCACTAACATTAACCAAAGCAATCACATTTTTGCAGTCTGATATAGATGATTTTTTGTCATCTCAGAAGACTGTTATTTGCTCTTTATATGAGAGATTTTTCATACATGATCTTGCTTTTATCATTTAAGATCTAGATGCTCATTTATTGATACAAATTGAACATTTACTCCAACCCATACGTTGTTTGTCAACATTTTATTGAAATGTGTAACTTTACTGCACTATGATCATTTTACACACATTTATATTAAATTCCTTTTCAGGCTCAATTTCAACCCTTGGTTTAACACTTTTAAATCAAGATTAGTTAAGTAAGGAAAAGTAAAATTTTATAATTAAGTGGACAACCGGCTGTTTCTGTGTAGCAAACACACTTCATCAGCACTCTGAGAACTTTGAACGTGTCAAATTTCACAATTTTGGCACAGCCACTTTAACCACTCGGCAACCAAAGCTCACGCAATTTTACTTGCTATTTATATACTTCACTAACATTAACCAAAGCAATGACATTTTTGCAGTCTATTATGGATGATTTTTTGTCATCTCAGAAGACTGTTATTTGCTCTTTATATAAGAACTTTTTCACACATGTTCTTGCTTTTATCATTGAAGATCTAGATGCTCATTTATTAATACAACTTGAAGATTTACCCCAACCCATACGTTGTTTGTTAACATTTTATTGACATGTTCAATTTTACTGCACTATGATCATTTTACACACATTTATATTAAATTCCTTTTCAGGCTCAATTTCAAATCTTCGTTTATCACTTTTAAATCAAGAATAATTAAGTAAAGAAAAGTAAAATTTTATAACTATATCATTTGGCCCTAGTTTGTCTCCTTATTTGAAAATAGGAATAAATCTAGCCCTACACTTCAAACACCTAATCTCATTCCTTTGATAACTAATTGCAAATCTAGGCCCATAAAGTTCATCCGATCACCTCAAATTTTAATCCCTTGAAAAAGAAAAAGAAAATGGCCACTAACTCTAAACCCGATTCTAACCCTTCTCTGAGAGATCAATTCGATTTTGATAGCGATCGCTTACTCAATTTTTGCGAAAAATTTCAAAGCCTAGAAAATATTGACCACAATGAGTCCATTCTTGAGGTTAAGAATAAAGACTTAGAAGCAAGATGGGGAAGGCTTGAGGCCTCCTATGAGATTTTAATGTTGTCAAAAGACGTATTGATCTCTAAAGAGATGAAAAGCGAAGCTACAAGAATATTTGAAGAATGTACAGATGCTTATTATGCCTGCTTATCCCAAATTTTAGAACAAATAAGAGGTTACCGCATGGAAACAGTGCATAACCCAGCAAGGCGGTCAACGTCTCGCTATTCCGTACAGGAACAAGTCCCCCCGCAAGATCTTATACGGGATGATTTCGACTGCATAAAACTCCCCCCTTGTGACACTGAAGTTTTTAAAGGAAGCTATGAACAATGGCCCTCATTTCGGGATATGTTCACAGCTGTCTACATAAATCACTCCAGACTCACTCCTGTCACAAAATTATACCATTTGCGTAATAAAACTAGAGGCGAAGCTGGAGATATTGTAAAAAGATATCCCCTTTCTCATGAAAATTTCGAACTAGCGTGGAATGCCTTAAAATCACGCTACGAAAATAAACGAGTTCTAGTCGATAATCAAATAAAATTACTTTTCGATATTCCCGCGACAACTACTGAAGATAGTGAATCAATCCGAAGAATTCAATCTTCAGTAAATGATTCGCTCGCAACTCTAAGAACTCTTGGCATTGACGTTGATAGTTGGGATCCCATACTCATCCGCTTAATTTCCACTAAGTTGCCAGAAGCAACACTTGCGTTATGGGAACAATCGCTCACATCTCCAAGAGAGCTCCCCAAGTGGTCTCAAATGTCCACTTTTCTCGTTTCGAGATATGAGGCAGTAGAACGTCTTTCAAGTATAAGGTCTTCGAAAGATAGTTTCACCCTCACAAAATCGCCTAACACTCGAGTACAAACATATGTCTCTAATGAGAACTTAGGTTTCGTTCCATGCAAACTGTGCAATGAAAATCACTCGTTAAGATCGTGTCCCAAATTTCGAGCGTTTAATGTGCAACAGAGAGTTGATTACGTTTTTAAAAATAAATTCTGTAACAATTGTTTGGCTGTTTCTCATCTCAAGTCAAACTGTGGTAGTAAACACAAATGCTTACACTGTAAGAAAAACCACCACACTCTGCTGCATATGAGACAAAATCCCCAAAATATAAGTTACAGCTCAAGCAAAGAACAGACTCAAAATTTAGGCGAGAACACTCAGTTTGTACAAAAATCTCCAACTACATCTCAATCAATTAAGAATACTAACAAAGATGAGATGCCAAGTACCTCAAGCACAGTTCACTCAAATTTTTCTTCGAATACCGATAGTATTTTGCTAAGAACTGCTCTAGCTCAAATAGAGCATAGAGGTGAACTTTTTACAGTACGAGCTCTCATAGATCCAGGTTCCCAACGCACATTTCTAACAGAAAGGATTAGATCTCGACTTCAGCTTCCCTACAATCACTCACATTTCGAAATAGTAGGTATCGGAGGTCAAAAACAGTTCGCAAATAAAGAATGTGAATTTATTTTATACGCAAAAAGGCATAATTTGCGAGTCCCTATTAAAGCGATTGTGCTATCTAAAGTCACTAAAAGGCTTCCTACCTGTAGTTTCGAAATTCCAGTCTCCAAAGAACTTTCTGAATTAGATCTTGCTGACCCAACATTCAATAAATCCGCACAAATAGATCTAATTCTGGGCAACGACTGCGAACAATTTCTCAACATCGACGGCATAAGAAAAAATGTTTGTGGTCAAACGTCTGCATATAATACCATTTTCGGATGGGTTCTCAGTGGTCCTATAAAACCTCAATCGGTTCAGGTATTCACTACTTCTGTGTCTGCGTCCGAAACTCCAGAATTAAACAACATTTTGAGAAAATTTTGGGAACAGGAAGAAGTTCCTATTACTCGAAAATTATCAGCAGAAGATGAATTTTGCGAAGAATTTTACAAAAAAACCACTACTCGAAATGAAAATGGCAGATATATGGTTAGACTCCCATTCAAAGAAAATTTTCCCGAAAAAATATTCCTCGGCTCATCCCGGTTCACTGCCCTGGCTCAATATTCTAGCCTGGAAAGAAGTTTGAGTAAGAATCCCGAACTCCAAGCTCAGTATAGAGATGTGCTGAACGAATATGTAACCCTTGACCACATGGAAGAGGTAACATCAACAGAACTCTTTTCTCAGGGTAAATATGGCTCTTACTATTTACCACACCACGCAGTCGTTCGCCCAGAGCATAAAACGACGAAGGTTCGTGTCGTTTTCAATGCCTCTAGTAAATCCAAGTCAAAATTTTCACTCAACGACATTTTGTATAAAGGTCCAACTTTGCAAAATGATCTCATGTCCATCATTCTCAATTGGAGAAAATATCGGTATGTTTTCAGTGGTGACATTCAGAAAATGTACCGCCAAATAATGGTTCACCCTGCCGATCGCCCATATCAGCGCATTTTATTCCAGTCTCAAGCAGACGGCCCGATTAAAGACTACCAGTTAAGAACAGTCACGTTCGGCGTTAACTGTGCCCCTTACTTAGCGATTCGGACCCTTCTTCAACTCGCTTCTGATTCCGAATCGACTAACCCTAAAGCAGCGTCAGTTCTGCGCACAGAAGCGTACGTCGATGATATATTGACTGGTGGGTTTTCGATAGAAGAAACTGTATCTGCTCAATCTCAGGTGTTAAATACTCTGAAAGCGGCTGGGTTTCCACTAAAAAAGATAACTGCAAATGACCCGCAGTTGCTTTCCCATTTACCAAAGGAAGATCTCTATGAGTCAGATTTTCTGCGCTTCCATGACACTAGCTCGACCAAAACACTTGGCATAAAGTGGAATGCTCTCACAGACTCATTTTCTTATGGGTTTGCACCACTTGAACAGTCAGATAGAATAACAAAGCGACAGATACTCTCTTCTGTTGCAAGACTGTTCGATCCTGCTGGATGGCTTGCTCCTATAGTCATCCGAGCAAAACTCCTTATGCAGCAACTCTGGTTAGAGGGGTTGGACTGGGACGAATGCGTTTCACCAGATTCTCTACAAAATTGGAACAGCCTTGTGCGAGATTTTCAGCACATAGACACGATTTCGATTCCGCGTTGGCTGCAATGCACACTTTCAGATTCAATTTCCATTCATGGTTTTTCTGATGCATCGAAAGTAGCATACTGTGCAACCATTTACATCCGATGCAAAACTACTTCACAATCGACATTTACAAATTTGCTGGTAGCGAAAAGTAAAGTCGCCCCTGTACAGACAATTTGTCTCCCGCGCCTGGAACTCAATGGCGCACTTTTGCTAGCAAAACTTGTTAGTTATGTTGTCAGTATACTAAAGCTAAATATTAGTGAAGTAAATCTGTGGACCGATTCCTCCATAGTGTTAGGTTGGCTCTCAAAACCTCCGTCCTCATGGGAAACCTATGTAGCAAATCGGACCTCCCAAATCCATAGCTCAGCTCCTAATGCAATCTGGCGACACGTCCCTACCCACGATAATCCCGCTGACCTAGGCACTCGCGGCTGCAAGTCAGAAGAACTTGCCCATAATTCCCTCTGGTGGCATGGACCGTCTTGGTTACACAAGCCGTCATCAGACTGGCCAAAACGAAATCCGCTCAGAGCAGATAAAAGTCCAGTAAAAGAAGTTCAAACACTACAAGCAAAAGTTGAAGAAACTGATATATTAAACAGATTCTCGTCATACAGCAGAGCCTTACGTGCTGTGTGCTACATATTTCGGTTTTTCAATAAATGCAAAGGGACTTCAAAATCAGTTGCTACTAGAATATCGCACCAAGACTTGACACATAGTGAAATGAAATTTGTAAAATTGCGGCTTATATCCCTAGCCCAAAGGAAATTTTATGAAGAGGATTTTCAGTTAGTGTTGAATTCTCAAACTCTACCCAATAAAAGCTCATTGAGAAATTTGAACCCATTTTTCGATTCTGACTCGGTCTTGCGGGCAAATGGTAGATTGGCGCAATCGTCTCTCCCATATAATGAGCGCTATCCCATAATATTACCCGGTAATTCACGGTTCTGTTATTTATATCTCCATTATTTACATAATCTACTCGCTCATGCTGAATGCAGCCAAATGTGTAGGATGGTGCAATCAGAATTTCACATTTTTAGACTCAAGCCCCGAGTCAAATCCATTATTCGCCACTGCAAGATATGCATAATACACAAACAACAGTTATGCTCGCAGATAATGGCGCCCTTACCTCAAGAAAGATGTAGTTTGTCTCCTCCATTTCACACAGTTGGTATTGACTTTGCTGGGCCATTCGATCTCAAAACATCCGCCCTGAGGAAGTCGAGTACAGTAAAGGGTTATGTCTGTGTCTTTGTTTGCTTTAGCACAAAGGCTATTCATTTAGAAGCTTGTTCAGACCTTACATCCAATGCCTTCCAAGCTGCCTTCGCGCGCTTTGTTGGGAGGCGGGGGCTACCCCGCAGGGTTAATACAGATAATGGAAAGAACTTTCTAGGTGCTAGTCGAGCATTAGAACGTGAATTTTCGAAGTTCGTCAAAACTACAGCTCAGGATATTGCTCAAAAATACTTATCTCATGGGTTTGAATGGAAATTCATACCCCCACACGCACCACATATGGGTGGTTTGTGGGAAGCCGCGGTCAAGAGCTTTAAGTTCCATTTCAAACGAATAGTAGGAACCCAAAAGTTCAATTTTGAAGAGTTCTCTACCATATTATCACGAATCGAAGGTATTCTTAACTCGCGACCAATTTCCGCATTGTCAGAAGATCCTGCGGATTTAACGGCACTCACACCTGGGCATTTTCTGAGAGGAGCTCCCATAATGGCATTTCCAGAGCCGGATGCTCAAAACATGTCTATAGTCAATCGATGGGAAAAACTAAAAGTTTTGCACCATCAGTTTGCTATACGATGGAAGGAGGAGTACCTGAAATCCCTGCACAAGCGCTATAAATGGAAAACATCTAAGCCGAATATACAGACCGGAGATCTAGTTGTAGTAAAAGATGACTTGCTCCCGCCTCAGGAATGGCGATTGGGACGAGTCGTACACACTTACCCTGGTGAAGACGGAAATGTACGAACTGCCGATATACGAATCGCCACCGGTATTTTAACTCGACCGGTAGTAAAGCTGTGCTATCTTCCATACACAGAACATTAAAGATAGAATAATGAAAGCCATTTCATAACTGTCTGAAGTTCGTATCTTAGAGTTGGTATCTACAATTTGTCAATCTAAACATATATAATTACTCATTCTCTATTTGCAGCCTTTCCCTTAAAGAATCATCCCCAAAAATCGTATCTTACTAATATTTTCCATTTCCACACTTAGGCCTAATCGCAGATTAATTTCCACCCGGCCTAAGGAGCTGTACAGCAGAGGCTACCTCCGTAGAAATTTGGAATTTCACCAGTGTACACTATGTAGCGGATTCCATGGTGTAAGATTCTGCCGGAAGTTTCTTGCCATGACGGTGAAGAATAGGGCTGAGGTCGTGGAGACACATCGCTGGTGTGCAAACTGTTTAGCCCGCAGTCATGATTTACGAGCTTGTGACTCCTTGGACACGTGCAGGAAATGTGGCAAATACCACCATACGCTTCTGCACCCAACACCTAAGCGTCAGTCGAAGCGCAAGCCGAAGTCCTCGTCAGCTGGAAATGTTACCTCCAAAGCAAAGCCACCAGTACTAGTTTCATCTAACACTACATCGACGGCAATGCCATCAACAGCCTCTACCACATCATCACCGGCTATAGTTATAGCGGAGGCCATCAAATCTTTGGCGCAAGCACTCTGTGCACCTGGTTTGGTTCAACACTGAGGCCCCCCGCCATGTCCAAACTAGTTTGGACAAACATATTTTTTTTAAATAATTTTTATATCGTTGTCGAAACAATTGTAAGATTATTGAATTCAGACTTTTTACTCATATAAAATGCTTACCATTGTTTAATAACTATATACTTACTTATATACCTACTTTACATTTGAAATTTTACACTATATGGAATACTTGCTAATATTAACTTACCATTTATTTATCTTCGCACTGCTGTATCTACTTACCATTTACCTAAAACTATATTCACCACGCCGTAAAATGTTTCGCGCTTAAATTAAGCACCCCAATTTCCAATTGTCAAAGATGGGATTGGGGTATGAATTGCCGAAAAGGATCGATTTGATCACTTCTGAATAGACACTCGAAGACAGCAGTGCGAAGGAGCCAATCCATTTTATATTTAATCCCATTATAACTGCTAACTGTTGAGCAGTTATCAATAAAGGTAATACATTTAAATAAAGCTTGTCATATGAAAAGAAGTTAACCCAATTTAACTTTTCCTTTCCCTGCTCACATCTCAATTATAACTCTTTCATTGGGAGAGAGTTATAATATACGGTTGGTAAAGATCCCCTTTATTACAGCCTATTCTTTACCAGAACGTTTAAACAAATTAAACCAGAATTTGTTCATAAGGAAAAGTAAAATTTTATAATTAAGTGGACAACCGGCTGTTTCTGTGTAGCAAACACACTTCATCAGCACTCTGAGAACTTTGAACGTGTCAGATTTCACAATTTTGGCACAGCCACTTTAACCACTCGGCAACCAAAGCTCACGCAATTTTACTTTCTATTTATATACTTCACTAACATTAACCAAAGCAATGACATTTTTGCAGTCTATTATGGATGATTTTTTGTCATCTCAGAAGACTGTTATTTGCTCTTTATATGAGAGCTTTTTCACACATGTTCTTGCTTATATCATTGAAGATCTAGATGCTGATTTATTGATACAAATTGAACATTTACTCCATTCCATACGTTGTTTGTTAACATTTTATTGACATGTTCAATTTTACTGCACTATGATCATTTTACACACATTTATATTAAATTTCTTTTCAAAGTGGGCAACCGGCTGTTTCTGGGTAGCAAACACACTTCATCAGCACTCTGAGAACTTTGAACGTGTCAAATTTCACAATTTTGGCACAGCCACTTTAACCACTCGGCAACCAAAGCTCACGCAATTTTACTTTCTATTTATATATTTCATTAACCAAAGCAATGACATTTTTGCAGTCTATTATGGATGACTTTTTGTCATCTCAGAAGACTGTTATTTGCTCTTTATATGAGAGATTTTTCATACATGATCTTGCTTTTATCATTGAAGATCTAGATGCTCATTTACTGATACAACTTGAAGATTTACGCCAACCCATACGTTGTTTGTTAACATTTTATTGACATGTTCAATTTTACTGCACTATGATCATTTTACACACATTTATATTGTTACGTTTTAACCTTTTCAAAACGTTTTCCGTAGATTCTTTAATTGTAATGAAGTTAGAACACTCAAGTCTTCAGTTTACAATAACCAACAGTTCAACACTTTATTTATTTGAACACACTATACTTGTAAACACTTTACTAAGAACACTTTACTAAAAGGAACAACACTTTCACTTAATCACTTTTTATTACTTAAGACACTTTACACGTTAGCGCAGCTAAAAATCGACTGACTCTTCAGCGTTAAGCTTCGCTGCTTTTATACCTCCAATGATCATTACTAGAACATTCTAGACGTTTACAGAAGCTAATCACGCCACATCTATAGTGCGATGTGCGATGACTCATCATGAACAAAAGATATACACACACACCGACATACATGCGATGTGCGATGACTCATCATAAACAAGAGATATACACACACACCGACATACTTACACGCGGCAGCAAAACTCAAGCATCTGAGTCGCGCACATACATGCACACACGAATATTGTATCGTGCGGTGGTGGTTTCTTTTATTTCGCTGTTGTGCTTATTTATCCACACATGTGTGTCAGTATGTGCACACTCGCTGTGCTGCCGTTTTGTTTATCAACAAGCTTCTATGTATGCATGTGTGTATATACCTCCTGTGTTCATTTACAAATAATAACAAGACAATATACGCACATATAAAATAACGATGATTTAGTACGTTCTAGAACAATCACAATCGGTCCGTTCACGACCAAATTTGTAACACTGCCGCCCGCTCAAGCCTGTTCGTCCCGAACAGGCCCAGGACCACTACTTCCGTACCTTGCGAGTCGTTCTAAGTGTACAACCTTCATTTTGGATCGATGGCTGTTATGCTTCTGTATCCTGTATACAACGTCGTTCAACCTCTTAATCACCTTATACGGTCCATCCCAATGCGTTTGTAATTTGGGAGACAGTCCTTTCTTCCTTTGTGGGTTATATAGTAGAACCAGTTGTCCCTCGCGGAATCCGTCGGAATTTGCAGCTCGATCGTATCTGGCTTTCATTTTATCGCTGACTACTCGAATTCTGTTGCGTACAAATTCGTGTAGCTCGTGCAATTCACTTTTCTCCTGCGAAGAATTCTCCGTATCCTCATTTTTCGGTACAGGTTTTGTGCCAAATTCCAAATCGCCAGGCAATCTGAGTTCTGTTCCAAAGACAATTTTTGCTGGTGTTCTAGACGTTGAGTCATGCACAGCGGACCTGTATGCCAACAAAAATTTTTGAATGTGCTCATCCCAGTCTTTCTGATGGTCGCTCACTACTTTCCTCAGGTATTCCTCCAGCGTGCGGTTAAATCTTTCAACCATACCGTCAGATTGCGGATGAAGTGGTGTTGTCCTGGTTTTTCTTATTCCATAGAGCTCGCACATTTCCTTAAAAATTGCAGACTCAAAGTTTCTGCCTTGATCGGAATGCAACTCCATTGGAACACCATATCTGCACACCCAATTATTGATGAAAGCATTTACCACAGTTTGAGCCTCCTGGTTTGGTATGGGGTATACTTCTGGCCATTTGCTGAAATAGTCCATCACCACAAGGACATAACGGTTACCGGCAGTACTGACTGGAAAAGGACCTGCTACATCCATAGCTATTCGCTCAAAGGGCGCACCCGAATTGTACTGCTGCAGGTGTGCTCGAGTTCTCCGTGCTGGACCCTTCGCCGCTATACATTCCTTACAGTTCGCAATCCAGTCGGCTACTGATTGTTGTGCTCCAACCCAGTAAAAACGCTGCTTTACCTTTTCCAGTGTTTTATTAACTCCAAGGTGACCTCCACTGGGACCATTGTGGAACTCTCGCAAAACTTCCGGTATCTTCGATGATGGTACAACTATTAAGTTAGAAGTAGTTTTGCCATTCGCACTTTCCCATATACGGTATAAGCATCCGTCTACCAGCTGCAAGCTGCTCCATTGTGCCCAATAAGTTTTAGCGAGGGGGCTCTCAGCCGCAATTTCATTGCGTGCAGGCCTGCTATTTCTCTTTTTAGCAGCTATTATTTTACTGAGCACCGGGTCATTTTTCTGCGCCGTTGGCCAGTCTTCGTGAGAGTCTATCTGCGTTAGCCGAACATCAATGACGCACTCTTTCTGCTCGTTTCCCCATTGGTATGATCGTGACTTCTTGGTCAGCTGTTGTTGGCCTGCCATTTTGCTCGGCCTCTGTCGAGATACGGATCTAGTACGCCTCCTGGGAGCTTTACAGTTGCGCTGAAAGTGGCCTGTCTTTCCGCAGTTAAAACACTTAGCTCGGCCTTTGTTCGAGATTTCGGCCAACGCTTGCAACACTGCCTCTTTAATCATACCGGCCAAACCATCTCCTGGCTCATGAACTACCTCTAGCTCCCTTATTTTGTGGACCTGTGGCCTTAAAATTAGTCTGGCTGTCTCCTAGGCCAACGCAAATGAGACGGTTTCGGCGAATGACGGCTTTTGTGTTGCACATACAGCAAGTTTAATGTCGGGATCTCGAATTCCGTTCACAAATGCCTCCGTCTTGAAATGGTCCAAAAACGAGTAGCTCTCTCCAGGATAGCTAAGCTGCACCAGACGCTCAATCTCCATTGCGTAATCCTGAAGAGTCTCATTGCCTCTCTGCACTCTGCCTCTTAGCTCCATTCTGTGGATTTCTTTCTTGTGTTCTCCACCATACTTTCGTTGCAGAGCTGCCATGATGACTTCATAATTGTCTCTAGATGAAGCGGGCACTGTTTCCAGGACCTGTGCAGCGACACCCTTCAACGCCAAAATTAACTCAATGCACTTCTCTTCCTCCGTCCATGCATTTTTATTGGCCACAGTTTCAAACTGAAACTGGAAAATGTTAAAAGGTGTGCTGCCATCAAAGGTGGGCGCTTTTATTCTGCTCGCGACTTCCGGAATGACTCGCACTGGCCCCTCATGCAGTTGAAGGCCATTCATTCTAGCTTCCAGGCTATGAAGCTTTTGATCGACCTCATTTTCCAGGGCAACAAATTTTTCTTCCATGGCATTTACTCTCTGGTTTATAGCGGAAGAAAGCTTCATCAAATTTTCATTCGTTGTCGTATGTTTTGCGTTTATTTCTGCTAGAAGCATTTCATTATTCGCTTTCATCATTACATTTGTTGTAATTGACGCCTCTTTGATAGACTGCATCATAGTTTCATTTGTAGCCCTGGACGCCTCTTTGATAGACTGCATCATGGCAGCAAACATCGAGTTGAAGTCCATGCTACTTGTAACTGCTCGTGTACTCATCTCCAGTTCTTCTTTTTCTTCGAAGTTATGAGTATTGATGTCCAGGCCTAGCCGATGAAACTCCTCCATTAGCCTCTTCTGCAGCTCCACTTTATTACCAGTTGTGGGCAGATCCAACTTGCACAACTCCTTTTTCAGTTGTTCCACTTTAAGCTCGTCGAACTTCATTTTACAATTTCACTTCTGACACCAATTGTTACGTTTTAACCTTTTCAAAACGTTTTCCGTAGATTCTTTAATTGTAATGAAGTTAGAACACTCAAGTCTTCAGTTTACAATAATCAACAGTTCAACACTTTATTTATTTGAACACACTATACTTTGAAACACTTTACTAAGAACACTTTACTAAAAGAACAACACTTTCACTTAATCACTTTTTATTACTTAAGACACTTTACACGTTAGCGCAGCTAAAAATCGACTGACTGTTCAGCGTTGAGCTTCGCTGCTTTTATACCTCCAATGATCATTACTAGAACATTCTAGACGTTTACAGAAGCTAATCACGCCACATCTATAGTGCGATGTGCGATGACTCATCATGAACAAAAGATATACACACACACCGACATACATGCGATGTGCGATGACTCATCATGAACAAAAGATATACACACACACCGACATACATACACGCGGCAGTAAAACTCAAGCATCTGAGTCGCGCACATACATGCACACACGAATATTGTATCGTGCGGTGGTGGTTTCTTTTATTTCGCTGTTGTGCTTATTTATCCACACATGTGTGTCAGTATGTGCACACTCGCTGTGCTGCCGTTTTGTTTATCAACAAGCTTCCATGTATGAATGTGTGTATATACCTCCTGTGTTCATTTACAAATAATAACAAGACAATATACGCACATATAAAATAACGATGATTTAGTACGTTCTAGAACAATCACAATCGGTCCGTTCACGACCAAATTTGTAACAATATTAAATTCATTTTCAGGCTCAATTTCAAATCTTCGTTTATCACTTTTAAATCAAGAATAATTAAGTAAAGAAAAGTAAAATTTTATAACTAAGTGGACAATCGGCTGTTTCTGGGTAGCAAACACACTTCATCAGCACTATGAGAACTTTGAACGTGTCAAATTTCACAATTTTGGCACAGCCACTTTAACCACTCGGCAACCAAAGCTCACGCAATTTTACTTTCTATTTATATACTTCACTAACATTAACCAAAGCAATGACATTTTTGCAGTCTAATATGGATGATTTTTTGTCATCTCAGAAGACTGTTATTTGCTCTTTATATGAGAGCTTTTTCACACATGTTCTTGCTTATATCATTGAAGATCTATATGCTCATTTATTGATACAAATAGAACATTTACTCCATTCCATATGTTGTTTGTTAACATTTTATTGACATGTTCAATTTTACTGCACTATGATCATTTTACACACATTTATATTAAATTCCTTTTCAGGCTCAATTTCAACCCTTCGTTTATCACTTTTAAATCAAGAATAATTAAGTAAAGAAAAGTAAAATTTTATAACTAAGTGGACAACCGGCTGTTTCTGGGTAGCAAACACACTTCATCAGCACTATGAGAACTTTGAACGTGTCAAATTTCACAATTTTGGCACAGCCATTTTAATCACTCGGCAACCAAAGCTCACGCAATTTTACTTTCTATTTATATACTTCACTAACATTAACCAAAGCAATGACATTTTTGCAGTCTATTATGGGTGATTTTTTGTCATCTCAGAAGACTGTTATTTGCTCTTTATATGAGAGATTTTTCATACATGATCTTGCTTTTATCATTGAAGATCTAGATGCTCATTTATTAATACAACTTGAACATTTACGCCAACCCATACGTTGTTTGTTAACATTTTATTGACATGTTCAATTTTACTGCACTATGATCATTTTACACACATTTATATTAAATTCCTTTTCAGGCTCAATTTCAACCCTTCGTTTATCACTTTTAAATCAAGAATAATTAAGTAAAGAAAAGTAAAATTTTATAACTAAGTGGACAACCGACTGTTTCTGGGTAGCAAACACACTTCATCAACACTATGAGAACTTTGAACGTGTCAAATTTCACAATTTTGGCACAGCCACTTTAACCACTCGGCAACCATCAGGGCCGGGTATGTATGAGACTTTTAACAATTTAAGGTTCTGCAAGACTACTGATATATCCAGTGAGGAGATAAAAATTGGAGAAGCTGATGAAATATCATATGGATATGTTGAACCATCAGAAGTTTTATCAGAGAATGTTGAAGCAAAGAATTCAGCAAAAATATTAGCTATATCATCATCATTAGAATACGTGTAACCGTTGAATTTTATAGTTGTAGGATAAGATGATACTCGACGTTTGGCATTTACAAACTTAAAAAACAATTTTGGATTATTTTTGATGTTAGCTTTCATATTATTGACATATCTGTCATAGCATATTTTGTTTTCATTATAGAAGTGACTACTTGCAATTAAATAAGAGCTGCGGTCCACCTGACTATTACTTCGTTTAAATCTTTTATGGAGTCTATTCCGTTTGTTTTTTAGATATGATAACGTTCTATTAAACCAGATTGCCTTTTATTTTTCTTATTATTGGAGTACTAGCTGCGATACAATTATTGAGAATAGAATAAAATTTGCTTATGAGCTGTTCGAAATCATTTCCATCATTTTTACAAACTAGAATTTCAGCCCAATCAATGTTTAAAAGTAATTGATTAAGATAATCCAAATCAGTTCGCTTAAAACAAAATTCGTCGACTATATTATATGATGTATTCTTCTTCACGAAAGGTGTAGAAATTAATAGCGTGGGATGATGACGATCCTCAGGAATGCAAAAAGGGTTAGTCCGGCTCACATCATACAAAGATGGATTATTTACGAATACTAGATCTAGTATTCTTGCATTGATGTTTCGTACACAATTAATCTGGAATACATTAATTTCAGCTAAGCAGTTAAATAATTCATGCATCCAATCATGTGGAGCGATCGTAGTCAAAAATTCAGAGTCATCAGAAGATATCCATGATGCAGACGGAATATTGAAATCCCCTAGAACAATCATGTGGTCTGTGTCTTTAAGCTTACTGGCAACTGATTTTATTATCTGTGCATGCATTAGATAAACTTGTGGATTAGAATTAGGCGGTATATATGAGCACGTAATATAGAGAGAAATATTTGAAATTTGAGCTGAGACTGCAACAATTTCAATGTTTTGAGAATTATCCACTAACACCTCATCGGCTGGATATAAACTGGAAATAGCAATCAAAACTCCGCCTCCCTGTTTGCCAATTCTGTCCCGTCTAAAAATTTGGTAATTATCACACATGATTTCAGAGCTGTGGGTATTGTTATTGAGCCAGGTCTCTGTTGGAGCAGCAATATGAAAGTCTGTATAGAAACTATTAAGAAAAGTGTTAGTTAGCTTTGTATTCATTCCGCATACATTCTGGTATAGTATATCGAGGTTTAACGATGAATTTAGTTTTTTGTACCAAGGTCAGGAATACGTGCAAGCTTCTCATCTTTATAAAAGAATTCGCGCACAAATGTATATTTAGGCCAAAAATTTTTATCGGCTATTTTGTCGAAGTATTTAACTGGCACGATTATTTTGAAAGATGTTCTCCCAGAGTTTATTTTGAATATATTTATATTGTGAGGTTGATCAAGGCGTAATTTAGATTGAATATAGCCAAGAACTTGTTCAGCTGTTGTATCAGTGCAGAAACGAGAAGTAAAAATTGATTTTCTTTGAGGCATAGATCGGAGATTTGTCGGATTGTTAGATCTAGATGGTGTTGATAGCTGATCCGAAGAGGCACCGCTTATTATAGATAGAGTGTCATTATTAAATGATACCGATGGAGAGACAGTTTGGTTATTTGAATGCAATTGTGAAACAGCAGGGTTCAATTCCAAACCATACGATCTAGATGCTCATTTATTGA
Source organism: Sturmia bella (assembly GCA_963662145.1). Classification (NCBI taxonomy): domain Eukaryota; kingdom Metazoa; phylum Arthropoda; class Insecta; order Diptera; family Tachinidae; genus Sturmia; species Sturmia bella. The sequence goes on from OY759169.1 coordinate 49,136,618, forward strand.
TACAAATTGAGCATTTACTCCAACCTATACGTTGTTTGTTAACAATTTGATGAAATTTGTAATTTTATTGCACTATGATCATGTTACACACATTTATATTAAATTCCTTTTCAGGCTCAATTTCAACCCTTGGTTTAACACTTTTAAATCAAGATTAATTAAGTAAGGAAAAGTAAAATTTTATAACTAAGTGGACAACCAGCTGTTTCTGGGTAGCAAACACACTTCATCAGCACTATGAGAACTTTGAACGTCTCAAATTTCACAATTTTGGCACAGCCACTTTAACCACTCGGCAACCAAAGCTCACGCAATTTTACTTTCTATTTATATACTTCACTAACATTAACCAAAGCAATGACATTTTTGCAGTCTATTATGAATGACTTTTTGTCATCTCAGAAGACTGTTATTTGGTCTTTATATGAGAGCTTTTTCACACATGTTCTTGCTTATATCATTGAAGATATAGATGCTCATTTATTGATACAAATTGAACATTTACTCCAACCCATACGTTGTTTGTTAACAATTTGATGAAATTTGTAATTTTATTGCACTATGATCATGTTACACACATTTATATTAAATTACTTTTCAGGCTCAATTTCAACCCTTGGTTTAACACTTTTAAATCAAGATTAATTAAGTAAGGAAAAGTAAAATTTTATAACTAAGTGGACAACCAGCTGTTTCTGGGTAGCAAACACACTTCATCAGCACTATGAGAACTTTGAACGTGTCAAATTTCACAATTTTGGCACAGCCACTTTAAACACTCGGCAACCAAAGCTCACGCAATTTTACTTTCTATTTATATACTTCACTAACATTAACCAAAACAATGACATTTTTGCAGTCTATTATGGATGATTTTTTGTCATCTCAGAAGACTGTTATCTGCTCTTTATATGAGAGATTTTTCATACATGATCTTGCTTTTATCATTGAAGATCTAGATGCTCTGTTATTAATACAACTTGAAGATTTACGCCAACCCATACGTTGTTTGTTAACATTTTATTGAAATTTGTAATTTTATTGCACTATGATAATTTTACACACATTTACATATATTAAATTCCTTTTCAGGCTCAATTTCAACCCTTGGTTTAACACTTTTAAATCAAGATTAATTAAGTAAGGAAAAGTAAAATTTTATAAGTAAGTGGACAACCGGCTGTTTCTGTGTAGCAAACACACTTCATCAGCACTCTGAGAACTTTGAACGTGTCAAATCTCACAATTTTGGCACAGCCACTTTAACCACTCGGCAACCAAAGCTCACCCAATTTTGCTTTCTATTTATATACTTCACTAACATTTAACAAAGCAATGACATTTTTGCAGTCTATTATGGATGACTTTTTGTCATCTCAGAAGACTGTTATTTGCTCTTTATATGAGAGATTTTTCATACATGATCTTGCTTTTATCATTGCAGATCTAGATGCTCTGTTATTAATACAACTTGAAGATTTACGCCAACCCATACGTTGTTTGTTAACATTTTATTGAAATTTGTAATTTTATTGCACTATGATAATTTTACACACATTTATATTAAATTCCTTTTCAGGCTCAATTTCAACCCTTGGTTTAACACTTTTAAATCAAGATTAATTAAGTAAGGAAAAGTAAAATTTTATAAGTAAGTGGACAACCGGCTGTTTCTGTGTAGCAAACACACTTCATCAGCACTCTGAGAACTTTGAACGTGTCAAATCTCACAATTTTGGCACAGCCACTTTAACCACTCGGCAACCAAAGCTCACCCAATTTTGCTTTCTATTTATATACTTCACTAACATTTAACAAAGCAATGACATTTTTGCAGTCTATTATGGATGATTTTTTGTCATCTCAGAAGACTGTTATTTGCTCTTTATATGAGAGATTTTTCATACATGATCTTGCTTTTATCATTGAAGATCTAGATGCTCATTTATTAATACAACTTGAAGGTTTACCCCAACCCATACGTTGTTTGTTAACATTTTATGGACATGTTCAATTTTACTGCACTATGATCATTTTACAAACATTTATATTAAATTCCTTTTCAGGCTCAATTTCAACCCTTCGTTTATCACTATTAAATCAAGAATAATTAAATAAAGAAAAGTAAAATTTTATAATCAAGTGGACAACTGGCTGTTTCTGTGTAGCAAACACACTTCATCAGCACTCCGAAAACTTTGAACGTGTCAAATTTCACAATTTTGGCACAGCCACTTTAACCACTCGGCAACCAAAGCTCACGCAATTTTACTTTCTATTTATATACTTCACTAACATTAACCAAAGCAATGACATTTTTGCAGTCTATTGTGGATGACTTTTTGTCATCTCAGAAGACTGTTATTTGGTCTTTATATGAGAGCTTTTTCACACATGTTCTTGCTTATATCATTGAAGATATAGATGCTCATTTATTGATACAAATTGACCATTTACTCCAACCCAACCGTTGTTTGTTAACATTTTATTGAAATTTGTAATTTTATTGCACTATGATAATTTTACACACATTTATATTAAATTCCTTTTCAGGCTCAATGTCAACCCTTAGTTTAACACTTTTAAATCAAGATTAATTAAGTAAGGAAAAGTAAAATTTTATAACAAAGTGGGCAACCGGCTGTTTCTGGGTAGCAAACACACTTTATCAGCACTCTGAGAACTTTGAACGTGTCAAATTTCACAATTTTGGCACAGCCACTTTAACCACTCGGCAACCAAAGCTCACGCAATTTTACTTTCTATTTATATATTTCACTAACATTAACCAAAGCAATCACATTTTTGCAGTCTGTTATGGATGATTTTTCGTCATCTCAGAAGACTGTTATTTGCTCTTTATATGAGAGATTTTTCATACATGATCTTGCTTTTATCATTGAAGATCTAGATGCTCATTTATTAATACAACTTGAAGATTTACCCGAACCCATACGTTGTTTGTTAACATTTTATTGACATGTTCAATTTTACTGCACTATGATCATTTTACACACATTTATATTAAATTCCTTTTCAGGCTCAATTTCAACCCTTCGTTTATCACTATTAAATCAAGAATAATTAAGTAAAGAAAAGTAAAATTTTATAATCTAGTGGACAACTGGCTGTTTCTGTGTAGCAAAAACACTTCATCAGCACTCTGAGAACTTTGAACGTCTCAAATTTCACAATTTTGGCACAGCCACTTTAACCACTCGGCAAGCAAAGCTCACGCAATTTTACTTTCTATTTATATACTTCACTAACATTAACCAAAGCAATGACATTTTTGCAGTCTATTATGGATGATTTTTTGTCATCTCAGAAGACTGTTATTTGCTCTTTATATGAGAGATTTTTCATACATGATCTTGCTTTTATCATTGAAGATCTAGATGCTCATTTATTAATACAACTTGAAGATTTACCCGAACCCATACGTTGTTTGTTAACATTTTATTGACATGTTCAATTTTACTGCACTATGATCATTTTGCACACATTTATATTAAATTCCTTTTCAGGCTCAATTTCAACCCTTCGTTTATCACTTTTAAATCAAGAATAATTAAGTAAAGAAAAGTAAAATTTTATAATTAAGTGGACAACCGGCTGTTTCTGGGTAGCAAACACACTTCATCAGCACTCTGAGAACTTTGAACGTGTCAAATTTCACAATTTTGGCACAGCCACTTTAACCACTCGGCAACCAAAGCTCACGCAATTTTACTTTCTATTTATATACTTCACTAACATTAACCAAAGCAACGACATTTTTGCAGTCTATTATGGATGATTTTTTGTCATCTCAGAAGACTGTTATTTGCTCTTTATATGAGAGATTTTTCATACATGATCTTGCTTTTATAATTGAAGATCTAGATGCTCATTTATTGATACAACTTGAACATTTACGCCAACCCATACGTTGTTTGTTAACATTTTATTGACATGTTCAATTTTACTGCACTATGATCATTTTACACACATTCATATTAAATTCCTTTTCAGGCTCAATTTCAACCCTTCGTTTATCACTATTAAATCAAGAATAATTAAGTAAAGAAAAGTAAAATTTTATAATCAAGTGGACAACTGGCTGTTTCTGTGTAGCAAACACACTTCATCAGCACTCTGAGAACTTTGAACGTCTCAAATTTCACAATTTTGGCACAGCCACTTTAACCACTCGGCAACCAAAGCTCACGCAATTTTACTTTCTATTTATATACTTCACTAACATTAACCAAAGCAATGACATTTTTGCAGTCTATTATGGATGATTTTTTGTCATCTCAGAAGACTGTTATTTGCTCTTTATATGAGAGCTTTTTCACACATGTTCTTGCTTATATCATTGAAGATATAGGTGCTCATTTATTGATACAAATTGAAAATTTACTCCAACCCATACGTTGTTTGTTAACATTTTATTGAAATTTGTAATTTTATTGCACTATGATAATTTTACACACATTTATATTAAATTCCTTTTCAGGCTCAATGTCAACCCTTAGTTTAACACTTTTAAATCAATATTAATGTCATGGGTGTAAATAGGCCCGTCGGTAATGGCGTGCAGATAAACAGGTGGGCCGTCAACGGCGGTGAATAGCTGGAAAGAAAGAAGAAAAAAGGAGAAAATTTTGTTTTTAAAAGTAGAAATGGATGTTGCTGAAAGGAGACCGAAAATGGCGGTGAATAGCTGGAAAGAAAGAAGAAAAAAAAAAGGTTTTTTTTTGGCGCATGGTCGAAGAACGACCATGATTAAGAATTTGGCGCTGATTGTTTTTTTTTTGGCTTTGGACGTCGGCGAGTGCGGATGGTGAGATTTGGTTTGGGTGCTGAAAAGTTACAAGGCTGGTGAGTTGAAGCCATTGCTTTCCTTTTTTTTGTGAGCGGCCTTAAAGGTACTGAAAATTAAGAATACAATTGTGAAGATAAAAACAACAGTAAACTTTGGGATGACAAAAGAAATCCCATCAGAGGATAGTGCACTTAAACAGTTTATACACCAGCATCTATTTGAAGTATTGAAGTCACGATACATGGTGGCTTTAGTATAAAACGCCAAGAAACGTTTACGTCCACCCAAATCCACACCACTCGTCCATCGTAGGACTCCTTCATCAGTAGCAGCCACCGTTCCCACCATTCACAAAGGCTCCAGGTATTTTGCCATTGACTTGGACCGAAGACAGACCTACGAACAGGACAACAACTAAATTTATGTATGTATGTATGTTTTTTTTTATATAAAGGTATAACACCGTTTAGTTTGAATGCCGTTTATATAGGTTTTTATGAATTCGTTAGCGCTAAAGTGAGCTCAGTTTAGGGTAGGAGAATTCAAAGATCTAGGGTCATTGCCCTTCTATAGGTGTTATCTTTTAAAAAAAATAAAATTTAACATTAAAAACAAATATATATACATATAAATATAGTGGTTTTTCTCACCTTTGAGACACAAAGACCTTGTACACGTTCACACGTGGCAAATTCACCCGCAAGTTCGCAGATGCCGCAGAAAATAATGATGATTTAAGCAATCCATAATATTGTCGTATATTCCAATAATTGCATTACAAGGAGGAATACGCATAAGTTACTTAAATAGTCAGTGGTTTTTTTTATTGGTTGTGTAAATTTTTTGATTAAAATTGTTGCTACTGAAGAAAAAGAATATTTGTTGATATGGTTGTGAATACGAATAGAGTCTAGTATTAAACCTCAAAATATTTGAATATTCCATTCTGGCAATTTTCATAACCTAGATTGGTAAAGTTTTATAAAAAAAAAAAAGGGTCTAACATTGTTTGATCCTATCAATTAATTTCGGTAATCAAGCAAAATATTGCCCCCTAATAACCAATATTGTTTTGTATACAATTAAGTAAATTTAACTTGAATTTTTTTGATAATTTTCAAATACCAATCAGGTAGTCAGTTTTGCCGTTTGGTATGAAGTAAAATTTTTCCTCTGTTTAAAATCATAAATACAATTGAAATATCTGGCTCTTTTGTTGCTTCTTTAAATAAAACGATGATTTGTAACGTTTTTAAATAATGTTTATTAAGTTTATTTAAATATGGAGAGCTAAATTTGAAAAGGTAAGGTTATGGGAGGCGACTGAAGGGGGTTGGGATGAGGGATTCCTGATTAGGGATGGTTTTCCAAAAATGTATCGGCACGAAGACCATCACGGTGGAGTTCAGGAGAGCTCCAAGAGGGAGGGCAGCCGAAGCAGACCCAACACCAGTCTGCCATGTTGGAATAAGAGGTTGTGGTGACAATTGTTGTCTCATTAATTGAACCAATGTTAGAACTGACGGCAGTCGTTCGGGCCTCACAATTTATTTCTACTTTATACATTTTTTTTGGTTCTGTTAAAAAGGCTGGTATGATGTATTTTTTTTTTATTTTTGTTTGTAGTAGAAACGAGAACCAGGTTGGCCGGCAAGAACTCGCCCCACCCGACGAGCCATAGCCGGAGCGTACGCGGGCATACCAGCAAAGCCGGCAATCTGGCAGCACCAACAAATATTTAGTATTTCCGTTCGCTTTTTTTTTATGATAACAACTGCTGCTACACTACACAACAATAATAAAAAATGGCGCCCAACGTGGGGCCCGAAAGACGGTTGTCAGTTTTAGATCTTTCCTTTTTTAAATTGTTTTTTTTTTGTTTCTAATACAGTGGAGAGCAAATGATGTAAGTCCTGCTGGGTAAGGCAAGAGTCCTCAGCACGTTGCGACATCAGTGAACTTTCCTAGTGTGTTAGTGACTTTTTATAATGTAATTTTCCCGTTTTAATTATTTTCGTTTTTTCAATAGTCTTTCTGGGTAGCCTTCGTACATGCACACTTCAGCGGTCAGTAAGACCCGAGGAGACATGCTAAAGCTTTCCCGCGATGCGACTGAGTTGAAGAGGTGTACATGTGGGTTGGTGGCTCAGGAAAAGTAAAAAGTTCTGCAGCTTTTAAGCACTGCGTCAAAGCAAAATGGCCATAAGAGCCTATAACTTTTAGCAGCAGTGCGCAATGGTGAAAGAACTACAGCCAAATCAAATAGTTGCAATAGACCCAATCGGTTTTCATGTCCAGCTCGTTGGACAAATACATCGTCGAGCTCGGGGTTGATTAGTCCTGGTAGAAGTGATTGCGATCACTATTTACAGTTGCATCACCTTTTGAGCGGTTGAATGGTTCATGAAGCCGAACATTGAATCCACTTGTTACCACAGCTTTCTTGTAGAACCTGAAAAAAATTTTAGGTGAAGTCAGTTCCAACATGATTACATACAGTTAATTTTTCATCTCAACTTACTTTTGGTCGCCTGAAAATCCTATAACCAGCCGTTCACATTGAGATTTGTTTTTGAACTTTTAGTTTGATTTAGCTCGGTAGCAATATTATTTTGTGACCTAGCTTCCGGAATTTTGGAAACTTTAAATTTGTTCACCAGTTTCTTTATCTATATATCATAATTATTTTTGCATTTTAAAATTTTATTTTTATACTTCGGTTTTGGGCTTATTTAAAAATTTTGTTTGACCCGTGAAGTGTAGACGTAGAGCTTTTGATTATTTACTGGTGTGGACAACCAGCTTTTAATTATTTTTATATTCCCTCCTTGAATTTTTCTATTTGGGGTATAATCTTTTGATTTAATTATTAGTATATACATCTACATAGGTATATAGGCATATCTATACATCTATATATATATATATTTTTTTTTTCCTTTTCTTTTTGGAATTCTGATTTTATTTTCGTTACGCTTTTCTTTTTGAAGTTAATTCATCTCATTTTTTTTTTACTTCTGAAATAAGCGCATATCGTTTTCTTTTGCGTTGAATTAAAATTTATATATATTTCTTTTGTTGAATTTTCAAATTATATTAGTACAAGTATATATATAATTTTCTTCCTTTTACTACTATTCCTTTTCAACCATTTCATTAACCCGTTTTATGAAAATAAAGGAATATTTTCGATTTTTAATTTTATTATTTATCTACATATTTTTTTTTATTTGGAGAATTTATTTGCCATTTGGGTTGTATTTTGGCGCTCGTTTACGAGTTAGGAGTTTTATTATACCGGCTATTATTTACTACACGAGGATAGGCTCGTTATGGTATTAACCCGATCAGGCAGAGACTTTGTAGGTACTTTTGCTCCGAATACACAAAGTATGGGTTCGCGTGCTTCAGGAAGCCATACAGGGGCTATCGCTAGGACCACCGGTTCAAATGATAGTACCGCACAGAATGTGAGAGTTGTTGACCCAGCGGTGCAACAGTTTATCACAAGGGTACACGATCAGGCTAGTGGCTCTCAGGGTCAGAGGGCGTCGTCGAGTTCAATAACTACCCCTGAGTACAGCTCTATCACTCGAAGGGAAAGTATTCAGCCAAACAGGGAGTCCGACACCGCAGCCGTACAACAGCCGTTGGTAGGCGATATAGCGGGTCTTATCCAAGTAGAGTTGACGCGCCAGTTGCAAGGCATACAACAAACCTTACAGCAAGATATTGCGCAAGCGATTAGTAGGGCAATATCGCAGCAAGGCCAAGCGGACGCCCGAGACCGGGGCGCGTTAGCGCACGAGCAACCGTCTGGAACTGCTGCCGCGTCTTCGCCTAATCCGTTCGAGCATCTTCACCTAAGCGATGCAGTGTCAGGTCCATACGACCAGGCGCCGCAACCGCTCGGAGGGAGTTTAAATATAGCAGATCAAAGTTTTCGAAATAGAGCACAGAACTTACCCTTCCGAGGTGAGCGTTCGAATAACGCATTTCAAGCGTGGCAAGGCAGGCCATTTCAGGGAGCGGTATAGAAAACGTAAAAGATTAAGAAAAGAAATTTTGTCAGCGTCGTTATATGAGGGGCCAGACTTTCGATATTACGCAAAAATCGAAGTGAATGGTTGCGCGATAGACGGGTTAGTCGATAGTGGCGCGACGGTGTCCTGCTTAGGCAAAAAGTGCCTAGATTTTGTCGCGAAAACCGGACTCGAAATACACGATTTTCATTCTTTTATAAAAACTGCAGATGGCAGCCCTCATAAAATTATAGGCCGAGTAAAAGCAAATATTTTCTTCAATAACACCTCGCAGGAAGTTACTTTTTATTTGGTGCCTACATTAAATAGGGAGCTTTTTTTAGGCGTGGACTTCATACGTAAATTCGGTTTTTTTGGCAACATATGTAGTTTATCTACAAATTACATAAGCTTATGTTCTGATGCGAAAAATGCAGCCGAACCCATGGAAATGCATGTTCTGACAGCAGATCAGAAAAATCGATTGGACGCGGTGGTGAGTAAGTTTCCGTGCTTCACGCGTAAGGGCTTAGGAAAGACCAGCCTCGAAGTCCATACAATCGATACCGGCTCTGCAACACCTGTGAAGGATCGACACTACCCAGTATCACCGGCTGTGCAGAAACTGATGTACGCGGAACTGGATAGGATGCTTGATCTTGGGGTCATTGAGCAGAGCGAGAGTCCTTGGAGTCACCCGGTAACTCTTGTTCGCAAGGGTGAAAAGAACCGGCTATGCTTGGACGCTCGTAAGTTGAATGCCCTCACGATCAAGGATGCCTACCCATTGCCGCACATTGAGGGACTGCTCAGTCGGCTGGGAGATACGTTCTATATCTCTAGTGTCGACCTTAAGGATGCATTCTGGCAGATCCCATTAGAGGCATCCTGTAGAGAAAAAACTGCATTCACGGTGCCAGGACGACCACTTTACCATTTTACGGTAATGCCTTTTGGGTTGTGTAATGCAGCCCAAAGACTTTGCCGTTTAATGGATAAGGTGATCCCCGCGGCGCTACGTGATAGAGTTTTTGTCTATCTGGATGATCTTTTGGTGGTCTCGCCAGATTTTGCAACCCACGTGTCTTTGCTGGAGCAGGTAGCCGATTGTTTGGACAGAGCTGGTCTGACCATCAACGTCGCCAAGTCGAAATTTTGTTTTCAGGAGCTTCGCTACTTAGGGTACATCGTGGGCAAGGGAAAGTTGCGACCAGACCCGGGTAAGGTTGAAACTATCCTGAAGTATACCTACCCGAAGACAGCAAAACAGGTACGCAGCTTCATGGGAGCTACCGGCTGGTATAGGCGCTTCATACCCGATTTTGCCACGATTGCGACTCCAATTTTCGATACCCTTAAGAAGCGAAAGACGTTCGAGTTCTCGGCGGAAGCAAAAGAGGCGTTCGACAAACTGAAAGCGGCACTCACCACCAGCCCCGTGTTAACACATCCCGATTTTTCTAAGCATTTCTACGTGCAATGCGATGCGTCAGACATAGGCATCGGAGCTGTATTGTTTCAGAAAGATGACGATGAAGGGGAGCACCCAGTGGCATTTTTCTCCCATAAGCTCACATCAGCGCAGCGAAATTACTCCGTGACGGAACGCGAGTGTCTGGCAGTAGTCCTAGCCATCAGAAAGTTCAGGCCATATATCGAGCTTTTACCGTTTACGGTAATCACGGACCATAGCAGCTTAAAATGGCTCATGTCCCATAAGGACCTGAGTGGACGCCTAGCCAGGTGGAGCCTGCACTTACAATCTTACGTGTTCGGTATCGAACACAGGCCCGGCTCGAAAAACGTTGTGCCAGACACACTCTCGCGTTACGACATGGAGGAAATTTCGTCAGCTGTCCTGAACCTCATCGATCTCGATTCAGAGCATTTCAGAACACCTAGCTATTTAGAACTAATAAACGTTATAAAAGATAAAGCAGAACAACTGCCCGATTTAAAAGTCGTGGACAATTTCGTATACAAGCGGGTCCATCCATACGATGGTACGGTGTTAAACGAAGATTTCGCATGGAAACTCTGGGTTCCAGCGGAACTAACAACGCAAATAATCGAAAACTGTCATAACCCACCGCAGTCATCACATGGGGGGGTAGGTAAAACGCTACACCGCATTAAGGAATATTTTTATTGGCCGAACCTAAACGCGCAAGTACGCACTTTTATTGCAAATTGTCAAATCTGTCGCGAAACAAAACCGTCCAACGTGACATTAAAACCGCCCATGGGCGCTGAAACAGTAACACAACGTCCATTCCAGCGAATTTTCGTTGACTTTTTGGGTCCTTATCCGAGGTCCAAAAATGGCAATTGCTATATTTTCATAGTGCTCGATCACTTAACGAAATTTTTTTTGTTAAAAGCGATGGCCAAAGCTAGCGTCAGAAACGTCGTGAAATTCCTAATTTCAGAAGTTTTTCATAAGTTCGGAACGCCCGAAACTATAGTCTCCGACAATGGCAAGCAATTTGTTAGCCACGAATTTTACAATATGGTAGGGAACTTCGGAATAAAACACGTCAGAACGGCTTTATATTCTCCGCAGGCGAACGCGTCCGAACGCGTCAACCAATCGGTTTTGTCAGCTATACGCTCGTATTTGCAAGACGATCATACCGAGTGGGATAAATACCTGTCGGAAATCGAATTTTCACTAAGATCGTCAGTACAAACTTCGATTGGCGTGACACCGTATTTTGCGTTGTTTGGCGTGAACATGATTAGCCATGGGGGAATCTATAAATTAGCCCGAAAACTAGGTAGCCTGGAGGACCCAGAATTAAATATTTTACCAAAGTCGGAAAAACTGGACCTCATAAGGCAGAAAATCCGCGAAAATATGCATAAGGCATACCTAAGAGGCGAAAAGACGTATAATACAAGAACTCGGCAGGTCAAGTTTATCCCAGGGCAAGAAGTTTTCAGAAGAAACTTCCAGCAAAGCGATTTTCGCAACAATTTCAACGCTAAGCTGGCCCGAAAGTTCTTGAAATGCCGCATTATACGCCCAATCGGTAAGAGTCTTTACGAAGTGGAAGACTTAAAAGGTAAACCGTTGGGGGTATTTCACGCCAAAGATTTAAAGCAATAGCTTTAATATCTTTGGTGTACTTAGTCCCAACGGCCCAGTTGGTACAAGAACGAAAACAAGTAATAACTTGTTATTTCACGTACGGGAAAAGTGTGGTACAAACTCAGCACAAGACATTTTTCTTATTTTTCTTTTAAGAAGCAAATTGGCCTGACATATAATGGGCCTGATAAAGAGAAAAAAAAATTTTTTCCGTTTTTTTATTTACCTTTTTATTTTAGTAAAAATTTTGGCAATTAATCCTACATTTTGGTTTTCCTCCATTTGGCAGATTCACCGCGTTCCATTCGTGAACAGCTTGGCATGATTCCATGGCAAACAACGACCATTCACTTGTTATACTTGCCTAAAGCTCACGTTTCTAGCTAGTTACATGTGTAACTGGTCGCTACCTCTAATGCCGCCCCATATGCTCTAGAGGAACTATGCCATTAAGAAGCTGGAGCGGTTAGTCATCTAAGGTAGTGACTCAAATCTTAGTCCGGTCTTACAGCGAGACGAGTGTAAGAAAGTGAATTTGGTCTAGTATTTTATCCAAGGATAAATTCAAATTTTGACTGGCCAACAGGAATGCCAAGGGGGTTGGTGAATGAAATGTGAGGGAACGCCAAAAGGGAGGAAAGAAAGAAAAAAAAAAAAAAAAACAAGCACTAGTAATGAACGAGGCTAAATCGAACGCAAATATCACGAAACTAGTTGGAAATGCGCGACCTTTATGACTAGACCGAAATACGAAATAAATCGGCTTGACTAATTCTACCCTTAAAACGAGAATTATAATGTTGGCACTCGAAGCAAATTTCGAAATGAATTTGGTACAAAGGTACCTAAATTATCGGATATACAAATATAAAGATAAAACTAATTAATGTACAAATATTAGCCCAACAATAGGCTAATTGAATTTAAAAAGCACGATAAATTAGTAGTTATTATTATAATTATAAATAGTTTAGTATAATACTATTGAGTTTCTATCACTCACCCAAACCATAAACCTGCTGGTCAGGGAACTATATCCTCCCAAGTGAAAATAGCCAGGGCCAGGAGGGAAACCTAGAAAATAATTCAAGACATTATTAATTTTATAGATATAAATTAGTTAAAACCTATGTATATAAATACATAATTTTTCTGTGCATACTGCACGTGGCGTTAGCAACGCTAAAACCAAATCAAAAGATAATCTAAAAATTTGTTTTTAAGCAATGAATATTGTTTCAACCAACTTTTCAAGTGGCCCACTGAATTTCAAAAAAATTTTGCTTAAATAGCTTAAACCGCCTTGAAAGGTTGGCGGAGATGCCCTAGCGCTTAATAAGGTACGCATACACTTATATAAATACATGTGTATACACACATATAACCAAACCAAAAATCTATTAAAATCTATCTATCCATAGAATATTAGTAAACACACTTTACTTACCTGAAGTATTGATGAAGTAGAGTACCATGAAGTAATCATACCTAGCAAGTTATCTGTAAATAGAAGAGGAAAACAAATTTAGTAGATTTTGGAAGTAACATTTGAATCTAGTTTAGTTAACTTATTAAATTCTGGCAAGAGTGGATATTTTTGAATTTAGTAGTTTATCCGATGCCAAAATTCAAAAGATTGTTCCCATGGAACGTTCTGCTTAAGAATTGCGAGGGGTTTTTCCTGCCCGAGGCGCACGACACCTTGGGTAGACTAAGTCCTTGCATTCCTAATAGCTTTGCCTCATAATGAAGCAAAACATTAAGTGTATTTAGTTAAACATATAGGGTTTTAGTTAAAGTCCGTACTGTAGGAAAATGAAAGGCATTTGAATTCCTTTATACGGGGTAAAATACCCGTATAAACACCTACGCATTGGTAGCACATTCCATTTTCCTTCAAAACACGGCATAAAAATTCATACAAATATAACTACCTTAAAATTAAAACTTAAAGACCTAAGGCTTACCTTTATTTACTTTTGTCTGTCCGTTATGTCCGTCCGAGAAGGATTTCGCACTGCCTCACTTTCCGATTTACCCGTCCACTAGTCGCCTGCAAGTATAGATAGTGAGAATTTAATTAATATTAAACAAAATTTATTTTAAAAATACGTCGAACTTACCTCAATACCTGATGTTGGTAGCACTCGCCGGTTAAACCTAGGGAAGAAAAGGAAACAACATGGCAGAGTTCAAATACATACCTACCAACACTTCAACGTGTACACACAACAGGGTGGTAGCCATATCATAAACCCCTGCCAATAGGAAGGTAAAATAGTTAATTAGGCACGTTTGTTAATATTAGTTAATATTTTCAGCCGTTAATACCCATATGTGTATGTATATGTGACGGCACGGCAACGGCGTTAAACGTCGAGGCGGAGGACTCTGCATACCACGTAGTCAATGACGTCACTCATGCATTCACACATATGACTTAATTAGGCATAAATACACTTTGCTTACCAAATTCAGTCCACGTCCAAACCGTCCATAGGTCCCTCCATCGACCTGAAAAGAAAGAAGAACAATTTTTAATAAATTTAATTAAGATGCCAAAGTTTAAATACTAACGTATTCGGTCCGTCCGTCCATTCCCATTTGTCCATTCATTAGTTTTCACAGTTGGTATCTTGCGTAAATGTGGGGTGGCCAGATTGGCAGAAGTGTTGTGCGGCGAATTGAGTGCAAGCTTGCCACCTCTACCATTCCCAATGGCACAGAGCAGGAATACCCAAAACCCCAGGCAAGTAAGAAAACTTGATCAATAACTTCTGAATAGGGTCCCTCCCATTCTGAGACCGTAGAAGGACTTCAGAATGGTTGGGTTTGTCATGGGTGTAAATAGGCCCGTCGGTAATGGCGTGCAGATAAACAGGTGGGCCGTCAACGGCGGTGAATAGCTGGAAAGAAAGAAGAAAAAAGGAGAAAATTTTGTTTTTAAAAGTAGAAATGGATGTTGCTGAAAGGAGACCGAAAATGGCGGTGAATAGCTGGAAAGAAAGAAGAAAAAAAAAGGTTTTTTTTGGCGCATGGTCGAAGAACGACCATGATTAAGAATTTGGCGCTGATTGTTTTTTTTTTGGCTTTGGACGTCGGCGAGTGCGGATGGTGAGATTTGGTTTGGGTGCTGAAAAGTTACAAGGCTGGTGAGTTGAAGCCATTGCTTTCCTTTTTTTTGGTGAGCGGCCTTAAAGGTACTGAAAATTAAGAATACAATTGTGAAGAAAAAAACAACAGTAAACTTTGGGATGACAAAAGAAATCCCATCAGAGGATAGTGCACTTAAACAGTTTATACACCAGCATCTATTTGAAGTATTGAAGTCACGATACATGGTGGCTTTAGTATAAAACGCCAAGAAACGTTTACGTCCACCCAAATCCACACCACTCGTCCATCGTAGGACTCCTTCATCAGTAGCAGCCACCGTTCCCACCATTCACAAAGGCTCCAGGTATTTTGCCATTGACTTGGACCGAAGACAGACCTACGAACAGGACAACAACTAAATTTATGTATGTATGTATGTTTTTTTTTATATAAAGGTATAACACCGTTTAGTTTGAATGCCGTTTATATAGGTTTTTATGAATTCGTTAGCGCTAAAGTGAGCTCAGTTTAGGGTAGGAGAATTCAAAGATCTAGGGTCATTGCCCTTCTATAGGTGTTATCTTTTAAAAAAAATAAAATTTAACATTAAAAACAAATATATATACATATAAATATAGTGGTTTTTCTCACCTTTGAGACACAAAGACCTTGTACACGTTCACACGTGGCAAATTCACCCGCAAGTTCGCAGATGCCGCAGAAAATAATGATGATTTAAGCAATCCATAATATTGTCGTATATTCCAATAATTGCATTACAAGGAGGAATACGCATAAGTTACTTAAATAGTCAGTGGTTTTTTTTATTGGTTGTGTAAATTTTTTGATTAAAATTGTTGCTACTGAAGAAAAAGAATATTTGTTGATATGGTTGTGAATACGAATAGAGTCTAGTATTAAACCTCAAAATATTTGAATATTCCATTCTGGCAATTTTCATAGCCTAGATTGGTAAAGTTTTATAAAAAAAAAAAAAAAGGGTCTAACATTGTTTGATCCTATCAATTAATTTCGGTAATCAAGCAAAATATTGCCCCCTAATAACCAATATTGTTTTGTATACAATTAAGTAAATTTAACTTGAATTTTTTTGATAATTTTCAAATACCAATCAGGTAGTCAGTTTTGCCGTTTGGTATGAAGTAAAATTTTTCCTCTGTTTAAAATCATAAATACAATTGAAATATCTGGCTCTTTTGTTGCTTCTTTAAATAAAACGATGATTTGTAACGTTTTTAAATAATGTTTATTAAGTTTATTTAAATATGGAGAGCTAAATTTGAAAAGGTAAGGTTATGGGAGGCGACTGAAGGGGGTTGGGATGAGGGATTCCTGATTAGGGATGGTTTTCCAAAAATGTATCGGCACGAAGACCATCACGGTGGAGTTCAGGAGAGCTCCAAGAGGGAGGGCAGCCGAAGCAGACCCAACACCAGTCTGCCATGTTGGAATAAGAGGTTGTGGTGACAATTGTTGTCTCATTAATTGAACCAATGTTAGAACTGACGGCAGTCGTTCGGGCCTCACAATTTATTTCTACTTTATACATTTTTTTTGGTTCTGTTAAAAAGGCTGGTATGATGTATTTTTTTTTTATTTTTGTTTGTAGTAGAAACGAGAACCAGGTTGGCCGGCAAGAACTCGCCCCACCCGACGAGCCATAGCCGGAGCGTACGCGGGCATACCAGCAAAGCCGGCAATCTGGCAGCACCAACAAATATTTAGTATTTCCGTTCGCTTTTTTTTTATGATAACAACTGCTGCTACACTACACAACAATAATATTAATTAAGTAAGGAAAGTAAAATTTTATAACAAAGTGGGCAACCGGCTGTTTCTGGGTAGCAAAGACACTTCATCAGCACTCTGAGAACTTTGAACGTGTCAAATTTCACAATTTTGGCACAGCCACTTTAACCACTCGGCAACCAAAGCTCACGCAATTTTACTTTCTATTTATATATTTCACTAACATTAACCAAAGCAATCACATTTTTGCAGTCTATCATGGATGATTTTTTGTCATCTCAGAAGACTGTTATTTGCTCTTTATATGACAGATTTTTCATACATGATCTTGCTTTTATCATTGAAGATCTAGATACTCATTTATTAATACAACTTGAACATTTACGCCAACCCATACGTTGTTTGTTAACATTTTTTTGACATGTTCAATTTTACTGCACTATGATCATTTTACACATATTTATATTAAATTCCTTTTCAGGCTCAATTTCAACCCTTCGTTTATCACTATTAAATCAAGAATAATTAAGTAAAGAAAAGTAAAATTTTATAATCAAGTGGACAACTGGCTGTTTCTGTGTAGCAAACACACTTCATCAGCACTCTGAGAACTTTGAACGTCTCAAATTTCACAATTTTGGCACAGCCACTTTAAACACTCGGCAACCAAAGCTCACGCAATTTTACTTTCTATTTATATACTTCACTAACATTAACCAAAGCAATGACATTTTTACAGTCTATTATGGATGATTTTTTGTCATCTCAGAAGACTGTTATTTGCTCTTTATATGAGAGATTTTTCATACATGATCTTGCTTTTATCATTGAAGATCTAGATGCTGATTTATTAATACAACTTGAACATTTACGCCAACCCATACGTTGTTTGTTAACATTTTATTGACATGTTCAATTTTACTGCACTATGATCATTTTACACACATTTATATTAAATTCCTTTTCAGGCTCAATTTCAACCCTTCGTTTATCACTTTTAAATCAAGAATAATTAAGTAAAGAAAAGTAAAATTTTATAATTAAGTGGACAACCGGCTGTTTCTGGGTAGCAAACACACTTCATCAGCACTCTGAGAACTTTGAACGTCTCAAATTTCACAATTCTGACACAGCCACTTTAACCACTCGGCAACCAAAGCTCACGCAATTTTATTTTCTATTTATATATTTCACTAACATTAACCAAAGCAATGACATTTTTGCAATCTATTATGGATGATTTTTTGTCATCCCAGAAGACTGTTATTTGCTCTTTATATGAGAGCTTTTTCACATATGTTCTTGCTTATATCATTTAAGATCTAGATGCTCATTTATTGATACAAATTGAACATTTACTCCAACCCATACGTTGTTTGTCAACATTTTATTGAAATTTGTAACTTTATTGCACTATGATAATTTTACACACATTTATATTAAATTCTTTTTAGGCTCAATTTCAACCCTTCGTTTATCACTTTTAAATCAAGAATAATTAAGTAAAGAAAAGTAAAATTTTATAATTAAGTGGACAACCGGCTGTTTCTGGGTAGCAAACACACTTCATCAGAACTCTGAGAACTTTGAACGTATCAAATTTCACAATTTTGGCACAGCCACTTTAACCACTCGGCAACCAAAGCTCACGCAATTTTACTTTCTATTTATATACTTCACTAACATTAACCAAAGCAATGACATTTTTGCAGTCTATTATGGATGACTTTTTGTCATCTCAGAAGACTGTTATTTGCTCTTTATATGAGAGATTTTTCATACATGATCTTGCTTTTATCATTGAAGATATAGATGCTCATTTATTGATACAAATTGAACATTTACTCCAACCCATACGTTGTTTGTTAACATTATATTGAAATTTGTAATTTTATTGCACTATGATAATTTTACACACATTTATATTAAATTCCTTTTCAGGCTCAATGTCAACCCTTCGTTTATCACTTTTAAATCAAGAATAATTAAGTACAGAAAAGTAAAATTTTATAATTAAGTGGACAACCGGCTGTTTCTGGGTAGCAAACACACTTCATCAGCACTATGAGAACTTTGAACGTGTCAAATTTCACAATTTTGGCACAGCCACTTTAACCACTCGGCAACCAAAGCTCACGCAATTTTACTTTCTATTTATATACTTCACTAACATTAACCAAAGCAATGACATTTTTGCAGTCTATTATGGATGACTTTTTGTCATCTCAGAAGACTGTTATTTGCTCTTTATATGAGAGATTTTTCATACATGATCTTGCTTTTATCATTGAAGATAAAGATGCTCATTTATTGATACAAATTGAACATTTACTCCAACCCATACGTTGTTTGTTAACATTTTATTGAAATTTGTAATTTTATTGCACTATGATAATTTTACACACATTTATATTAAATTCCTTTTCAGGCTCAATGTCAACCCTTAGTTTAACACTTTTAAATCAAGAGTAATTAAGTAAGGAAAAGTAATATTTTATAACTAAGTGGACAACCGGCTGTTTCTGGGTAGCAAACACACTTCATCAGCACTATGAGAACTTTGAAAGTGTCAAATTTCACAATTTTGGCACAGCCACTTTAACCACTCGGCAACCAAAGCTCACGCAATTTTACTTTCTATTTATATACTTCACTAACTGTACGAGAATTTCAGAGTGAAACGATTTTATTTTATTCATTAATTCAGTTTAAAGTTTATTCATTTCAAATTGATAAATATATTACACAGATGCAATAGCGGATCTTTTCACAATCAAGATCACAAATCGAATGATATTCAGTATGTATCCAGAAACACAAAAAAAGAGGAATTTCACATAAAAGGAAAATTACAATAAAAATGGAAGAATGTTACGTTACGTTAAGTTAGGGTTCGCATATTAATTTCAGGATAATAAATCCACAACATTCTCCCCCACTAAGAACAATAGTTCTTAAACCCATTAGTTAAGCAGCATTTGTCGCCTCGACATCAGTTTCAGGGAGAAAACAGATTTTTGTCACAGGACGCTTTATGGATTTGCCATTGCAATATTGTGTAACGACTCGAATGATTCCATCTGAACCAGGATGTACATGCTCTACTCTAGCTAGTGGCCAGTGTCCTGGTGAAAAGCGTTCATCTAAAAGAAGAACGATATCGCCAATTTTTATATCTCTTTTTCCAGCATTCCATTTAGGCCTTGATTGTAACCTACAAAGATATTCTTTTGACCACCGTTGCCAAAAGTGTTGTTTCAATTTTTCTATTTGCTTCCAGCGTGATAAGATATCTATTTTAGTGTCAAGAAGATCCTCTTCAGGAACATTCGTAGTTGGCTCTCCAACTAAAAAATGAGCTGGTGTGAGAGCGTTGAGATCAGTTGGATCAGAAGAGAGTGGGCAAAGCGGCCTTGAATTTAAACAGCTTTCAATTTGGCACAATAGAGTAGTTAACTCTTCAAAGGTCAGGATACGCTCTCCCATAATACGTCGTAGATGGTGTTTAGTTGATTTTACGCCGGCCTCCCATAATCCTCCAAAATGTGGTGAGGCTGGTGGAATGAAATGCCAGTTTGTTCCGCCATTGTTAAGACTTTCGGCTAAGTCGTTGCTAAGAGAACTTCTCGATCGATTGTGTAAAGCACGTAGCTCTTTGTTGGCTCCTACGAAAGTAGTGCCGCAGTCAGAATAGAGATCTGTGCATTGTCCTCGTCTTGAAATAAATCGCCTGAATGCTGCTAAGAAAGCATCGGTGGTGAGGCTTGACACAAGTTCCAGGTGCACTGCCTTTGTGCACATACATACAAAGAGACATATATATCCTTTGCT
This sequence comes from Sturmia bella, assembly GCA_963662145.1. Lineage (NCBI taxonomy): Eukaryota > Metazoa > Arthropoda > Insecta > Diptera > Tachinidae > Sturmia > Sturmia bella. The sequence continues at coordinate 49,157,238 of OY759169.1, forward strand.
AGTGGAGCTTCGACGTAATGTTGATTGTTTAAGAAAAATGGGTCCTGCATAATCTAACCCACTGTGCTTGAAAGGTCTTGCGAACTGGACACGAACGGACGGAAGATTTCCCATAATTTGTTGTGAAGCTTTAGCTGTATATTTTAAACATATAACACACTTGCGCTTTACAGCTTTTGCAATATTTCGGGACGAAATTATCCAAAATTGAGACATCACGTACGATTGCATCAGCTGAACACCGCCATGTAATGTTTTATAATGAGCATCAACAAAAATAAGTGTTGAAATCGGGTCATTTTTTGTTAATAATATAGGATGCCTTTTGTAGAATTCAACGGTGGCCCTTTTGATTCTGCCCCCAACACGTATCAAGCCTTCCTCATCTATAAATGGTTGGAGTTGCAAAATTTTACTATTTGCATGTAGGCACTTTTGATGTAAAAGGCATTTTAGTTCCCCTTGAAATGAAATTTGTTGACATCGTTTTACTAGAATGAGTTGAGCTCGTTTTAATTCAAAAGTTGAGAGGCATGCGAATTGGTTTAAGTGCGAGCCATCAGCACTAGGATTTATTATATCACAATTATTTTTCTTCTTTATTAAGTTTTTTAAGTTGTAATACCATCGTAGTATATAGGCTGTTACTCTTTGTAATTTTGTAAATGTAGAAAATTTTAAAAAGAATTCGGGATATAACTGTTGATCATTTGATGTGACTATGGCAGCAGTAGCGACTTCTATTTCATCTGTTGCTGGAGGTGTGGAATTTCCAAACCTTTTCATTGGCCAAGTTTCCGAACTATTTGTTAGCCAAGAGGGACCATGCCACCAAATTTTGTGTAAGCGTAGTTCTGGAGGAAGTAATCCTCTAGTTGCGCAATCTGCAGGGTTATCTTTCGTCGATACGTATCTCCAGTCGGAAATGTTTGTAAGTCGCTGTATTTGTGAAACACGATTTGCCTCATAAACTGGTAATAACGATGATTGGCATTTTATCCAATTCAAAACTGTGGTACTGTCTGACCAATATGTAATTTGATCAATTTGGAGGCCTAAATTGCGTTTGACTCTATTAGCAAGCTTAGATGCTAAAACGGCAGCGTTAAGTTCAAGCTTTGGAATCGTGAGGATTTTTAACGGGGCCACTTTTGTTTTGGCTTGTACAAGATTTACTTGCACTACATCGTCCTCAGAAACTGATCTGACATATATTGCCGCAGCAAAAGCTTGTTTTGATGAATCACAAAATGCGTGTATTTGCACTGATGTAGTAGACTTGCAGTGAAACCAACGTGGTATAGCAATCTTCTCAATGTTTGCCAATGCGGCACGATAATTTATCCATTCGTCGCTTAATGGCTTAGGCAATAGTTCAGTCCACTCAAGCCCTTCGCGCCAGAGTTTCTGAAAAGTTATTTTCGCGATAACTGTGGTAGGTGCTAGCCAACCGAGCGGGTCGAATAGCCTAGCTGAATCAGACAATACTGTGCTTTTAGTAATTTTATCAGCAAAATTATAATTTATGTTAAAACCAAAGCAATCGGTTTGAGGGTCCCATGATAAACCCAGCGCTTTAACCATCTCACGATTTTTTAGTTCAAAATTATTAGTTGCTAAGTTATCTTTAGGAATGTGTTTCAAAAATGTGACAGAATTAGAGTTCCACTTACGTAAGTTGAATCCAGCGCTAGATAATAGCTCACATAGTTGTTGCTGTAATTTTATTAACTCATGAAGGGTATCTGCTCCGGATATAACATCGTCAACATAAGTGTCACATTGAAGCACCTTACTAGCAAGCGGGAACTGTTGTTGCCCGTCAGAGGCGATTTGTTTAATTACTCTTATTGCAAGAAATGGAGCACAAGTAGTGCCGTAGGTCACGGTCTTGAGCTTATAAATATTAATGCAGTTTGTGTTTTCATCCCTCCACAGAATACATTGATATTTTTGATGTTCTTCACAAATGTTTATCTGCCTAAACATTTTTTCTAAATCGGCAGTAAAAGCAATTTTGAATCGCCGCCAGCGCGTAATTATACCTGGCAAGTCATTTTGCAAAGGTGGCCCAGGGCTTAGCTCTTCGTTTATAGAGTTCTACGGTGCTGTTTTACTGCTACCGTCGAATACTACTCTTAACTTAGTAGTAGTGCTGCTCTCACGAAAAACTCCATGATGTGGAAAAAAGTAGCATTGGCTTGGTATATCCTGTGGATATTTGCCTATTTTTTCCATATGATTCAGTCTTATGTATTCAGCCATAAATTCTTTATATGCTGCTGCAAATTGTGGCCTTGCTGTAAATGATGATTCTAAATGTTTTAATCTTTTTAATGCACTGTAGTCCGTATTATGGAAACTGGGCAATGGCTTTCCAAAAAGTAAATTCTTAAATGGTAAGTGTACTGTGTAACGACCACTTGTACTTTTTGTAAAAGTTTTCATAAAGTAATCCTCACATAGTTCCTCTTCAAGTGATGGTTTCTTTTCATCGCAAAATTCCTCTTGCTCCCAGAATAATCGTAGCTGAGTCTCAAGATTACAAGTGTTGACGTTTACCTGCTGTATAGTAGAGCTGTTTGACAGAGGTCCAGAAACTAGCCAGCCAAATTGACTCTCCTGTAAATAAACACTTTGTGGGATTTTAATTGAATTCTTTAACATAATCTCACCATACACATCACTACCCAATAAAATATCAATTTTTGCCGGTAGATAAAACTGTGGGTTAGATAAATAAAATTGATTTAAATTCGGCAAATTACACTTATTAATATTTTGGGGTTGATAAGCTGTCAATTTCTTTATTACTAGTGCATTCATTCGTAAACAAAACGTTTTGCTGTAGCTAGACATCAGCTGTAGATCAACGCAAAAATTAACTAATGTTTTGTTATTGATTCCAATTCCACTAACAGAAGTATTGTTTATTCTCTGTTTCTGTAAGTTTAACAATTGGGTCAGTTCGAATGTTACGAAGGAAGCTTGAGAGCCTGGATCAATTAAAGCTTTAACCATATGTTCTCCTTTTTCATGTTTAACTAAAATATTGGCGGTAGCTAACAGAACTTGGGGTCGGTTGTTTTTATTATGTGCATTGACGTGAGAAAATAACTGCTGGTTTGTTTTAACAGGTTGATTACTAAGCTGGGATCTTGTGGGTTGCATGTTAGGAGAAAGTTGAGCAAGTTGATTTTCTGTAAAGTAATCGCTATGTAAAATAGTGTGATGCTTTTGTTTACATTGTTGGCAGCGCGCTGTTGACTTACAGTGATTTACATTGTGGCCGCTATTTAAACAGTTTGAACAAATGTTATTTTGTTGTATAACAGATCTTTTCTCTTCTGTAGGTAAAGAAGATAATTTAAAGCACTTGTACAGTGGATGACGACATTGGCAGCAAGGGCAGAAAGTGTCGTTGTTCATTGTTGTGTTGTTTGTGTAAACATTTCGTTTATTGAATTTTTGTGAGGAGTTCTTACTTACGTGTTTTTTCTCTGATTGAGGCCTGTAATTTGCATCTTCTACTGATTCGAGAGTGCGAAAAGACATTTCTAAAAATTGCAGCATGCTTGCCATTTCTGGTATTTCATTATCAAGATTTGTAAACTGCTCCCACTCTTTTCTTGTTTGTGTATCGAGTTTTGTGCTCATAATAAAGATCAATATAGCATCCCAATTGTCCACATTAATGTTTAGGGATTTTAAAGAAGCAATTGTTGAACGTGTAGTATCAAGAAGAAATTTAATACTTTTGAAGGACCCATCAGATGTGGGTATATTAAAGAATTTTTTCAATATTTGTTCAACAATTTTACGCTTGTTGTGGTACCTGTCTTCCAAGGCATTCCATGCAGCTACGTAATTATCATCTGATGCGGAATATTGATTTATAATTTCTAACGGAGACCCTTTGCAGGAACTTTTGAGGTAAAAATATTTTTGTATATTAGAAAGTGAATGGTTGCTGTGTACTAGCGAAATAAACATGTCACGATAAGGTATCCACTCAATGTAGTTGCCAGAAAATGATGGAAGCTCTATTTTCGGTAGCCTTGCACTAGAAGTAAATGAAGTATTTTGGATCGCAGTAGACGCGAGGGTACTAGACATGTGCTGCTGCAAAGTCGGTGGCTCTGGAGCAATATCTAAGAGTTTTGATTTAATGGTTAAGTAGGTTTCGAAAAGGGTGTAATAATAATCTTCAGTGAAATATGTCACATCGCTTTCTTTTATAGTGTTTTCATGAACATATTCGCATATTCGGTCATGATTATCTTTGAACCTTTTGTAACTTAAATCAACTTCTTCCAATAACGTTTGTACGTAACCTTTTGTAAAGCTGTCTTTCCTTTTCAATTCAATTTGACGTTGCACCTTGTCCAAGTGTCGCTGTGTGGCCTTTTGAGTCTCGATAAGAGGTAGAAGATCCTCCATTGTGTAAATTTTTTGCAGTGGCAAAGTTACGTTAATTCGTTTTTGTTCTAAAGGTGAACGTGTGATGTAAATTGAAATATTTTAAAGAAACTATGAAATTCAATTATCCGCTAGTTGCACCAATCGTAAAGGCTGAAATAAGTATATCCACGTAGTTGGAGTATGACTCTTGCACTTTGTTCAACAATGCGTAATATTTTATAAAATTTTTTCAAATTTTAATTTCTATCTAGAGTTGATAGGTTCCCGGGTTTCGGCACCATAAAAATGTACGAGAATTTCAGAGTGAAACGATTTTATTTTATTCATTAATTCAGTTTAAAGTTTATTCATTTCAAATTGATAAATATATTACACAGATGCAATAGCGGATCTTTTCACAATCAAGATCACAAATCGAATGATATTCAGTATGTATCCAGAAACACAAAAAAAGAGGAATTTCACAAAAAAGGAAAATTACAATAAAAATGGAAGAATGTTACGTTACGTTAAGTTAGGGTTCGCATATTAATTTCAGGATAATAAATCCACAACACTAACATTAACCAAAGCAATGACATTTTTGCAGTCTATTATGGATGACTTTTTGTCATCTCAGAAGACTGTTATTTGCTCTTTATATGAGAGCTTTTTCACACATGTTCTTGCTTATATCATTGAAGATCTAGATGCTCATTTATTGATACAAATTGAACATTTACTCCATTCCATACGTTGTTTGTTAACATTTTATTGACATGTTCAATTTTACTGCACTATGATCATTTTACACACATTTATATTAAATTCCTTTTCAGGCTCAATTTCAACCCTTCGTTTATCACTTTTAAATCAAGAATAATTAAGTAAAGAAAAGTAAAATTTTATAACTAAGTGGACAACCGGCTGTTTCTGGGTAGCAAACACACCTCATCAGCACTATGAGAACTTTGAACGTGTCAAATTTCCCAATTTTGGCACAGCCACTTTAACCACTCGGCAACCAAAGCTCACGCAATTTTACTTTCTATTTATATACTTCACTGACATTAACCAAAGCAATGACATTTTTGCTGTCTATTATGGATGACTTTTTGTCATCTCAGAAGACTGTTATTTGGTCTTTATATGAGAGCTTTTTCACACATGTTCTTGCTTATATCATTGAAGATATATATGCTCATTTATTGATACAAATTGAACATTTACTCCAACCCATACGTTGTTTATTAACATTTTATTGAAATTTGTAATTTTATTGTACTATGATAATTTTACACACATTTATATTAAATTCCTTTTCAGGCTCAATGTCAACCCTTAGTTTAACACTTTTAAATCAAGATTAATTAAGTAAGGAAAAGTAAAATTTTATAACTAAGTGGCTAACCGGCTGTTTCTGGGTAGCAAACACACTTCATCAGCACTCTGAGAAATTTGAACGTGTCAAATTTCACAATTTTGGCACAGCCACTTTAACCACTCGGCAACCAAAGCTCACGCAATTTTACTTTCTATTTATATACTTCACTAACATTAACCAAAGCAATGACATTTTTGCAGTCTGACTTTTGACTTTTGTCATCTCAGAAGACTGTTATTTGCTCTTTATATGAGAGATTTTTCATACATGATCTTGCTTTTATCATTGAAGATCTAGATGCTCATTTATTAATACAACTTGAAGATTTACGCCAACCCATACGTTGTTTGTTAACATTTTATTGAAATTTGTAATTTTATTGCACTATGATAATTTTACACATGACTTGACCTATACTTGACCTTGACTTGACCTTGACTTGACCTTGACTTGACCTTGACTTGACCTTGACTTGACTTGGCCTATACTTGACCTTGACATGACCTTGACATGACCTTGACTTGACCTTGACATGACCTTGACTTAACCTTGACTTGACCTTGACCTTGACATGACCTTGACTTGACCTTGACTTGACCTTGACTTGACCTTGACTTGACATTGACTTGGCCTTGACTTGACCTTGACATGACCTTCACTTGACCTTGACTTGACCTTGACTCGACCTTGACTTTACCTATTCTTGACCTTGACATAACCTTGACTTGACCTTGACTTGAGCTTGACTTGACCTTGACTTGACCTTGACATGACCTTGACTTGACCTTGACTTGACCTTGATTTAAACTTGACTTGACCTTGACTTGACCTTGACATGACCTTGACATGACCTTGACTTAACCTTGACTTGACCTTGACTCGACCTTGACTTGACCTTGACCTGACCTTGACATGACCTTGACTCTACCTTGACTTGAAATTGACTTGACCTTGACTTGACGTTGACTTGACCTTGACTTGACCTTGACTTTGACTCTACCTTGACTTGACCTTTACTTGACTTGACCTTGACTTGACCTTGACCTTGACATGACCTTGACTTGACCTTGACTTGACCTTGACTTGACCTTGACTCGACCTTGACATGACCTTGAATTGACCTTAACCTTGACCTTGACTTGACCTTGACTTGACCTTGACTTGACCTTGACTTGACCATGACTTGACCTTGACTTGACCTTGACTTGACCTTGACTTGACCTTGACTTGACCTTGACTTAACCTTGACTTGACCTTCACATGACCTAGACTTGGCCTTGACTTGACCTTGATTTGACTTGACCTTTACTTGACCTTGACTTGACTTGACCTTTACTTGACCTTGACTTGACCTTGACTTGACCTTGACTTGACCTTGACTTGACCTTGACATGACCTTGACTTGACCCTGACTTGACCTTGACTCGACCTTGACATGACCTTAACTTGACCTTGACATGAGCTTGACTTGACCCTGACTTGACCTTGACTTGCCCTTGACATGACCTTGACTTGACCTTGACATGACCTTGACTTGACCTTGAATTGACCTTGACTTGACCTTGACTTGACCTTGACTCGACCTTGACTTGACCTTGACTTGACCTTGACTTGACCTTGACTTGACCTTGACATGACCTTGACATGAGCTTGACTTGACCCTGACTTGACCTTGACTTGCCCTTGACATGACCTTGACTTGACCTTCTCTTGACCTTGACTTGACCTTGACATGACCTTGACTTGACCTTGAATTGACCTTGACTTGACCTTGACTTGACCTTGACTCGACCTTGACTTGACCTTGACTTGACCTTGACTTGACCTTGACTTGACCTTGACATGACCTTGACATGAGCTTGACTTGACCCTGACTTGACCTTGACTTGACCTTGACTCGACCTTGACATGAGCTTGACTTGACCTTGACTTGACCTTGAATTGACCTTGACCTTGACTTGACCTTGACTTGACCATGACTTGACCTTGACTTGACCTTGACTTAACCTTGATTTGATCTTGACTTGACCTTGACATGACCTTGACTTGACCTTGACTTGACCTTGACTTGACCTTGACTTGACTTGACCTTCACTTGACCTTGACCTTGACTTGACCTTGACTCGACCTTGAGTTAACTTTGACCTGACCTTGACATGACTTTGACTTGACCTTGACTTGACCTTGACTTGACCTTGACATGACCTTGACATGACCTTGACTTAACCTTGACATGAGCTTGACTTGACCTTGACTTGACCTTGAGCTTGACCTTGACATGCTTGACTTGACCTTGACTTGACCTTGACCTTCCCATGACCTTGACTTGACCTTGACTTGACCTTCACTGAACCTTGACTTGACCTTGACTTGACCTTGACATAACTTTGACTTGTCCTTGACTTGACCTTGACTTGACCTTGACTTGACCTTGACATGACCTTGACATGACCTTGACTTGACCTTGACTTGACCTTGACATGAGCTTGACTTGACCTTGACTGGACCTTGACATGACCTTGACTTGAGCTTGACCTTGACTTGACCTTGACATGACCTTGACTTGACCTTGACTTGACCTTGACATGACCTTGACTTGACCTTGACTTGACCTTGACTCGACCTTGACATGACCTTAACTTGACCTTGACTTGACCTTGACTTGACCTTGACTTGACCTTGACTTGACCTTGACTTGACTTGGCCTATACTTGACCTTGACATGACCTTGACATGACCTTGACTTGACCTTGACATGACCTTGACTTAACCTTGACTTAACCTTGACCTTGACATGACCTTGACTTGACCTTGACTTGACCTTGACTTGACTTTGACCTTGACTCTACCTTGACTTGACATTGACTTGACCTTGACTTGACCTTGACATGACCTTCACTTGACCTTGACTTGACCTTGACTCGACCTTGACTTTACCTATTCTTGACCTTGACATAACCTTGACTTGACCTTGACTTGAGCTTGACTTGACCTTGACTTGACCTTGACATGACCTTGACTTGACCTTGACTTGACCTTGATTTAAACTTGACTTGACCTTGACTTGACCTTGACATGACCTTGACTTGACCTTGACATGACCTTGACATGACCTTGACTTAACCTTGACTTGACCTTGACTCGACCTTGACTTGACCTTGACCTGACCTTGACATGACCTTGACTCTACCTTGACTTGAAATTGACTTGACCTTGACTTGACGTTGACTTGACCTTGACTTGACCTTGACTTTGACTCTACCTTGACTTGACCTTTACTTGACTTGACCTTGACTTGACCTTGACCTTGACATGACCTTGACTTGACCTTGACTTGACCTTGACTTGACCTTGACCTTGACATGACCTTGACTTGACCTTGAATTGACCTTGACCTTGACTTGACCTTGACTCGACCTTGACATGACCTTGAATTGACCTTAACCTTGACCTTGACTTGACCTTGACTTGACCTTGACTTGACCTTGACTTAACCTTGACTTGACCTTCACATGACCTAGACTTGGCCTTGACTTGACCTTGATTTGACTTGACCTTTACTTGACCTTGACTTGACTTGACCTTTACTTGACCTTGACTTGACCTTGACTTGACCTTGACTTGACCTTGACATGACCTTGACTTGACCCTGACTTGACCTTGACTCGACCTTGACATGACCTTAACTTGACCTTGACATGAGCTTGACTTGACCCTGACTTGACCTTGACTTGCCCTTGACATGACCTTGACTTGACCTTCTCTTGACCTTGACTTGACCTTGACATGACCTTGACTTGACCTTGAATTGACCTTGACTTGACCTTGACTTGACCTTGACTCGACCTTGACTTGACCTTGACTTGACCTTGACTTGACCTTGACTTGACCTTGACATGACCTTGACATGAGCTTGACTTGACCCTGACTTGACCTTGACTTGACCTTGACTTGACCTTGAATTGACCTTGACCTTGACTTGACCTTGACTTGACCATGACTTGACCTTGACTTGACCTTGACTTAACCTTGATTTGATCTTGACTTGACCTTGACATGACCTTGACTTGACCTTGACTTGACCTTGACTTGACCTTGACTTGACTTGACCTTCACTTGACCTTGACCTTGACTTGACCTTGACTCGACCTTGAGTTAACTTTGACCTGACCTTGACATGACTTTGACTTGACCTTGACTTGACCTTGACTTGACCTTGACATGACCTTGACATGACCTTGACATGAGCTTGACTTGACCTTGACTTGACCTTTACATGATCTTGACATGACCTTGACTTGACCTTGAGCTTGACCTTGACATGCTTGACTTGACCTTGACTTGACCTTGACCTTGCCATGACCTTGGCTTGACCTTGACTTGACCTTCACTGAACCTTGACTTGACCTTGACTTGACCTTGACATAACTTTGACTTGTCCTTGACTTGACCTTGACTTGACCTTGACTTGACCTTGACATGACCTTGACATGACCTTGACTTGACCTTGACTTGACCTTGACATGAGCTTGACTTGACCTTGACTGGACCTTGACATGACCTTGACTTGAGCTTGACCTTGACTTGACCTTGACATGACCTTGACTTGACCTTGACTTGACCTTGACTCGACCTTGACATGACCTTAACTTGACCTTGACTTGACCTTGACTTGACCTTGACTTGACCTTGACTTGACTTTGACTTGACCTTGACTCTACCTTGACTTGACATTGACTTGACCTTGATATGAACTTGACTTGACCTTGACTTGACCTTGACTTGACCTTGACTTGACCTTGACTTGACCTTGACATGACCTTGACTTGAGCTTGACCTTGACTTGACCTTGACATGACCTTGACTTGACCTTGACTTGACCTTGACTCTACCTTGACTTGACCTTGACTTGACCTTGACATGAACTTGACTTTTTTTTTTTTTTTTTTTTTTTTTTATTTTTATTCTTTATTTCATATTTCAATTAACAGATTCAAAGTTAAATTAAAAAAATTAAAATAAAATTAATTTTTTTTGATTTTAAATTGTAAAAACTAGATACATTATTATTCTTTCCCGCAAAGCTCATTAGCTTGTCTGCAGGACAATAACAATAATTATGGCAATAAGAAAATCATTATATTTTCTTGTTTACAATTATTTGCTTAGATGTTTTAAAGTTTTCTCATCTTTTAATTTACATATTTTACTTCACTTTTTTTTTAAATTCATTGCTTATTTATTAAGTACAATTTTATCATTTTGTTTCTTTCGAATTTATTTGTTATGCTAATAATGTTAGCAGGCATTTTATTAAGAATTGTTGGCAGTATAACGGCGAGCGTACTCCTACCATATTCATTTGTGAATTTGTCCACTTTGAACCTTTTTTGTGCTCTTCTTCTTGTGTTATGTGCATGATCGATGCGCTTTAGAAACCTAGTGTCTTTGTGAAATTCCTTGATTAGTGTTGTATAGTAGATGTTTTTTATGTTGAGGATTTGTAGGTCCTTAGCAGAGTTATTTTGATTTCGACTTACTCGAATTTCGTTTGTAGTGTTTAATCCCGAAAGTCTTTCAGTATTTTCTGTTATGTCGTTCCCTCCCCTTTGCGTTTGGCCACACTGTGCGTTGTTTTGTATTATGTCGTTGTTGTGTACACTTTCTGTATTTGTGTTACTGTTTACATTTACATCGGTTGTGTTGTTGTTGGTGTTCATCTGAGACAATTGCTTTTTTCCTAATAGTTATACCATGCCGTAGGTATGATTCAGCTAAGGCGAAATATGCTTGCCGCAATACACTGTAACTACAGCAGTTGCTTAAATGGTAAAGCATATACGAAGCTTTCCTTAGTTTTTTCTGAAGATTTTCAATCTGTGGCTTCCATTTAAAATTGCTGTCTATAATTACTCCCAGGTATTTGTAAGTGTTGACTTTTTCTATTACTGTTGTGCATTGCTCAATGTGGTTGTTGTTATATGTTTTGTTATGTAGGCACTCTGTATTGTGAAATATCAGTTGTATATTTGAGCTTTCAAGGTGACGGGGTTTTATGTGTATAATTTTAGTTTTATTTGTGTTGACGACCAGGCTATTATCGTGGCATCATTTTGCTGTTATGTCGAGTTTATCTTGCATTCTTTCTGTTGCGTGTTTTATATTTTTATCGGCTACAATTATAGCTGTGTCATCTGCATAAGCAAATACTTCACTTTAATCTATGTTCTGTAACATATCATTTGCGTATATTAAATAAAGAATTGGTCCAAGTTTTGACCCCTGTGGTACTCCGCAGTCCAATGCTGTTCTATCGCTAAGAGTATTATTTATTTTTACGAAATATGATCTCGACTCTAAGTAATTTTTGAACCATTGCAATATGCTACCTCTTATTCCGATTCTTTCTAAAGTTTGTAAAAGTTTGTTGTGCGAGAGAGTATCGAATGCTTTACTGAAGTCTAGAAATAAAACTAACACATGCATCTGTTTGCTTAGACATTTGTTTATGTAATTTGAAAAGTTTCCCAACCTTGACCTTGACTTGACCTTGACTTGACCTTGACATGACCTTGACTTGACTTTGACTTGACCTTGACTTGACCTTGACTTGACCTTGACTTGACCTTGACTTGACCTTGACTTGACTTTGACATGACCTTGACATGACCTTGACTTGACCTTGACTTGACCTTGACTTGACCTTGACTCTACCTTGACTTGACATTGACTTGACCTTGACCTTGACATGACCTTCACTTGACCTTGACTTGACCTTGACTCGACCATGACTTTACCTATTCTTGACCTTGACATAACCTTGACTTGACCTTGACTTGAGCTTGACTTGACCTTGACTTGACCTTGACATGACCTTGACTTGACCTTGACTTGACCTTGACTTAAACTTGACTTGACCTTGACTTGACCTTGACATGACCTTGACTTGACCTTGACATGACCTTGACATGACCTTGACTTGACCTTGACATGAACTTGACTTGACCTTGACTTGACCTTGACTTGACCTTGACATGACCTTGACTTGAGCTTGACCTTGACTTGACCTTGACATGACCTTGACTTGACCTTGACTTGACCTTGACTTGACCTTGACTCTACCTTGATTTGACCTTGACTTGACCTTGACATGAACTTGACTTGACCTCGACTTGACCTTGACTTGACCTTGACATGACCTTGACTTGACTTTGACTTGACCTTGACTTGACCTTGACTTGACCTTGACTTGCCTTGACTTGACTTTGACATGACCTTGACATGACCTTGACTTGACCTTGACTTGACTTTGACTTGACCTTGACTTGATCTTGACATGACCTTCACTTGACCTTGACTTGACCTTGACTCGACCTTGACTTTACCTATTCTTGACCTTGACATAACCTTGACTTGACCTTGACTTGAGCTTGACTTGACCTTGACTTGACCTTGACATGACCTTGACTTGACCTTGACTTGACCTTGACTTAAACTTGACTTGACCTTGACTTGACCTTGACATGCCCTTGACTTGACCTTGACATGACCTTGACATGACCTTGACTTAACCTTGACTTGACCTTGACTCGACCTTGACTTGACCTTGACCTGACCTTGACATGATCTTGACTCTACCTTGACTTGAAATTGACTTGACCTTGACTTGACCTTGACTTTGACTCTACCTTGACTTGACCTTGACTTTGACTCTACCTTGACTTGACCTTTACTTGACTTGACCTTGACTTGACCTTGACCTTGACATGACCTTGACTTGACCTTGACTTGACTTTGACTTGACCTTGACCTTGACATGACCTTGACTTGACCTTGAATTGACCTTGACCTTGACTTGACCTTGACTTGACCTTGACTCGACCTTGACATGACCTTGAATTGACCTTAACCTTGACCTTGACTTGACCTTGACTTGACCTTGACTTGACCATGACTTGACCTTGACTTGACCTTGACTTGACCTTGACTTGACCTTGACTTAACCTTGACTTGACCTTCACATGACCTAGACTTGGCCTTGACTTGACCTTGACTTGACCTTTACTTGACCTTGACTTGACCTTGACTTGACCTTGACTTGACCTTGACTTGACCTTGACTTGACCTTGACTTGACCTTGACATGACCTTGACTTGACCCTGACTTGACCTTGACTCGACCTTGACTCGACCTTGACATGACCTTAACTTGACCTTGACTTGACCTTGACATGACCTTGACTTGACCTTGACTTGACCTTGACTCTACCTTGACTTGACCTTGACTTGACCTTAACATAAACTTGACTTGACCTTCACTTAACCTTGACTTGAACTTGACATGACGTTGACATGACCTTGACTTGACCTTGACATGACCTTGACTTTACCTTGACTTGACCTTGACATGACCTTGACTTGACCTTGACTTGACCTTGACATGACCTTGACTTGACCTTGACTTGACCTTGACTTGACCTTGACCTTGACTTGACCTTGACTTGACCTTGACTTGACCTTGACTTGACCTTGACATGACCTTGACTTGACCTTGACTTGACCTTGACATGACCTTGACATGACCTTGACTTGACCTTGACATGACCTTGACTTGACCTTGACTTGACCTTGACGTGACCTTGACTTAACCTTGACTTGACCTTGACTTGACCTTGACCTTGACTTGACCTTGACTCGACCTTGACTTGACCTTGACTTGACCTTGACTTGACCTTGACTTGACCTTGACTTGACCTTGACTTGACCTTGACTTGACCTTGACTTGACCTTGACATGACCTTGACTTGACCTTGACTTGACCTTGACTTGACCTTGACTTGACCTTGACTCGACCTTGACTTGACTTGACCTATACTTGACCTTGACTTGACCTATACTTGACCTTGACTTGACCTTGATTTGACCTTGACTTGACTTGGCCTATACTTGACCTTGACATGACCTTGACATGACCTTGACTTGACCTTGACATGACCTTGACTTAACCTTGACTTGACCTTGACCTTGACATGACCTTGACTTGACCTTGACTTGACTTTGACTTGACCTTGACTTGACCTTGACTTGACCTTGACTTGACCTTGACTTGACTTTGACTCGAACTTGACATGACCTTGACTTGACCTTGACTTGACCTTGACATGACCTTGACTTGACCTTGACTTGACTTTGACTAGACCTTGACTTGACCTTGCAATGAATTTGACTTGACCTTGACATGACCTTGACTTGACCTTGACTTGACCTTGACTTGACCTTGACTTGACCTTGACTCTACCTTGACTTGACATTGACTTGACCTTGACTTGACCTTGACATGACCTTCACTTGACCTTGACTTGACCTTGACTCGACATTGACTTGACCTTTTCTTGACCTTGACATAACCTTGACTTGACCTTGACTTGAGCTTGACTTGACCTTGACTTAACCTTGACTTGACCTTGACTTGACCTTGACTTGACCTTGACATGACCTTGACTTGACCTTGACTTGACCTTGACTTAACCTTGACTTGACCTTGACTTGACCTTGACATGACCTTGACTTGACCTTGACTTGACCTTGGCATGACCTTGACATGACCTTGACTTGACCTTGACTTGACTTTGACTTGACCTTGACATGACCTTGACATGACCTTGACTCGACCTTGACTTGACTTTGACATGACCTTGACTTACCCTTGACATGACCTTGACTCGACTTTGACTTGATCTTGACTTGACCTTGACTCTACCTTGACTTGACCTTGACTTGACCTTGACTTAACCTTGACATGACCTTGACTTGACTTTGACTTGACCTTGACCTTGACATGACCTTGACTTGACCTTGACTTGACCTTGACCTTGACATGACCTTGACTTGACCTTGACTTTAGCATGACCTTGACTTGACCTTGAATTGATCTTGACCTTGACTTGACCTTGACTTGACCTTGACTTGACCTTGACTCGACCTTGACTTGACCTTGACCTGACCTGGACATGACCTTGACTTGACCTTGACTTGACCTTGACATGACCTTGACATGACCTTGAATTGACCTTAACCATGACCTTGAATTGACCTTGACTTGACCTTGACTTGACCTTGACTTGACCATGACTTGACCTTGACTTGACCTTGACTTGACCTTGACTTAACCTTGACTTAACCTCGACATGACCTAGACTTGACCTTGACTTGACCTTGACTTGACTTGACCTTTACTTGAACTTTACTTGACCTTGACTTGACCTTGACTTGACCTTGACATAACTTTGACTTGACCTCGACTTGACCTTGACATTACCTTGACATGACCTTGACTTGACCTTGACATGAGCTTGACGTGACCTTGACCTTGACATGACCTTGACTTGACCTTGACTTGAGCTTGACCTTGACTTGACCTTGACTTGACATTGACTTGGCCTTGACTTGACCTTGACTTGACCTTGACTTGACCTTGACTTAAACTTGACATGAACTTGACTTGACTTTGACTTGACCTTGACTTGACCTTGACTTGACCTTGACTTGACCTTGACTTGACCTTGACTCGAACTTGATATAACCTTGAATTGACCTTGACTTGACCTTGACATGACCTTGACTTGACCTTGACTTGACCTTGACTCTACCTTGACTTGACCTTGACTTGACCTTGACATGAACTTGACTTGACCTTGACTTGACCTTGACTTGACCTTGACTAGACCTTGACCTTGACTTGACCTTGACTTGACCTTGACTTGACCTTGACCTTGACTTGACCTTGACTCGACCTTGACTTGACCTTGACTTGACCTTGACTTGACCTTGACTTGACCTTGACTCGACCTTGACTTGACTTGACCTATACTTGACCTTGACTTGACCTTGACTTGACTTGACCTTGACTTGACCTTGACTTGACCTTGACTTGACCTTGACTTGACCTTGACTCGAACTTGATATAACCTTGAATTGACCTTGACTTGACCTTGACATGACCTTGACTTGACCTTGACTTGACCTTGACTCTACCTTGACTTGACCTTGACTTGACCTTGACATGAACTTGACTTGACCTTGACTTGACCTTGACTTGACCTTGACTAGACCTTGACCTTGACTTGACCTTGACTTGACCTTGACTTGACCTTGACTTGACCTTGACATGACCTTGACTTGACCTTGACTTGACCTTGACTTGACCTTGACTTGACCTTGACTCGACCTTGACTTGACTTGACCTATACTTGACCTTGACTTGACCTTGACTTGACTTGACCTTGACTTGACCTTGACTTGACTTGGCCTATACTTGACCTTGACATGACCTTGACATGACCTTGACTTGACCTTGACATGACCTTGACTTAACCTTGACTTGACCTTGACCTTGACATGACCTTGACTTGACCTTGACTTGACTTTGACTTGACCTTGACTTGACCTTGACTTGACCTTGACTTGACTTGGCCTATACATGACCTTGACATGACCTTGACTTAACCTTGACTTGACCTTGACATGACCTTGACTTAACCTTGACTTGACCTTGACTTGACCTTGACCTTGACTTGACCTTGACTTGACCTTGACTCGAACTTGACATGACCTTGACTTGACCTTGACATGACCTTGACTTGACCTTGACTTGACTTTGACTAGACCTTGACTTGACCTTGACATGAATTTGACTTGACCTTGACTTGACCTTGACATGACCTTGACTTGACCTTGACTTGACCTTGACTTGACCTTGACTCTACCTTGACTTGACATTGACTTGACCTTGACTTGACCTTGACATGACCTTCACTTGACCTTGACTTGACCTTGACTCGACATTGACTTGACCTTTTCTTGACCTTGACCTAACCTTGACTTGACCTTGACTTGAGCTTGACTTGACCTTGACTTAACCTTGACTTGACCTTGACTTGACCTTGACTTGACCTTGACATGACCTTGACTTGACCTTGACTTGACCTTGACTTAACCTTGACTTGACCTTGACATGACCTTGACTTGACCTTGACTTGACCTTGGCATGACCTTGACATGACCTTGACTTGACCTTGACTTGACTTTGACTTGACCTTGACATGACCTTGACATGACCTTGACTTGACGTTGACTTGACCTTGACTCGACCTTGACTTGACTTTGACATGACCTTGACTTGACCTTGACTTACCCTTGACATGACCTTGACTCGACTTTGACTTGACCTTGACTTGACCTTGACTCTACCTTGACTTGACCTTGACTTGACCTTGACTTGACCTTGACTTAACCTTGACATGACCTTGACTTGACTTTGACTTGACCTTGACTTCACCTTGACTTGACCTTGACTTGACCTTGACTTGACCTTGACTTGACCTTGACTTTAGCATGACCTTGACTTGACCTTGAATTGATCTTGACCTTGACTTGACCTTGACTTGACCTTGACTTGACCTTGACTCGACCTTGACTTGACCTTGACCTGACCTGGACATGACCTTGACTTGACCTTGACTTGACCTTGACATGACCTTGACATGACCTTGAATTGACCTTAACCTTGACCTTGAATTGACCTTGACTTGACCTTGACTTGACCTTGACTTGACCATGACTTGACCTTGACTTGACCTTGACTTGACCTTGACTTAACCTTGACTTGACCTCGACATGACCTAGACTTGACCTTGACTTGACCTTGACTTGACTTGACCTTTACTTGAACTTTACTTGACCTTGACTTGACCTTGACTTGACCTTGACATAACTTTGACTTGACCTCGACTTGACCTTGACATTACCTTGACATGACCTTGACTTGACCTTGGCTTGACCTTGACATGAGCTTGACGTGACCTTGACCTTGAAATGACCTTGACTTGACCTTGACTTGAGCTTGACCTTGACTTGACCTTGACTTGACATTGACTTGGCCTTGACTTGACCTTGACTTGACCTTGACTTGACCTTGACTTGACCTTGACTTAACCTTGACATGAACTTGACTTGACTTTGACTTGACCTTGACTTGACCTTGACTTGACCTTGACTTGACCTTGACTTGACCTTGACTTGACCTTGACCTTGACTCGAACTTGATATAACCTTGAATTGACCTTGACTTGACCTTGACATGACCTTGACTTGACCTTGACTTGACCTTGACTCTACCTTGACTTGACCTTGACTTGACCTTGACATGAACTTGACTTGACCTTGACTTGACCTTGACTTGACCTTGACTTGACCTTGACAAGACCTTGACTTGACCTTGACCTTGACTAGACCTTGACTTGACCTTGACTTGACCTTGACTTGACCTTGACTCGACCTTGACATGACCTTGAATTGACCTTAACCTTGACCTTGAATTGACCTTGACTTGACCTTGACTTGACCTTGACTTGACCTTGACTTGACCTTGACTTGACTTTGACTTGACCTTGACTTGACCTTGACTTGACCTTGACTTGACCTTGACATGACCTAGACTTGACCTTGACTTGACTTGACCTTTACTTGACCTTGACTTGACCTTGACATAACTTTGACTTGACCTTGACTTGACCTTGACTTGACCTTGACATTACCTTGACATGACCTTGACTTGACCTTGACTTGACCTTGACATGAGCTTGACATGAGCTTGACTTGACCTTGACCTTGACATGACCTTGACTTGACCTTGGCATGACCTTGACATGACCTTGACTTGACCTTGACTTGACTTTGACTTGACCTTGACATGACCTTGACTTGACCTTGACATAACCTTGACTTGACTTTGACTTGACCTTGACTTGACCTTGACTTGAGCTTGACTTGACCTTGACTTAACCTTGACTTGACCTTGACTTGACCTTGACTTGACCTTGACTTGACCTTGACTCTACCTTGACTTGACATTGACTTGACCTTGACTTGACCTTGACATGACCTTCACTTGACCTTGACTTGACCTTGACTCGACCTTGACTTGACCTTGACTTGACCTTGACATGACCTTGACTTGACCTTGACATGAGCTTGACTTGACCTTGACTTGACCTTAACCTTGACCTTGACTTGACCTTGACTTGACCTTGACTTGACCATGACTTGACTTTGAGTTGACCTTTACTTAACCTTGACTTGACCTTGACTTGACCTTGACTCGACCTTGACATGACCTTGACTTGACCTTGTCTTGACTTGACCTTTACTTGACCTTGACTTGACCTTGACATGACCTTGACTTGACCTTGACTTGACCTTGACATGACCTTGACTTGACCTTGACTTGACCTTGACTTGACCTTGACTCTACCTTGACTTGACATTGACTTGACCTTGACTTGACCTTGACATGACCTTCACTTGACCTTGACTTGACCCTGACTCGACATTGACTTCACCTTTTCTTGACCTTGACATAACCTTGACTTGACCTTGACTTAACCTTGACTTGACCTTGACTTGACCTTGACTTGACCTTGACTTGACCTTGACTTGACCTTGACATGACCTTGACTTGACCTTGACTTGACCTTGACTTGACCTTGACATGACCTTGACTTGACCTTGACTTGACCTTGGCATGACCTTGACATGACCTTGACTTGACCTTGACTTGACTTTGACTTGACCTTGACATGACCTTGACTTGACCTTGACATGACCTTGACTTGACCTTGACTTGAGCTTGACTTGACCTTGACTTAACCTTGACTTGACCTTGACTTGACCTTGACTTGACCTTGACTTGACCTTGACTTGACCTTGACTTGACCTTGACTTTGACCTGACCTTGACATGACCTTGACTTGACCTTGACTTACCCTTGACATGACCTTAACTTGAATTTGACTTGACCTTGACTTGACTTTGACTCTACCTTGACTTGACCTTGACTTGACCTTGACTTGACCTTGACATGACCTTGACTTGACTTTGACTTGACCTTGACTTGACGTTGACTTGACCTTGACTTTACCTTGACCTTGACATGACCTTGACTTGACCTTGACTTGACCTTGACTTTAACATGACCTTGACTTGACCTTGAATTGACCTTGACCTTGACTTGACCTTGACTTGACCTTGACTCGAACTTGACTTGACCTTGACCTGACCTGGACATGACCTTGACTTGACCTTGACTTGACCTTGACATGACCTTGACATGACCTTGAATTGACCTTAACCTTGACCTTGACTTGACCTTGACTTGACCTTGACTTGACCTTGACTTGACCTTGACTTAACCTTGACTTGACCTTGACTTGACCTTGACATGACCTAGACTTGACCTTGACTTGACCTTGACTTGACTTGACCTTTACTTGGCCTTGACTTGACCTTGACTTGACCTTGACTTGACCTTGACTTGACCTTGACATGACCTTGACTTGACCTTGACTTGACCTTGGCATGACCTTGACATGACCTTGACTTGACCTTGACTTGACTTTGACTTGACCTTGACATGACCTTGACATGACCTTGACTCGACCTTGACTTGACTTTGACATGACCTTGACTTGACCTTGACTTACCCTTGACATGACCTTGACTCGACTTTGACTTGATCTTGACTTGACCTTGACTCTACCTTGACTTGACCTTGACTTGACCTTGACCTTGACATGACCTTGACTTGACTTTGACTTGACCTTGACCTTGACATGACCTTGACTTGACCTTGACTTGACCTTGACCTTGACATGACCTTGACTTGACCTTGACTTTAGCATGACCTTGACTTGACCTTGAATTGATCTTGACCTTGACTTGACCTTGACTTGACCTTGACTTGACCTTGACTCGACCTTGACTTGACCTTGACCTGACCTGGACATGACCTTGACTTGACCTTGACTTGACCTTGACATGACCTTGACATGACCTTGAATTGACCTTGACTTGACCTTGAATTGACCTTGACTTGACCTTGACTTGACCTTGACTTGACCATGACTTGACCTTGACTTGACCTTGACTTGACCTTGACTTAACCTTGACTTAACCTCGACATGACCTAGACTTGACCTTGACTTGACCTTGACTTGACTTGACCTTTACTTGAACTTTACTTGACCTTGACTTGACCTTGACTTGACCTTGACATAACTTTGACTTGACCTCGACTTGACCTTGACATTACCTTGACATGACCTTGACTTGACCTTGACTTGACCTTGACATGAGCTTGACGTGACCTTGACCTTGACATGACCTTGACTTGACCTTGACTTGAGCTTGACCTTGACTTGACCTTGACTTGACATTGACTTGGCCTTGACTTGACCTTGACTTGACCTTGACTTGACCTTGACTTGACCTTGACTTAACCTTGACATGAACTTGACTTGACTTTGACTTGACCTTGACTTGACCTTGACTTGACCTTGACTTGACCTTGACTTGACCTTGACTCGAACTTGATATAACCTTGAATTGACCTTGACTTGACCTTGACATGACCTTGACTTGACCTTGACTTGACCTTGACTCTACCTTGACTTGACCTTGACTTGACCTTGACATGAACTTGACTTGACCTTGACTTGACCTTGACTTGACCTTGACTTGACCTTGACTAGACCTTGACCTTGACTTGACCTTGACTTGACCTTGACTTGACCTTGACCTTGACTTGACCTTGACTCGACCTTGACTTGACCTTGACTTGACCTTGACTTGACCTTGACTTGACCTTGACTTGACCTTGACTTGACCTTGACTTGACCTTGACATGACCTTGACTTGACCTTGACTTGACCTTGACTTGACCTTGACTTGACCTTGACTCGACCTTGACTTGACTTGACCTATACTTGACCTTGACTTGACCTTGACTTGACTTGACCTTGACTTGACCTTGACTTGACTTGGCCTATACTTGACCTTGACATGACCTTGACATGACCTTGACTTGACCTTGACATGACCTTGACTTAACCTTGACTTGACCTTGACCTTGACATGACCTTGACTTGACCTTGACTTTGACTTGACCTTGACTTGACCTTGACTTGACCTTGACTTGACTTGGCCTATACTTGACCTTGACATGACCTTGACATGACCTTGACTTGACCTTGACATGACCTTGACTTAACCTTGACTTGACCTTGACATGACCTTGACTTAACCTTGACTTGACCTTGACTTGACCTTGACCTTGACTTGACCTTGACTTGACCTTGACTCGAACTTGACATGACCTTGACTTGACCTTGACATGACCTTGACTTGACCTTGACTTGACTTTGACTAGACCTTGACTTGACCTTGACATGAATTTGACTTGACCTTGACTTGACCTTGACATGACCTTGACTTGACCTTGACTTGACCTTGACTTGACCTTGACTCTACCTTGACTTGACATTGACTTGACCTTGACTTGACCTTGACATGACCTTCACTTGACCTTGACTTGACCTTGACTCGACATTGACTTGACCTTTTCTAGACCTTGACATAACCTTGACTTGACCTTGACTTGAGCTTGACTTGACCTTGACTTAACCTTGACTTGACCTTGACTTGACCTTGACTTGACCTTGACATGACCTTGACTTGACCTTGACTTGACCTTGACTTAACCTTGACTTGACCTTGACTTGACCTTGACATGACCTTGACTTGACCTTGACTTGACCTTGGCATGACCTTGACATGACCTTGACTTGACCTTGACTTGACTTTGACTTGACCTTGACATGACCTTGACATGACCTTGACTTGACGTTGACTTGACCTTGACTCGACCTTGACTTGACTTTGACATGACCTTGACTTGACCTTGACTTACCCTTGACATGACCTTGACTCGACTTTGACTTGACCTTGACTTGACCTTGACTCTACCTTGACTTGACCTTGACTTGACCTTGACTTGACCTTGACTTAACCTTGACATGACCTTGACTTGACTTTGACTTGACCTTGACTTGACCTTGACTTGACCTTGACCTTGACATGACCTTGACTTGACCTTGACTTTAGCATGAACTTGACTTGACCTTGAATTGATCTTGACCTTGACTTGACCTTGACTTGACCTTGACTTGACCTTGACTCGACCTTGACTTGACCTTGACCTGACCTGGACATGACCTTGACTTGACCTTGACTTGACCTTGACATGACCTTGACATGACCTTGAATTGACCTTAACCTTGACCTTGAATTGACCTTGACTTGACCTTGACTTGACCTTGACTTGACCATGACTTGACCTTGACTTGACCTTGACTTGACCTTGACTTAACCTTGACTTGACCTCGACATGACCTAGACTTGACCTTGACTTGACCTTGACTTGACTTGACCTTTACTTGAACTTTACTTGACCTTGACTTGACCTTGACTTGACCTTGACATAACTTTGACTTGACCTCGACTTGACCTTGACATTACCTTGACATGACCTTGACTTGACCTTGGCTTGACCTTGACATGAGCTTGACGTGACCTTGACCTTGACATGACCTTGACTTGACCTTGACTTGAGCTTGACCTTGACTTGACCTTGACTTGACATTGACTTGGCCTTGAATTGACCTTAACCTTGACCTTGAATTGACCTTGACTTGACCTTGACTTGACCTTGACTTGACCTTGACTTGACCTTGACTTGACTTTGACTTGACCTTGACTTGACCTTGACTTGACCTTGACTTGACCTTGACATGACCTAGACTTGACCTTGACTTGACTTGACCTTGACTTAACCTTGACTTGACCTTGACTTGACCTTGACTTGACCTTGACATGACCTTGACTTGACTTTGACTTGACCTTGACATGACCTTGATTTGACCTTGACATGACCTTGACTTGACTTTGACTTGACCTTGACTTGACCTTGACTTGAGCTTGACTTGACCTTGACTTAACCTTGACTTGACCTTGACTTGACCTTGACTTGACCTTGACTCTACCTTGACTTGACATTGACTTGACCTTGACTTGACCTTGACATGACCTTCACTTGACCTTGACTTGACCTTGACTCGACCTTGACTTGACCTTGACTTGACCTTGACATGACCTTGACTTGACCTTGACATGAGCTTGACTTGACCTTGACTTGACCTTAACCTTGACCTTGACTTGACCTTGACTTGACCTTGACTTGACCTTGACTTGACCATGACTTGACTTTGAGTTGACCTTTACTTAACCTTGACTTGACCTTGACTTGACCTTGACTTGACCTTGACATGACCTTGACTTGACCTTGACTTGACCTTGACTCGACCTTGACATGACCTTGACTTGACCTTGTCTTGACTTGACCTTTACTTGACCTTGACTTGACCTTGACATGACCTTGACTTGACCTTGACTTGACCTTGACTTGACCTTGACTTGACCTTGACATGACCTTGACTTGACCTTGACTTGACCTTGACTTGACCTTGACTCTACCTTGACTTGACATTGACTTGACCTTGACTTGACCTTGACATGACCTTCACTTGACCTTGACTTGACCCTGACTCGACATTGACTTCACCTTTTCTTGACCTTGACATAACCTTGACTTGACCTTGACTTGAGCTTGACTTGACCTTGACTTAACCTTGACTTGACCTTGACTTGACCTTGACTTGACCTTGACATGACCTTGACTTGACCTTGACTTGACCTTGACTTAACCTTGACTTGACCTTGACTTGACCTTGACATGACCTTGACTTGACCTTGACTTGACCTTGGCATGACCTTGACATGACCTTGACTTGACCTTGACTTGACTTTGACTTGACCTTGACATGACCTTGACTTGACCTTGACATGACCTTGACTTGACCTTGACTTGAGCTTGACTTGACCTTGACTTAACCTTGACTTGACCTTGACTTGACCTTGACTTGACCTTGACTTGACCTTGACTTGACCTTGACTTGACCTTGACTTTGACCTGACCTTGACTTGACCTTGACATGACCTTGACTTGACCTTGACTTACCCTTGACATGACCTTAACTTGAATTTGACTTGACCTTGACTTGACTTTGACTCTACCTTGACTTGACCTTGACTTGACCTTGACTTGACCTTGACATGACCTTGACTTGACTTTGACTTGACCTTGACTTGACGTTGACTTGACCTTGACTTTACCTTGACCTTGACATGACCTTGACTTGACCTTGACTTGACCTTGACTTTAACATGACCTTGACTTGACCTTGAATTGACCTTGACCTTGACTTGACCTTGACTTGACCTTGACTCGAACTTGACTTGACCTTGACCTGACCTGGACATGACCTTGACTTGACCTTGACTTGACCTTGACATGACCTTGACATGACCTTGAATTGACCTTAACCTTGACCTTGACTTGACCTTGACTTGACCTTGACTTGACCTTGACTTGACCTTGACTTAACCTTGACTTGACCTTGACTTGACCTTGACATGACCTAGACTTGACCTTGACTTGACCTTGACTTGACTTGACCTTTACTTGGCCTTGACTTGACCTTGACTTGACCTTGACATAAATTTGACTTGACCTTGACTTGACCTTGACATTACCTTGACATGACCTTGACTTGACCTTGACTTGACCTTGACATGAGCTTGACTTGACCTTGACTTGACCTTGATCTTGACATGACCTTGACTTGACCTTGACTTGAGCTTGACCTTGACTTGACCTTGACATAACCTTGACTTGACCTTGACTTGACCTTCACTGGACCTTGACTTGACTTTGACCTTGACTTGACCTTGACTTGACCTTGACTTGACCTTGACTTGACATTGACTTGGCCTTGACTTGACCTTGACTTGACCTTGACTTGACCTTGACTTAACCTTGACATGACCTTGACTTGACTTTGACTTGACCTTGACTTGACCTTGACTTGACCTTGACTTGACCTTGACTTGACCTTGACTCGAACTTGATATAACCTTGAATTGACCTTGACTTGACCTTGACATGACCTTGACTTGACCTTGACTTGACCTTGACATGAACTTGACTTGACTTTGACTTGACCTTGACTTGACCTTGACATGACCTTGACTTGACCTTGACTTGACCTTGACTTGACCTTGACTTGACCTTGACTTGACCTTGACTTGACCATGACTTGACCTTGACTTGACCTTGACATGACCTTGACTTGACCCTGACTTGACCTTGACTTGACCTTGACTCTACCTTGACTTGACATTGACTTGACCTTGACTTGACCTTGACATGACCTTCACTTGACCTTGACTTGACCTTGACTCGACCTTGACTTGACCTTGACTTGACCTTGACATGACCTTGACTTGACCTTGACTTGAGCTTGACTTGACCTTGACTTGACCTTGACTTGACCTTAACCTTGACCTTGACTTGACCTTGACTTGACCATGACTTGACTTTGAGTTGACCTTTACTTAACCTTGACTTGACCTTGACTTCACCTTGACTTGACCTTGACTTCACCTTGACTTGACCTTGACATGACCTTGACTTGACCTTGACTTGACCCTGACTTGACCTTGACATGACCTTGACTTGACCCTGACTTGACCTTGACATGACCTTCACTTGACCTTGACTTGCCCTTGACATGACCTTGACTTGACCTTGACTTGACCTTGACTTGACCTTGACATGACATTGACATGACCTTGACTTGACCTTGACTTGACCTTGGCTTGACCTTCACTTGACCTTGACGTGACCTTGACTTGATCTTGACTTGACTTGACTTGACCTTGACATGACCTTGACTTAACCTTGACTTGATCTTGACTTGACCTTGACGTGACCTTGACTTGACCTTTACTTGACCTTGACTTGACCTTGACGTGACCTTGACTTGACCTTGACGTGACCTTGACTTGACCTTGACTTGACCTTGACTTGACCTTAACTTGACCCTGACTTGACCTTGACTTGACACTGACTTGACCTTGACTTGACCTTGACATGACCTTGACGTGAACTTGACTTGACCTTGACATGACCTTACTTGACCTTGACTTGAATTTGACTTGACCTTGACTTGACCTTGACATGACCTTGACTTGACCTTGACTTGACCTTGACATGACCTTGACTTGACCTTGACTTGACCTTGACTTGAGCTTGACTTGACCCTGACTTGACCTTGACATGACCTTGACTTGACCTTGACTTGACCTTGACTTGACCTTGACGTGACCTTGACTTGACCTTGACTTGACCTTGACTTGACCTTGACTTGACCCTGACTTGACCTTGACTTGACACTGACTTGACCTTGACTTGAGCTTGACTTGACCTTGACTTGACCTTAAACTTGACCTTGACTTGACCTTGACTTGACCTTGACTTGACCTTGACTTGACCATGACTTGACTTTGAGTTGACCTTTACTTAACCTTGACTTGACCTTGACTTGACCTTGACTTGACCTTGACTTGACCTTGACATGATCTTGACTTGACCTTGACTTGACCTTGAATCGACCTTGACATGACCTTGACTTGACCTTGGCATGACCTTGACATGACCTTGACTTGACCTTGACTTGACTTTGACTTGACCTTGACATGACCTTGACTTGACCTTGACATGACCTTGACTTGACTTTGACTTGACCTTGACTTGACCTTGACTTGAGCTTGACTTGACCTTGACTTAACCTTGACTTGACCTTGACTTGACCTTGACTTGACCTTGACTTGACCTTGACTTGACCTTGACTTGACCTTGACTTGACCTTGACCCGACCTTGACTTGACTTTGACCTGACCTTGACTTGACCTTGACATGACCTTGACTTGACCTTGACTTACCCTTGACATGACCTTAACTTGAATTTGACTTGACCTTGACTTGACTTTGACTCTACCTTGACTTGACCTTGACTTGACCTTGACTTGACCTTGACATGACCTTGACTTGACTTTGACTTGACCTTGACTTGACTTTGACTCTACCTTGACTTGACCTTGACTTGACCTTGACATGACCTTGACTTGACTTTGACTTGACCTTGACTTGACGTTGACTTGACCTTGACTTTACCTTGACCTTGACATGACCTTGACTTGACCTTGACTTGACCTTGACTTTAACATGACCTTGACTTGACCTTGAATTGACCTTGACCTTGACTTGACCTTGACTTGACCTTGACTCGAACTTGACTTGACCTTGACCTGAACTGGACATGACCTTGACTTGACCTTGACTTGACCTTGACATGACCTTGACATGACCTTGAATTGACCTTAACCTTGACCTTGACTTGACCTTGACTTGACCTTGACTTGACCTTGACTT
This sequence comes from Sturmia bella, assembly GCA_963662145.1. NCBI lineage: Eukaryota > Metazoa > Arthropoda > Insecta > Diptera > Tachinidae > Sturmia > Sturmia bella. The sequence continues at coordinate 49,186,306 of OY759169.1, forward strand.
GACCATGACTTGACCTTGACTTGACCTTGACTTGACCTTGACTTAACCTTGACTTGACCTTGACTTGACCTTGACATGACCTAGACTTGACCTTGACTTGACCTTGACTTGACTTGACCTTTACTTGGCCTTGACTTGACCTTGACTTGACCTTGACATAACTTTGACTTGACCTTGACTTGACCTTGACATTACCTTGACATGACCTTGACTTGACCTTGACTTGACCTTGATCTTGACATGACCTTGACTTGACCTTGACATAACCTTGACTTGACCTTGACTTGACCTTGACATAACCTTGACTTGACCTTGACTTGACCTTGACTTGACCTTGACTTAACCTTGACATGACCTTGACTTGACTTTGACTTGACCTTGACTTGACCTTGACTTGACGTTGACTTGACCTTGACTTGACCTTGAGTCGAACTTGATATAACCTTGAATTGACCTTGACTTGACCTTGACATGACCTTGACTTGACCTTGACTTGACCTTGACATGAACTTGACTTGACTTTGACTTGACCTTGACCTTGACATGACCTTGACTTGACCTTGACTTGACCTTGACTTGACCTTGACTTGACCTTGACTTGACCATGACTTGACCTTGACTTGACCTTGACTTGACCCTGACTTGACCTTTACTTGACCTTGACTCTACCTTGACTTGACATTGACTTGACCTTGACTTGACCTTGACATGACCTTCACTTGACCTTGACTTGACCTTGACTCGACCTTGACTTGACCTTGACTTGACCTTGACATGACCTTGACTTGACTTGACCTTGACTTGACCTTGACTTGACTTGGCCTATACTTGACCTTGACATGACCTTGACCTTGACTTGACCTTGACTTGACCTTGACTTGACCTTGACCTTGACTTGACCTTGACTCGACCTTGACTTGACCTTGACTTGACCTTGACTTGACCTTGACTTGACCTTGACTTGACCTTGACTTGACCTTGACTTGACCTTGACATGACCTTGACTTGACCTTGACTTGACCTTGACTTGACCTTGACTTGACCTTGACTCGACCTTGACTTGACTTGACCTATACTTGACCTTGACTTGACCTTGACTTGACTTGACCTTGACTTGACCTTGACTTGACTTGGCCTATACTTGACCTTGACATGACCTTGACATGACCTTGACTTGACCTTGACATGACCTTGACTTAACCTTGACTTGACCTTGACCTTGACATGACCTTGACTTGACCTTGACTTGACTTTGACTTGACCTTGACTTGACCTTGACTTGACCTTGACTTGACTTGGCCTATACTTGACCTTGACATGACCTTGACATGACCTTGACTTGACCTTGACATGACCTTGACTTAACCTTGACTTGACATGACCTTGACTTAACCTTGACTTGACCTTGACTTGACCTTGACCTTGACTTGACCTTGACTTGACCTTGACTCGAACTTGACATGACCTTGACTTGACCTTGACATGACCTTGACTTGACCTTGACTTGACTTTGACTAGACCTTGACTTGACCTTGACATGAATTTGACTTGACCTTGACTTGACCTTGACATGACCTTGACTTGACCTTGACTTGACCTTGACTTGACCTTGACTTGACCTTGACTCTACCTTGACTTGACATTGACTTGACCTTGACTTGACCTTGACATGACCTTCACTTGACCTTGACTTGACCTTGACTCGACATTGACTTGACCTTTTCTTGACCTTGACATAACCTTGACTTGACCTTGACTTGAGCTTGACTTGACCTTGACTTAACCTTGACTTGACCTTGACTTGACCTTGACTTGACCTTGACATGACCTTGACTTGACCTTGACTTGACCTTGACTTAACCTTGACTTGACCTTGACTTGACCTTGACATGACCTTGACTTGACCTTGACTTGACCTTGGCATGACCTTGACATGACCTTGACTTGACCTTGACTTGACTTTGACTTGACCTTGACATGACCTTGACATGACCTTGACTTGACGTTGACTTGACCTTGACTCGACCTTGACTTGACTTTGACATGACCTTGACTTGACCTTGACTTACCCTTGACATGACCTTGACTCGACTTTGACTTGACCTTGACTTGACCTTGACTCTACCTTGACTTGACCTTGACTTGACCTTGACTTGACCTTGACTTGACGTTGACTTGACCTTGACTTGACCTTGAGTCGAACTTGATATAACCTTGAATTGACCTTGACTTGACCTTGACATGACCTTGACTTGACCTTGACTTGACCTTGACATGAACTTGACTTGACTTTGACTTGACCTTGACCTTGACATGACCTTGACTTGACCTTGACTTGACCTTGACTTGACCTTGACTTGACCTTGACTTGACCATGACTTGACCTTGACTTGACCTTGACTTGACCCTGACTTGACCTTTACTTGACCTTGACTCTACCTTGACTTGACATTGACTTGACCTTGACTTGACCTTGACATGACCTTCACTTGACCTTGACTTGACCTTGACTCGACCTTGACTTGACCTTGACTTGACCTTGACATGACCTTGACTTGACCTTGACTTGAGCTTGACTTGACCTTGACTTGACCTTGACTCGACCTTGACTTGACTTGACCTATACTTGACCTTGACTTGACCTTGACTTGACTTGACCTTGACTTGACCTTGACTTGACTTGGCCTATACTTGACCTTGACATGACCTTGACCTTGACTTGACCTTGACTTGACCTTGACTTGACCTTGACCTTGACTTGACCTTGACTCGACCTTGACTTGACCTTGACTTGACCTTGACTTGACCTTGACTTGACCTTGACTTGACCTTGACTTGACCTTGACTTGACCTTGACATGACCTTGACTTGACCTTGACTTGACCTTGACTTGACCTTGACTTGACCTTGACTCGACCTTGACTTGACTTGACCTATACTTGACCTTGACTTGACCTTGACTTGACTTGACCTTGACTTGACCTTGACTTGACTTGGCCTATACTTGACCTTGACATGACCTTGACATGACCTTGACTTGACCTTGACATGACCTTGACTTAACCTTGACTTGACCTTGACCTTGACATGACCTTGACTTGACCTTGACTTGACTTTGACTTGACCTTGACTTGACCTTGACTTGACCTTGACTTGACTTGGCCTATACTTGACCTTGACATGACCTTGACATGACCTTGACTTGACCTTGACATGACCTTGACTTAACCTTGACTTGACATGACCTTGACTTAACCTTGACTTGACCTTGACTTGACCTTGACCTTGACTTGACCTTGACTTGACCTTGACTCGAACTTGACATGACCTTGACTTGACCTTGACATGACCTTGACTTGACCTTGACTTGACTTTGACTAGACCTTGACTTGACCTTGACATGAATTTGACTTGACCTTGACTTGACCTTGACATGACCTTGACTTGACCTTGACTTGACCTTGACTTGACCTTGACTTGACCTTGACTTGACCTTGACTCTACCTTGACTTGACATTGACTTGACCTTGACTTGACCTTGACATGACCTTCACTTGACCTTGACTTGACCTTGACTCGACATTGACTTGACCTTTTCTTGACCTTGACATAACCTTGACTTGACCTTGACTTGAGCTTGACTTGACCTTGACTTGACCTTGACTTGACCTTGACTTGACCTTGACTTGACCTTGACATGACCTTGACTTGACCTTGACTTGACCTTGACTTAACCTCGACTTGACCTTGACTTGACCTTGACATGACCTTGACTTGACCTTGACTTGACCTTGGCATGACCTTGACATGACCTTGACTTGACCTTGACTTGACTTTGACTTGACCTTGACTTGACGTTGACTTGACCTTGACTCGACCTTGACTTGACTTTGACATGACCTTGACTTGACCTTGACTTACCCTTGACATGACCTTGACTCGACTTTGACTTGACCTTGACTTGACCTTGACTTGACCTTGACTTGACCTTGACTTGACCTTGACTTAACCTTGACATGACCTTGACTTGACTTTGACTTGACCTTGACTTGACCTTGACTTGACCTTGACTTGACCTTGACCTTGACATGACCTTGACTTGACCTTGACTTTAGCATGACCTTGACTTGACCTTGAATTGATCTTGACCTTGACTTGACCTTGACTTGACCTTGACTTGACCTTGACTCGACCTTGACTTGACCTTGACCTGACCTGGACATGACCTTGACTTGACCTTGACTTGACCTTGACATGACCTTGACATGACCTTGAATTGACCTTAACCTTGACCTTGAATTGACCTTGACTTGACCTTGACTTGACCTTGACTTGACCTTGACTTGACCTTGACTTAACCTTGACTTGACCTCGACATGACCTAGACTTGACCTTGACTTGACCTTGACTTGACTTGACCTTTACTTGAACTTTACTTGACCTTGACTTGACCTTGACATAACTTTGACTTGACCTCGACTTGACCTTGACATTACCTTGACATGACCTTGACTTGACCTTGACTTGACCTTGACATGAGCTTGACGTGACCTTGACCTTGACATGACCTTGACTTGACCTTGACTTGAGCTTGACCTTGACTTGACCTTGACTTGACATTGACTTGGCCTTGACTTGACCTTGACTTGACCTTGACTTGACCTTGACTTGACCTTGACTTAACCTTGACATGAACTTGACTTGACTTTGACTTGACCTTGACTTGACCTTGACTTGACCTTGACTTGACCTTGACTCGAACTTGACTCGAACTTGATATAACCTTGAATTGACCTTGACTTGACCTTGACATGACCTTGACTTGACCTTGACTTGACCTTGACTCTACCTTGACTTGACCTTGACTTGACCTTGACTTGACCTTGACAAGACCTTGACTTGACCTTGACCTTGACTTGACCTTGACTTGACCTTGACTTGACCTTGACTTGACCTTGACTCGACCTTGACATGACCTTGAATTGACCTTAACCTTGACCTTGAATTGACCTTGACTTGACCTTGACTTGACCTTGACTTGACCTTGACTTGACCTTGACTTGACTTTGACTTGACCTTGACTTGACCTTGACTTGACCTTGACTTGACCTTGACATGACCTAGACTTGACCTTGACTTGACTTGACCTTTACTTGACCTTGACTTGACCTTGACTTGACCTTGACATAACTTTGACTTGACCTTGACTTGACCTTGACTTGACCTTGACATTACCTTGACATGACCTTGACTTGACCTTGACTTGACCTTGACATGAGCTTGACATGAGCTTGACTTGACCTTGACCTTGACATGACCTTGACTTGACCTTGGCATGACCTTGACATGACCTTGACTTGACCTTGACTTGACCTTGACTTGACTTTGACTTGACCTTGACATGACCTTGACTTGACCTTGACATGACCTTGACTTGACTTTGACTTGACCTTGACTTGACCTTGACTTGAGCTTGACTTGACCTTGACTTAACCTTGACTTGACCTTGACTTGACCTTGACTTGACCTTGACTTGACCTTGACTCTACCTTGACTTGACATTGACTTGACCTTGACTTGACCTTGACATGACCTTCACTTGACCTTGACTTGACCTTGACTCGACCTTGACTTGACCTTGACTTGACCTTGACATGACCTTGACTTGACCTTGACATGAGCTTGACTTGACCTTGACTTGACCTTAACCTTGACCTTGACTTGACCTTGACTTGACCTTGACTTGACCTTGACTTGACCATGACTTGACTTTGAGTTGACCTTTACTTAACCTTGACTTGACCTTGACTTGACCTTGACTTGACCTTGACATGACCTTGACTTGACCTTGACTTGACCTTGACTCGACCTTGACATGACCTTGACTTGACCTTGTCTTGACTTGACCTTTACTTGACCTTGACTTGACCTTGACATGACCTTGACTTGACCTTGACTTGACCTTGACTTGACCTTGACTTGACCTTGACATGACCTTGACTTGACCTTGACTTGACCTTGACTTGACCTTGACTCTACCTTGACTTGACATTGACTTGACCTTGACTTGACCTTGACATGACCTTCACTTGACCTTGACTTGACCCTGACTCGACATTGACTTCACCTTTTCTTGACCTTGACATAACCTTGACTTGACCTTGACTTGAGCTTGACTTGACCTTGACTTAACCTTGACTTGACCTTGACTTGACCTTGACTTGACCTTGACATGACCTTGACTTGACCTTGACTTGACCTTGACTTAACCTTGACTTGACCTTGACTTGACCTTGACATGACCTTGACTTGACCTTGACTTGACCTTGGCATGACCTTGACATGACCTTGACTTGACCTTGACTTGACTTTGACTTGACCTTGACATGACCTTGACTTGACCTTGACATGACCTTGACTTGACCTTGACTTGAGCTTGACTTGACCTTGACTTAACCTTGACTTGACCTTGACTTGACCTTGACTTGACCTTGACTTGACCTTGACTTGACCTTGACTTTGACCTGACCTTGACTTGACCTTGACATGACCTTGACTTGACCTTGACTTACCCTTGACATGACCTTAACTTGAATTTGACTTGACCTTGACTTGACTTTGACTCTACCTTGACTTGACCTTGACTTGACCTTGACTTGACCTTGAGATGACCTTGACTTGACTTTGACTTGACCTTGACTTGACGTTGACTTGACCTTGACTTTACCTTGACCTTGACATGACCTTGACTTTACCTTGACTTGACCTTGACTTTAACATGACCTTGACTTGACCTTGAATTGACCTTGACCTTGACTTGACCTTGACTTGACCTTGACTCGAACTTGACTTGACCTTGACCTGACCTGGACATGACCTTGACTTGACCTTGACTTGACCTTGACATGACCTTGACATGACCTTGAATTGACCTTAACCTTGACCTTGACTTGACCTTGACTTGACCTTGACTTGACCTTGACTTGACCTTGACTTGACCTTGACTTAACCTTGACTTGACCTTGACTTGACCTTGACATGACCTAGACTTGACCTTGACTTGACCTTGACTTGACTTGACCTTTACTTGGCCTTGACTTGACCTTGACTTGACCTTGACATAAATTTGACTTGACCTTGACTTGGCCTTGACATTACCTTGACATGACCTTGACTTGACCTTGACTTGACCTTGACATGAGCTTGACTTGACCTTGACTTGACCTTGATCTTGACATGACCTTGACTTGACCTTGACATAACCTTGACTTGACCTTGATTTGACCTTCACTGGACCTTGACTTGACTTTGACCTTGACTTGACCTTGACTTGACCTTGACTTGACCTTGACTTGACATTGACTTGGCCTTGACTTGACCTTGACTTGACCTTGACTTAACCTTGACATGACCTTGACTTGACTTTGACTTGACCTTGACTTGACCTTGACTTGACCTTGACTCGAACTTGATATAACCTTGAATTGACCTTGACTTGACCTTGACATGACCTTGACTTGACCTTGACTTGACCTTGACATGAACTTGACTTGACTTTGACTTGACCTTGACTTGACCTTGACATGACCTTGACTTGACCTTGACTTGACCTTGACTTGACCTTGACTTGACCTTGACTTGACCTTGACTTGACCATGACTTGACCTTGACTTGACCTTGACATGACCTTCACTTGACCTTGACTTGACCTTGACTCGACCTTGACTTGACCTTGACTTGACCTTGACATGACCTTGACTTGACCTTGACTTGAGCTTGACTTGACCTTGACTTGACCTTGACTTGACCTTAACCTTGACCTTGACTTGACCTTGACTTGACCATGACTTGACTTTGAGTTGACCTTTACTTAACCTTGACTTGACCTTGACTTGACCTTGACTTCACCTTGACTTGACCTTGACATGACCTTGACTTGACCTTGACTTGACCCTGACTTGACCTTGACATGACCTTGACTTGTTCCTGACTTGACCTTGACATGACCTTCACTTGACCTTGACTTGCCCTTGACATGACCTTGACTTGACCTTGACTTGACCTTGACTTGACCTTGACATGACATTGACATGACCTTGACTTGACCTTGACTTGACCTTGGCTTGACCTTCACTTGACCTTGACGTGACCTTGACTTGATCTTGACTTGACTTGACTTGACTTGACCTTGACATGACCTTGACTTAACCTTGACTTGATCTTGACTTGACCTTGACGTGACCTTGACTTGACCTTTACTTGACCTTGACTTGACCTTGACGTGACCTTGACTTGACCTTGACGTGACCTTGACTTGACCTTGACTTGACCTTGACTTGACCTTAACTTGACCCTGACTTGACCTTGACTTGACACTGACTTGACCTTGACTTGACCTTGACATGACCTTGACATGACCTTACTTGACCTTGACTTGAATTTGACTTGACCTTGACTTGACCTTGACATGACCTTGACTTGACCTTGACTTGACCTTGACTTGAGCTTGACTTGACCCTGACTTGACCTTGACATGACCTTGACTTGACCTTGACTTGACCTTGACTTGACCTTGACGTGACCTTGACTTGACCTTGACGTGACCTTGACTTGACCTTGACTTGACCTTGACTTGACCTTGACTTGACCCTGACTTGACCTTGACTTGACACTGACTTGACCTTGACTTGAGCTTGACTTGACCTTGACTTGACCTTAACCTTGACCTTGACTTGACCTTGACTTGACCTTGACTTGACCTTGACTTGACCTTGACTTGACCTTGACTTGACCATGACTTGACTTTGAGTTGACCTTTACTTAACCTTGACTTGACCTTGACTTGACCTTGACTTGACCTTGACTTGACCTTGACATGACCTTGACTTGACCTTGACTTGACCTTGAATCGACCTTGACATGACCTTGACTTGACCTTGGCATGACCTTGACATGACCTTGACTTGACCTTGACTTGACTTTGACTTGACCTTGACATGACCTTGACTTGACCTTGACATGACCTTGACTTGACTTTGACTTGACCTTGACTTGACCTTGACTTGAGCTTGACTTGACCTTGACTTAACCTTGACTTGACCTTGACTTGACCTTGACTTGACCTTGACTTGACCTTGACTTGACCTTGACTTGACCTTGACTTGACCTTGACTTGACCTTGACCCGACCTTGACTTGACTTTGACCTGACCTTGACTTGACCTTGACATGACCTTGACTTGACCTTGACTTACCCTTGACATCACCTTAACTTGAATTTGACTTGACCTTGACTTGACTTTGACTCTACCTTGACTTGACCTTGACTTGACCTTGACTTGACCTTGACATGACCTTGACTTGACTTTGACTTGACCTTGACTTGACTTTGACTCTACCTTGACTTGACCTTGACTTGACCTTGACTTGACCTTGACATGACCTTGACTTGACTTTGACTTGACCTTGACTTGACGTTGACTTGACCCTGACTTTACCTTGACCTTGACATGACCTTGACTTGACCTTGACTTGACCTTGACTTTAACATGACCTTGACTTGACCTTGAATTGACCTTGACCTTGACTTGACCTTGACTTGACCTTGACTCGAACTTGACTTGACCTTGACCTGAACTGGACATGACCTTGACTTGACCTTGACTTGACCTTGACATGACCTTGACATGACCTTGAATTGACCTTAACCTTGACCTTGACTTGACCTTGACTTGACCTTGACTTGACCTTGACTTGACCATGACTTGACCTTGACTTGACCTTGACTTGACCTTGACTTAACCTTGACTTGACCTTGACTTGACCTTGACATGACCTAGACTTGACCTTGACTTGACCTTGACTTGACTTGACCTTTACTTGGCCTTGACTTGACCTTGACTTGACCTTGACATAACTTTGACTTGACCTTGACTTGACCTTGACATTACCTTGACATGACCTTGACTTGACCTTGACTTGACCTTGATCTTGACATGACCTTGACTTGACCTTGACATAACCTTGACTTGACCTTGACTTGACCTTGACATAACCTTGACTTGACCTTGACTTGACCTTGACTTGACCTTGACTTGACCTTGACTTAACCTTGACATGACCTTGACTTGACTTTGACTTGACCTTGACTTGACCTTGACTTGACGTTGACTTGACCTTGAGTCGAACTTGATATAACCTTGAATTGACCTTGACTTGACCTTGACATGACCTTGACTTGACCTTGACTTGACCTTGACATGAACTTGACTTGACTTTGACTTGACCTTGACCTTGACATGACCTTGACTTGACCTTGACTTGACCTTGACTTGACCTTGACTTGACCTTGACTTGACCATGACTTGACCTTGACTTGACCTTGACTTGACCCTGACTTGACCTTGACTTGACCTTGACTCTACCTTGACTTGACATTGACTTGACCTTGACTTGACCTTGACATGACCTTCACTTGACCTTGACTTGACCTTGACTCGACCTTGACTTGACCTTGACTTGACCTTGACATGACCTTGACTTGACCTTGACTTGAGCTTGACTTGACCTTGACTTGACCTTGACTTGACCTTAACCTTGACCTTGACTTGACCTTGACTTGACCATGACTTGACTTTGAGTTGACCTTTACTTAACCTTGACTTGACCTTGACTTGACCTTGACTTGACCTTGACTTGACATTGACATGACCTTGACTTGACCTTGACTTGACTTTGACTCGAGCTTGATATGACCTTAACTTGACTTGACCTTGACATGACCTTGACTTGACCTTGACTTGACCTTGACTTGACCTTGAATTGACCTTGACATGAACTTGACTTGACCTTGACTTGACCTTGACTTGAACTTGACATGACCTTGACTTGACCTTGACTTGACCTTGACTTGACCTTGACTTGACCTTGACTTGACCTTGACTTGACCTTGACATGACCTTGACTTGACCCTGACTTTACCTTGACATGACCTTGACTTGACCCTGACTTGACCTTGACATGACCTTCACTTAACCTTGATGTGACCTTTACTTGACCTTGACTTGACCTTGACTTGACCCTGACTTTACCTTGACATGACCTTGACTTGACCTTGACTTGACCTTGACTTGACCATGACTTGACTTTGAGTTGACCTTTACTTAACCTTGATGTGACCTTTACTTGACCTTGACTTGACCCTGACTTTACCTTGACATGACCTTGACTTGACCTTGACTTGACCTTGACTTGACCTTGACTTCACCTTGACTTGACCTTGACATGACCTTGACTTGACCTTGACTTGACCCTGACTTGACCTTGACATGACCTTGACTTGACCCTGACTTGACCTTGACATGACCTTCACTTGACCTTGACTTGCCCTTGACATGACCTTGACTTGACCTTGACTTGACCTTGACTTGACCTTGACATGACATTGACATGACCTTGACTTGACCTTGACTTGACCTTGGCTTGACCTTCACTTGACCTTGACGTGACCTTGACTTGATCTTGACTTGACTTGACTTGACCTTGACATGACCTTGACTTAACCTTGACTTGATCTTGACTTGACCTTGACGTGACCTTGACTTGACCTTTACTTGACCTTGACTTGACCTTGACGTGACCTTGACTTGACCTTGACGTGACCTTGACTTGACCTTGACTTGACCTTGACTTGACCTTGACTTGACCTTAACTTGACCCTGACTTGACCTTGACTTGACACTGACTTGACCTTGACTTGACCTTGACTTGACCTTGACTTGACCTTGACTTGACCTTGACATGACCTTGACTTGACCTTGACTTGACCTTGACTTGACCTTGACGTGACCTTGACTTGACCTTGACGTGACCTTGACTTGACCTTGACTTGACCTTGACTTGACCTTGACTTGACCCTGACTTGACCTTGACTTGACACTGACTTGACCTTGACTTGAGCTTGACTTGACCTTGACTTGACCTTAACCTTGACCTTGACTTGACCTTGACTTGACCTTGACTTGACCTTGACTTGACCATGACTTGACTTTGAGTTGACCTTTACTTAACCTTGACTTGACCTTGACTTGACCTTGACTTGACCTTGACTTGACCTTGACATGACCTTGACTTGACCTTGACTTGACCTTGACTCGACCTTGACATGACCTTGACTTGACCTTGGCATGACCTTGACTTGACCTTGACTTGACCTTGACTTGACCTTGACTTGACCTTGACTTGACCTTGACTTGACCTTGACTCTACCTTGACTTGACATTGACTTGACCTTGACTTGACCTTGACATGACCTTCACTTGACCTTGACTTGACCTTGACTCGACCTTGACTTGACCTTGACTTGACCTTGACATGACCTTGACTTGACCTTGACATGAGCTTGACTTGACCTTGACTTGACCTTAACCTTGACCTTGACTTGACCTTGACTTGACCATGACTTGACTTTGAGTTGACCTTTACTTAACCTTGACTTGACCTTGACTTGACCTTGACTTGACCTTGACATGAACTTGACTTGACCTTGACTTGACCTTGACTCGACCTTGACATGACCTTGACTTGACCTTGTCTTGACTTGACCTTTACTTGACCTTGACTTGACCTTGACATGACCTTGACTTGACCTTGACTTGACCTTGACTTGACCTTGACTTGACCTTGACATGACCTTGACTTGACCTTGACTTGACCTTGACTTGACCTTGACTCTACCTTGACTTGACATTGACTTGACCTTGACTTGACCTTGACATGACCTTCACTTGACCTTGACTTGACCCTGACTCGACATTGACTTCACCTTTTCTTGACCTTGACATAACCTTGACTTGACCTTGACTTGAGCTTGACTTGACCTTGACTTAACCTTGACTTAACCTTGACTTGACCTTGACTTGACCTTGACATGACCTTGACTTGACCTTGACTTGACCTTGACTTAACCTTGACTTGACCTTGACTTGACCTTGACATGACCTTGACTTGACCTTGACTTGACCTTGGCATGACCTTGACATGACCTTGACTTGACCTTGACTTGACTTTGACTTGACCTTGACATGACCTTGACTTGACCTTGACATGACCTTGACTTGACTTTGACTTGACCTTGACTTGACCTTGACTTGAGCTTGACTTGACCTTGACTTAACCTTGACTTGACCTTTACTTGACCTTGACTTGACCTTGACTTGACCTTGACTTGACCTTGACTTGACCTTGACTCGACCTTGACTTGACTTTGACCTGACCTTGACTTGACCTTGACATGACCTTGACTTGACCTTGACTTACCCTTGACATGACCTTAACTTGAATTTGACTTGACCTTGACTTGACTTTGACTCTACCTTGACTTGACCTTGACTTGACCTTGACTTGACCTTGACATGACCTTGACTTGACTTTGACTTGACCTTGACTTGACGTTGACTTGACCTTGACTTTACCTTGACCTTGACATGACCTTGACTTGACCTTGACTTGACCTTGAATTGACCTTGACCTTGACTTGACCTTGACTTGACCTTGACTCGAACTTGACTTGACCTTGACCTGACCCGGACATGTCCTTGACTTGACCTTGACATGACCTTGACATGACCTTGAATTGACCTTAACCTTGACCTTGACTTGACCTTGACTTGACCTTGACTTGACCTTGACTTGACCTTGACTTGACCTTGACTTAACCTTGACTTGACCTTGACTTGACCTTGACATGACCTAGACTTGACCTTGACTTGACCTTGACTTGACTTGACCTTTACTTGGCCTTGACTTGACCTTGACTTGACCTTGACATAACTTTGACTTGACCTTGACTTGACCTTGACATTACCTTGACATGACCTTGACTTGACCTTGACTTGACCTTGACATGAGCTTGACTTGACCTTGACTTGACCTTGATCTTGACATGACCTTGACTTGACCTTGACTTGAGCTTGACCTTGACTTGACCTTGACATAACCTTGACTTGACCTTGACTTGACCTTCACTGGACCTTGACTTGACTTTGACCTTGACTTGACCTTGACTTGACCTTGACTTGACCTTGACTTGACATTGACTTGGCCTTGACTTGACCTTGACTTGACCTTGACTTGACCTTGACTTAACCTTGACATGACCTTGACTTGACTTTGACTTGACCTTGACTTGACCTTGACTTGACCTTGACTTGACCTTGACTCGAATTTGATATAACCTTGAATTGACCTTGACTTGACCTTGACATGACCTTGACTTGACCTTGACTTGACCTTGACATGAACTTGACTTGACTTTGACTTGACCTTGACTTGACCTTGACATGACCTTGACTTGACCTTGACTTGACCTTGACTTGACCTTGACTTGACCTTGACTTGACCTTGACTTGACCATGACTTGACCTTGACTTGACCTTGACATGACCTTGACTTGACCCTGACTTGACCTTGACTTGACCTTGACTCTACCTTGACTTGACATTGACTTGACCTTGACTTGACCTTGACATGACCTTCACTTGACCTTGACTTGACCTTGACTCGACCTTGACTTGACCTTGACTTGACCTTGACATGACCTTGACTTGACCTTGACTTGAGCTTGACTTGACCTTGACTTGACCTTGACTTGACCTTAACCTTGACCTTGACTTGACCTTGACTTGACCATGACTTGACTTTGAGTTGACCTTTACTTAACCTTGACTTGACCTTGACTTGACATTGACATGACCTTGACTTGACCTTGACTTGACTTTGACTCGAGCTTGATATGACCTTAACTTGACTTGACCTTGACATGACCTTGACTTGACCTTGACTTGACCTTGACTTGACCTTGAATTGACCTTGACATGAACTTGACTTGACCTTGACTTGACCTTGACTTGAACTTGACATGACCTTGACTTGACCTTGACTTGACCTTGACTTGACCTTGACTTGACCTTGACCTTGACTTGACCTTGACATGACCTTGACTTGACCCTGACTTTACCTTGACATGACCTTGACTTGATCCTGACTTGACCTTGACATGACCTTCACTTAACCTTGATGTGACCTTTACTTGACCTTGACTTGACCCTGACTTTACCTTGACATGACCTTGACTTGACCTTGACTTGACCTTGACTTGACCTTAACCTTGACTTGACCTTGACTTGACCATGACTTGACTTTGAGTTGACCTTTACTTAACCTTGATGTGACCTTTACTTGACCTTGACTTGACCCTGACTTTACCTTGACATGACCTTGACTTGACCTTGACTTGACCTTGACTTGACCTTGACTTCACCTTGAATTGACCTTGACATGACCTTGACTTGACCTTGACTTGACCCTGACTTGACCTTGACATGACCTTGACTTGACCCTGACTTGACCTTGACATGACCTTCACTTGACCTTGACTTGCCCTTGACATGACCTTGACTTGACCTTGACTTGACCTTGACATGACATTGACATGACCTTGACTTGACCTTGACTTGACCTTGGCTTGACCTTCACTTGACCTTGACGTGACCTTGACTTGATCTTGACTTGACTTGACTTGACCTTGACATGACCTTGACTTGACTTGACCTTGACATGACCTTGACTTAACCTTGACTTGATCTTGACTTGACCTTGACGTGACCTTGACTTGACCTTTACTTGACCTTGACTTGACCTTGACGTGACCTTGACTTGACCTTGACGTGACCTTGACTTGACCTTGACTTGACCTTGACTTGACCTTGACTTGACCTTAACTTGACCCTGACTTGACCTTGACTTGACACTGACTTGACCTTGACTTGACCTTGACATGACCTTGACGTGAACTTGACTTGACCTTGACATGACCTTGACATGACCTTACTTGACCTTGACTTGAATTTGACTTGACCTTGACTTGACCTTGACATGACCTTGACTTGACCTTGACTTGACCTTGACTTGAGCTTGACTTTACCCTGACTTGACCTTGACATGACCTTGACTTGACCTTGACTTGACCTTGACTTGACCTTGACGTGACCTTGACTTGACCTTGACGTGACCTTGACTTGACCTTGACTTGACCTTGACTTGACCTTGACTTGACCCTGACTTGACCTTGACTTGACACTGACTTGACCTTGACTTGACCTTGACATGACATTGACATGACCTTGACTTGACTTTGACTTGAATTTGACTTGACCTTGACTTGACCTTGACATGACCTTGACTTGACCTTGACTTGACCTTGACTTCGCCCTGACTTGACCTTGACATGACCTTCACTTGACCTTGACTTGACCTTGACTGGACCTTGACTTGACCTTGACTTGACATTGACTTGACCTTGACTTGACCTTGACATGACTTTGACATGACCTTGACTTGACCTTGACTTGACCCTGACTTCACCTTGACTTTACCTTGACTTGACCTTGACGTGATCTTGACTTGACCTTGACTTGACCCTGACTTGACCTTGACGTGACCTTGACTTGACCTTGACTTGACCCTGACTTGACCTTGACGTGACCTTGACTTAACCTTGACTTGACCTTGACTTGACCTCGACATGACTTTGACTTAAACTTGACCTTGACGTGACCTTGACTTGACCTTGACTTGACCTTGACTTGACCTTGACATAACCTTGACTTAACATTGACTTGATCTTGACTTGACCTTCACTTGACCTTGACTTGACCTTGACTCGACCTTGACTTGACCTTGACTTGACCTTGACATGACCTTGACTTGACCTTGACTTGATCTTGACTTGACCTTGACTTGACCTTGACTTGACCTTAACCTTGACCTTGACTTGACCTTGACTTGACCATGACTTGACTTTGAGTTGACCTTTACTTAACCTTGACTTGACCTTGACTTGACCTTGACTTGACCTTGACTTGACATTGACATGACCTTGACTTGACCTTGACTTGACTTTGACTCGAGCTTGATATGACCTTAACTTGACTTGACCTTGACATGACCTTGACTTGACCTTGACTTGACCTTGACTTGACCTTGAATTGACCTTGACATGAACTTGACTTGACCTTGACTTGACCTTGACTTGAACTTGACATGACCTTGACTTGACCTTGACTTGACCTTGACTTGACCTTGACTTGACCTTGACATGACCTTGACTTGACCCTGACTTTACCTTGACATGACCTTGACTTGACCCTGACTTGACCTTGACATGACCTTCACTTAACCTTGATGTGACCTTTACTTGACCTTGACTTGACCCTGACTTTACCTTGACATGACCTTGACTTGAACTTGACTTGACCTTGACTTGACCTTAACCTTGACTTGACCTTGACTTGACCATGACTTGACTTTGAGTTGACCTTTACTTAACCTAGATGTGACCTTTACTTGACCTTGACTTGACCCTGACTTTACCTTGACATGACCTTGACTTGACCTTGACTTGACCTTGACTTGACCTTGACTTCACCTTGACTTGACCTTGACATGACCTTGACTTGACCTTGACTTGACCCTGACTTGACCTTGACATGACCTTGACTTGACCATGACTTGACCTTGACTTGACCTTGACATGACCTTGACTTGACCCTGACTTGACCTTGACTTGACCTTGACTCTACCTTGACTTGACATTGACTTGACCTTGACTTGACCTTGACATGACCTTCACTTGACCTTGACTTGACCTTGACTCGACCTTGACTTGACCTTGACTTGACCTTGACATGACCTTGACTTGACCTTGACTTGAGCTTGACTTGACTTTGAGTTGACCTTTACTTAACCTTGACTTGACCTTGACTTGATCCTGACTTGACCTTGACATGACCTTCACTTAACCTTGACTTGACCCTGACTTCACCTTGACTTTACCTTGACTTGACCTTGACGTGACCTTGACTTGACCTTGACTTGACCCTGACTTGACCTTGACGTGACCTTGACTTGACCTTGACTTGACCCTGACTTGACCTTGACGTGACCTTGACTTAACCTTGACTTGACCTTGACTTGACCTCGACATGACTTTGACTTAAACTTGACCTTGACGTGACCTTGACTTGACCTTGACTTGACCTTGACGTGACCTTGACTTGACCTTGACGTGACCTTGACTTGACCTTGACTTGACCTTGACTTGACCTTGACTTGACCTTGACTTGACTTTGACTTGACCTTGACTTGACCTTGACTTGACCTTGACTTGACCTTGACTCGACCTTGACATGACCTTGACTTGACCTTGTCTTGACTTGACCTTTACTTGACCTTGACTTGACCTTGACATGACCTTGACTTGACCTTGACTTGACCTTGACTTGACCTTGACTTGACCTTGACATGACCTTGACTTGACCTTGACTTGACCTTGACTTGACCTTGACTTGACCTTGACTCTACCTTGACTTGACATTGACTTGACCTTGACTTGACCTTGACATGACCTTCACTTGACCTTGACTTGACCCTGACTCGACATTGACTTCACCTTTTCTTGACCTTGACATAACCTTGACTTGACCTTGACTTGAGCTTGACTTGACCTTGACTTAACCTTGACTTGACATTGACTTGACCTTGACTTGACCTTGACATGACCTTGACTTGACCTTGACTTGACCTTGACTTAACCTTGACTTGACCTTGACTTGACCTTGACATGACCTTGACTTGACCTTGACTTGACCTTGGCATGACCTTGACATGACCTTGACTTGACCTTGACTTGACTTTGACTTGACCTTGACATGACCTTGACTTGACCTTGACATGACCTTGACTTGACTTTGACTTGACCTTGACTTGACCTTGACTTGAGCTTGACTTGACCTTGACTTAACCTTGACTTGACCTTGACTTGACCTTGACTTGACCTTGACTTGACCTTGACTTGACCTTGACTTGACCTTGACTTGACCTTGACTCGACCTTGACTTGACTTTGACCTGACCTTGACATGACCTTGACTTGACCTTGACTTACCCTTGACATGACCTTGACTTGAATTTGACTTGACCTTGACTTGACTTTGACTCTACCTTGACTTGACCTTGACTTGACCTTGACTTGACCTTGACATGACCTTGACTTGACTTTGACTTGACCTTGACTTGACGTTGACTTGACCTTGACTTTACCTTGACCTTGACATGACCTTGACTTGACCTTGACTTGACCTTGACTTTAACATGACCTTGACTTGACCTTGAATTGACCTTGACCTTGACTTGACCTTGACTTGACCTTGACTCGAACTTGACTTGACCTTGACCTGAACTGGACATGACCTTGACTTGACCTTGACTTGACCTTGACATGACCTTGACATGACCTTGAATTGACCTTAACCTTGACCTTGACTTGACCTTGACTTGACCTTGACTTGACCTTGACTTGACCATGACTTGACCTTGACTTGACCTTGACTTGACCTTGACTTAACCTTGACTTGACCTTGACTTGACCTTGACATGACCTAGACTTGACCTTGACTTGACCTTGACTTGACTTGACCTTTACTTGGCCTTGACTTGACCTTGACTTGACCTTGACATAACTTTGACTTGACCTTGACTTGACCTTGACATTACCTTGACATGACCTTGACTTGACCTTGACTTGACCTTGACTTGACCTTGACTTGACCTTGATCTTGACATGACCTTGACTTGACCTTGACTTGAGCTTGACCTTGACTTGACCTTGACATAACCTTGACTTGACCTTGACTTGACCTTGACTGTCAAGTCAAGGTCACTTGACTTGACCTTCACTGGACCTTGACTTGACTTTGACCTTGACTTGACCTTGACTTGACCTTGACTTGACATTGACTTGGCCTTGACTTGACCTTGACTTGACCTTGACTTGACCTTGACTTAACCTTGACATGACCTTGAATTGACTTTGACTTGACCTTGACTTGACCTTGACTTGACGTTGACTTGACCTTGACTTGACCTTGAGTCGAACTTGATATAACCTTGAATTGACCTTGACTTGACCTTGACATGACCTTGACTTGACCTTGACTTGACCTTGACATGAACTTGACTTGACTTTGACTTGACCTTGACCTTGACATGACCTTGACTTGACCTTGACTTGACCTTGACTTGACCTTGACTTGACCTTGACTTGACCTTGACTTGACCATGACTTGACCTTGACTTGACCTTGACATGACCTTGACTTGACCCTGACTTGACCTTGACTCTACCTTGACTTGACATTGACTTGACCTTGACTTGACCTTGACATGACCTTCACTTGACCTTGACTTGACCTTGACTCGACCTTGACTTGACCTTGACTTGACCTTGACATGACCTTGACTTGACCTTGACTTGAGCTTGACTTGACCTTGACTTGACCTTGACTTGACCTTAACCTTGACCTTGACTTGACCTTGACTTGACCATGACTTGACTTTGAGTTGACCTTTACTTAACCTTGACTTGACCTTGACTTGACCTTGACTTGACCTTGACTTGACCTTGACTTGACATTGACATGACCTTGACTTGACCTTGACTTGACTTTGACTCGAGCTTGATATGACCTTAACTTGACTTGACCTTGACATGACCTTGACTTGACCTTGACTTGACCTTGACTTGACCTTGAATTGCCCTTGACATGAACTTGAGTTGACCTTGACTTGACCTTGACTTGACCTTGACATGACCTTGACTTGACCCTGACTTTACCTTGACATGACCTTGACTTGACCCTGACTTGACCTTGACATGACCTTCACTTAACCTTGATGTGACCTTTACTTGACCTTGACTTGACCCTGACTTTACCTTGACATGACCTTGACTTGACCTTGACTTGACCTTGACTTGACCTTAACCTTGACTTGACCTTGACTTGACCATGACTTGACTTTGAGTTGACCTTTACTTAACCTTGATGTGACCTTTACTTGACCTTGACTTGACCCTGACTTTACCTTGACATGACCTTGACTTGACCTTGACTTGACCTTGACTTGACCTTGACTTCACCTTGACTTGACCTTGACATGACCTTGACTTGACCTTGACTTGACCCTGACTTGACCTTGACATGACCTTGACTTGACCCTGACTGGACCTTGACATGACCTTCACTTGACCTTGACTTGCCCTTGACATGACCTTGACTTGACCTTGACTTGACCTTGACTTGACCTTGACATGACATTGACATGACCTTGACTTGACCTTGACTTGACCTTGGCTTGACCTTCACTTGACCTTGACGTGACCTTGACTTGATCTTGACTTGACTTGACTTGACCTTGACATGACCTTGACTTGACTTGACCTTGACATGACCTTGACTTAACCTTGACTTGATCTTGACTTGACCTTGACGTGACCTTGACTTGACCTTTACTTGACCTTGACTTGACCTTGACGTGACCTTGACTTGACCTTGACGTGACCTTGACTTGACCTTGACTTGACCTTGACTTGACCTTGACTTGACCTTAACTTGACCCTGACTTGACCTTGACTTGACACTGACTTGACCTTGACTTGACCTTGACATGACCTTGACGTGAACTTGACTTGACCTTGACATGACCTTGACATGACCTTACTTGACCTTGACTTGATTTTGACTTGACCTTGACTTGACCTTGACATGACCTTGACTTGACCTTGACTTGACCTTGACTTGAGCTTGACTTGACCCTGACTTGACCTTGACATGTCCTTGACTTGACCTTGACTTGACCTTGACTTGACCTTGACGTGACCTTGACTTGACCTTGACGTGACCTTGACTTGACCTTGACTTGACCTTGACTTGACCTTGACTTGACCCTGACTTGACCTTGACTTGACACTGACTTGACCTTGACTTGACCTTGACATGACATTGACATGACCTTGACTTGACTTTGACTTGAATTTGACTTGACCTTGACTTGACCTTGACATGACCTTGACTTGACCTTGACTTGACCTTGACTTGGCCCTGACTTGACCTTGACATGACCTTCACTTGACCTTGACTTGACCTTGACTGGACCTTGACTTGACCTTGACTTGACATTGACTTGACCTTGACTTGACCTTGACATGACCTTGACATGACCTTGACTTGACCTTGACTTGACCCTGACTTCACCTTGACTTTACCTTGACTTGACCTTGACGTGACCTTGACTTGACCTTGACTTGACCCTGACTTGACCTTGACGTGACCTTGACTTGACCTTGACTTGACCCTGACTTGACCTTGACGTGACCTTGACTTAACCTTGACTTGACCTTGACTTGACCTCGACATGACTTTGACTTAAACTTGACCTTGACGTGACCTTGACTTGACCTTGACTTGACCTTGACTTGACCTTGACTTGACCTTGACTAGACCTTGACTTGACCCTGACTTGACCTTGACTTGACACTGACTTGACCTTGACTTGACCTTGACATGACCTTGACATGATCTTGACTTGACCTTGACATGACCTTGACATGACCTCTACTTGACCTTGACTTGAATTTGACTTCACCTTGACTTGACCTTGACATGACCTTCACTTAACCTTGACGTGACCTTGACTTGACCTTGACGTGACCTTGACTTGACCTTGACGTGACCTTGACTTGACCTTGACTTGACCTTGACTTGACCTTGACTTGACCTTGACTTGACCTTGACTTGACCCTGACTTGACATTGACTTGACCTTAACTTGAGCTGGACTTGACCTTGACTTGACCTTGACTTGACGTTGACTTCACCTTGAACTGACCTTGACTTGACCTTGACTTGACCTTGACTTGACTTGACTTGAATTTGACTTGACCTTGACTTGACCCTGACTTGACCTTGACTTGACATTGACTAGACCTTGACTTGGCCTTGACTTGACCTTGACTTGACCTTGACATGACCTTGACTTGATCCTGACTTGACCTTGACATGACCTTGACTTGACCATGACTTGCGCTTGACATGACCTTGACTTGACCTTGACTTGACCTTGACTCGACCTTGACTTGACCGTGACATAACCTTGACTTGACCTTGACTTGACCTTGACTTGTCCTTGACTTGACATTGACTTGACCTTGACTTGACCTTGACTCGACCTTGACTTGACCTTGACATTACCTTGACTTGACCTTGACTTGACCTTGACATGACCTTGACATGACCTTGACTTGACCTTGACTTGACCTTGACTTGATCTTAACTTGACCTTGACTTGACCTTGACTTGACCCTGACTTGACCTTGACTTGACATTGACTTGACCTTGACTTGAGCTTGACATAACATTGACTTGACCTTGACTTGTCCTTGACTTGACATTGACTTGACCTTGACTCGACCTTGACTTGACCTTGACAATACCTTGACTTGACCGTGACATAACCTTGACTTGACCTTGACTTGACCTTGACTTGTCCTTGACTTGACATTGACTTGACCTTGACTTGACCTTGACTCGACCTTGACTTGACCTTGACATTACCTTGACTTGACCTTGACTTGACCTTGACTTGACCTTGACATGACCTTGACATGACCTTGACTTGACCTTGACTTGACCTTGACTTGACCTTGACATGACCTTGACATGACCTTGACATGACCTTGACTTGACCTTGACTTGACCTTTACTTGACCCTGACTTGACCTTGACTTGACATTGACTTTACCTTGACTTGACCTTGACATGACCTTGACTTGACCTTGACTTGACCTTTACTTGACCTTGACTTGACCTTGACTTGACCTTGACTTGACCTAGACTTGACCTTGTCTTGACCTTGACTTGACCCTGACTTGACCCTGACTTGACCTTGACATGACCTTCACTTGACCTTGACATGACCTTGACTGGACCTTGACTTGACCTTGACTTGAATTGACTTGACCTTGACTTGACCTTGACTTGACCTTGACTTGACCTTGACTTGACCTTGACTTGACCATGACTTGACCTTGACATGACCTTGACATGACCTTGACTTGACCTTGACTTGACCTTGACTTGACTTGACCTTTACTTGACCTTGACTTAACCTTGACTTGACCTTGACACGACCTTGCTTTGACCTTGACTTGACCTTGACTTGACTTTGACTTGACCTGGACATGACCTTGACTTGACCTTGACTTGACCTTGACTTGACCTTGACTTGACCTTGACATGACCTTGACATGACCTTGACATGACCATGACTTGACCTTTACGTGACCTTGACTTGACCTTGACTCGACCTTGACTTGACCTTGACTTAACCATGACTTGACCTTGACATGACCTTGACATGACCTTGTCTTGACCTTGACTTGACCTTGACTTGACCTTGACATGACCTTGACTTGACTTGACCTTGACTTGACTTTGACTTGACCTTTACTTGACCATGACATGACCTTGACATGACCTTGACTTGACCTTGACTTGACATTGACTTGACCTTCACTTGACCTAGACTTGACCTTGACTTGACCTTGACTTCACCTTGCCTCGACCTTGAATTGACCTTGACCTGACCTTAACATTACCTTGACTTAACCTTGACTTGACCTTCACTTGACCTAGACTTGACCTTGACTTGACCTTGACTTCACCTTGCCTCGACCTTGAATTGACCTTAACATTACCTTGACTTAACCTTGACATGACCTTGACTTGTCCTTGACTTAACCTTGATTTAACCTTGACTTGACCTTGACCTTGACCTTGACATGACCTTGACATGACCTTGACTTGACCTTGACTTGACCTTGACTTGACCTTGTCTTGACCTTTTCTTGACCTTGTCTTGACCTTGTCTTGACCTTGACTTGACGTTGACTTGACCTTGAACTGACCTTGACTTGACCTTGACTTGAATTTGACTTGACCTTGACTTGACCCTGACTTGACCTTGACTTGACATTGACTTGACCTTGACTTGACCTTGACTTGACCTTGACATGACCTTGACTCGACCTTGACTTGACCTTGACATAACCTTGACTTGAGCTTGACTTGACCTTGACTTGTCCTTGATTTGACATGCCCTTGACTTGGCCTTGACTTGACCTTGACTTGACCTTGACTTGACTTGACCTTGACTTGACCCTGACTTGACCTTGACTTGACCTTGACTTGACATTGACTTTACCTTGACTTGACCTTGACTTGACCTTGTCTTGACCTTGACTTGACGTTGACTTGACCTTGAACTGACCTTGACTTGACCTTGACTTGACCTTGACTTGAATTTGACTTGACCTTGACTTGACCCTGACTTGACCTTGACTTGACATTGACTTGACCTTGACTTGACCTTGACTTGACTTTGACATGACCTTGACTTGATCCTGCCTTGACCTTGACATGACCTTGACTTGACCTTGACTTGACCTTGACTTGACCTTGACTCGACCTTGACTTGACCTTGACATAACCTTGACTTGACCTTGACTTGTCCTTGACTTGACATTGACTTGACCTTGACTTGACCTTGACTCGACCTTGACTTGACCTTGACATTACCTTGACTTGACCTTGACTTGACCTTGACATGACCTTGACATGACCTTGACTTGACCTTGACTTGACCTTGACTCGACCTTGACTTGACCTTGACATAACGTTGACTTGAGCTTGACTTGACCTTGACTTGTCCTTGACTTGACATTGACTTGACCTTGACATGACCTTGACTTGACCTTGACTTGACCTTGACTTGACCTTGACTTGACTTGACCTTGACTTGACCCTGACTTGACCTTGACTTGACATTGACTTTACCTTGACTTGACCTTGACATGACCTTGAATTGACCATGACTTGACCTTGACTTGACCTAGACTTGACCTTGTCTTGACCTTGACTTGACCTTGACTTGACCTTGACATGACCTTCACTTGACCTTGACTTGACCTTGACTGGACCTTGACTTGACCTTGACTTGACCTTGACTTGAACTTGACTTGACCTTGACATGACCTTGACTTGACCTTGACTTGACCTTGACTTGACCTGCACTTGACCTTGACGTGACCTTGAATTGACCTTGACTTGACCTTGACGTGACCTTGACTTGACCTTGACTTGACCCAAACTTGACCTTGACATGACTTTGACTTGACCTTGACTTGACCTTGACATGAGCTTGACTTGACCTTGACTTGACCTTGACTTGACCTTGACTTGACCTTGACTTGAACTTGACTTGACCTTGACATGACCTTGACTTGACCTTGACTTGACCTTGACTTGACCTGCACTTGACCTTGACGTGACCTTGAATTGACCTTGACTTGACCTTGACGTGACCTTGACTTGACCTTGACTTGACCCAAACTTGACCTTGACATGACTTTGACTTGACCTTGACTTGACCTTGACTCGACCTTGACTTGACCTTGACATAACGTTGACTTGAGCTTGACTTGACCTTGACTTGTCCTTGACTTGACATTGACTTGACCTTGACATGACCTTGACTTGACCTTGACATGATATTGACTTCACCTTGACAAGTGACTTGACCCTGACTTGACCTTGACGTGACCTTGACATGACCTTGACTTGCGCTTGACATGACCTTGACTTGACCTTGACTTGACCTAGACATGACCTTGACTTGACCTTGACTTGACCTTGACTTGACCTTGACTTGAGCTTGACTTGACCTTGACTTGACCTTGACTTGACCTTGGACATGACTTTGACTTGACCTTGACTTGACCTTGATTTACCTTTGACTTGACTTTGACTTGACCTTGACTTGACTTTGACTTGACCTTGACATGAGCTTGACTTGACCTTGACTTGACCTTGACTTGACCTTGACTTGACCTTGACTTGAACTTGACTTGACCTTGACATGACCTTGACTTGACCTTGACTTGACCTTGACTTGACCTGCACTTGACCTTGACGTGACCTTGAATTGACCTTGACTTGACCTTGACGTGACCTTGACTTGACCTTGACTTGACCCAAACTTGACCTTGACATGACTTTGACTTGACCTTGACTTGACCTTGACTTGACCCAAACTTGACCTAGACTTAACCTTGACATGACCTTGACATGACCTTGACTTGACCTTGTCTGGACCTTTACTTGACCTTGACTTGACCTTGACTTGACCTTGACCTGACCTTAACATGACCTTGACTTGACCTTGACTTGACCTTGACTTGACCTTGACATGACCTTGACTTGACCTTGACTTGGCCTTGACTTGACCTTGACTTGACCTTCACTTGACCTTGACTTGACCTTGACTTGACATTGACTTGACCTTGACATGACCTTGACTTGACCTTGACTTGACCTTTACTTGACCCTGACTTGACCTTGACTTGACCTTGACTTGACCTTGACTTGACCTTGACTTGACCTTGTCTTGATCTTGACTTGACCTTGACTTGACCTTGACATGACCTCGACTTGACCTTGACTTGACCTTGACATGGCCTTGACTTGACCTTGACATGACCTTGACTTGACCTTGACTTGACCCTGACTTGACCTTGACATGACCTTGACTTGACCCTGACTTGACCTTGACATGACCTTCACTTGACCTTGACTTGCCCTTGACATGACCTTGACTTGACCTTGACTTGACCTTGACATGACCTTTACTTGACCTTGACGTGACCTTGACGTGACCTTGAGTTGACCTTTACTTGACCTTGACTTGACCTGGACTTAACCTTGACTTGACAGTGACTTGACCCTGACTTGACCTTGACATGACCTTGACTTGACCTTGACTTAACCTTGACTTGACCTTGACATGACCTTGACTTGACCTTCACTTGCCCTTAACTTGCCCTTGACTTGACCTTGACGTCACCTTGACTTGACCTTTACTTGACCTTGACTTGACCTGGACTTGACCTTGACATGACCTTGACTTGACTTTGACTTGACCTTGACTAGACCTGGACGTGTCCTTGACTTGACCTTGACTTGACCTTGACTTGAAATTGACTTGATCTTGACATGACCTTGACTTGAACTTGACTTGACCTTGACCTTGACTTGACCTTGACATGACTTTGACTTAAAATTGACTTTGACGTGACCTTGACTTGACCTTGACATGACCTTGACTTAACCTTGACTTGACCTTGACTTGACCTTGACATGACCTTGCTTTGACCTTGACTTGACTTTGATTTGACCTTGACATGACCTTGACTTGACCTTGACTTGACCTTGACTTGACCTTGACTTGACCTTGACATGACCTTGACATGACCTTGACATGACCTTGACTTGACCTTGACCTGACCTTGACTTGACCTTGACTCGACCTTGACTTGACCTTGACCTGACCTTGACATGACTTTGACTTGACCTTGACTTGACCTTGACATGACCTTGACATGACCTTGACTTGACCTTGACATTGACTTGACCTTGACTTGAGCTTGACTTGACCTTGACATGACCTTGACTTGACCTTGACATGACCTTGACATGACCTTGACTTGACCTTGACGTGACCTTGACTTGACCTTGACTCGACCTTGACTTGACCTTGACTTGACCTTGACATGACCTTGACATGACCTTGACTTGACCTTGAATTGACCTTGACTTGACCTTGACTTGACCTTGACATGACCTTGACTTGACTTGACTTTGACTTGACCTTTACTTGACCATGACATGACCTTGGCATGACCTTGACTTGACTTGACTTGAATTTGACTTGACCTTCACTTGACCTTGACTTGACCTTGACTTGACCTTGACTTCACCTTGCCTCGACCTTGAATTGACCTTGACCTGACCGTGACATGACCTTGACTTAACCTTGACTTGACCTTGACTTGACTTTAACATGACCTTGACTTTGACTTAACCTTGATTTGACCTTGACTTGACCTTGATTTGACCTTGACCTTGACCTTGACATGACCTTGACTTGACCTTGACTTGACCTTGACTTGACATTGACTTGACCTTGTCTTGACCTTGTCTTGACCTTGTCTTGCCCTTGACTTGACCTTGACTTGACGTTGACTTGACCTTGAACTGACCTTGACTTGATCTTGACTTGACTTGACTTGAATTTGACTTGACCTTGACTTGACCCTGACTTGACCTTGACTTGACATTGACTTGACCTTGACTTGACCTTGACTTGACCTTGACTTGACCTTGACATGACCTTGACTTGATCCTGACTTGACCTTGACATGACCTTGACTTGACCTTGACTTGACCTTGACTTGACCTTGACTTGACCTTGACTTGTCCTTGACTTGACATTGACTTGACCTTGACTTGACCTTGACTTGACCTTGACATTACCTTGACTTGACCTTGACTTGACCTTGACTTGACCTTGACTTGACCTTGACATGACGTTGACATGACCTTGACTTGACCTTGACTTTACCTTAACTTGACCTTGACCTGACCTTGACTTGACCCTGACTTGACCTTCACTTGACATTGACTTGACCTTGACTTGAGCTTGACTTGACCTTGACATGACCTTGACCTGACCTTGACTTGACCTTGACCTTGACTTGACCTTGACTTGACCTTGACTTGACCTTGACTTGACCTTTACTTGACCCTGACTTGACCTTGACTTGACATTGACTTTACCTTGACTTGACCTTGACTTGACCTTGACTGGACCTTGACTTGACCTTGACTTGAATTGACTTGACCTTGACTTGACCTTGACTTGACCTTGACTTGACCTTGACTTGACTTGACCTAGACTTGACCTTGTCTTGACTTGACCCTGACTAGACCCTGACTTGACCTTGACATGACCTTCACTTGACCTTGACTTAACCTTGACTGGACCTTGACTTGACCTTGAATTGACTTGACCTTGACTTGACCTTGACTTGACCTTGACTTAACCTTGACTTGACCTTGACATGACCTTGACTTGACCTTGACTTGACTTTGACATGACCTTGACATGACCTTGACTTGACCTTGACGTGACCTTGACTTGACCTTGACTTAACCTTGAGTTGACCTTGACTTGACCTTGACATGACCTTGCTTTACCTTGACTTGACTTTGACTTGACCTTGACATGACCTTGACTTGACCTTGACTTGACCTTGACTTGACTTTGACATGACCTTGACAGGACCTTGACTTGACCTTGACTTGACCTTGACATAACCTTGACTTGACCTTGACTTGACCTTGACGTGACCTTGACTTGACCTTGACTTGACCTTAACTTGACCCTGACTTGACCTTGACATGACCTTGACATGAACTTGACTTGCCCTTGACATGACCTTGACTTGACCTTGACTTGACCTTGACTTGACCTTGACATGACTTTGACTTGACCTTGACGTGACCTTGACTTGACCTTGACTTGACCTTAACTTGACCCTGACTTGACCTTGACATGACCTTGATATGAACTTGACTTGCCCTTGACATGACCTTGACTTGACCTTGACTTGACCTTGACTTGACCTTGACATGACCTTGACATGACCTTGACTTGACCTTGACTTGACCTTGACTCGACCTTGACTTGACCTTGACATAACCTTGACTTGACCTTGACTTGACCTTGACTTGTCCTTGACTTGACATTGACTTGACCTTGACATGACCTTGACTTGACCTTGACCCTGACTTGACCTTGACTTGACATTGACTTTACCTTGACTTGACCTTGACATGACCTTGACTTGACCTTGACGTGACCTTGAATTGACCTTGAGTTGACCTTGACTTGACCTAGACTTGACCTTGTCTTGACCCTGACTTGACCCTGACTTGATCTTAACATGACCTTCACTTGACCTTGACTTGACCTTGACTTGAATTGACTTGACCTTGACTTGACCTTGACATGACCTTGACTTGACCTTGACATGACCTTGACATGATATTGACTTCACCTTGACAAGTGACTTGACCCTGACTTGACCTTGACGTGACCTTGACGTGACCTTTGACTTGACCTTGACTTGACCTTGACTTGACCTTGACTTGACCTTGACTTGACCTTGACTTGAACTTGACCTTGACATGACCTTGACTTGACCTTGACTTGACCTGCGCTTGACATGACATTGACTTGACCTTGACTTGACCTAGACATGACCTTGACTTGACCTTGACTTGACCTTGACATGACTTTGACTTGACCTTGACTTGACCTTGACTTGACCTTGACGTGACCTTTGACTTGACCTTGACTTGACTTTGACTTGACCTTGACATGACCTTGACTTGACCTTGACTTGACCTTGACTTGAACTTGACTTGACCTTGACATGACCTTGACTTGACCTTGACTTGACCTTGGCTTGATCTTGACTTGACCTGCACTTGACCTTGACGTGACCTTGACTTGACCTTGACTTGACCTTGACTTGACCTTGACGTGACCTTGACTTGACCTTGACTTGACCTTAACTTGACCCTGACTTGACCTTGACATGACCTTGACATGAACTTGACTTGCCCTTGACATGACCTTGACTTGACCTTGACTTGACCTTGACTTGACCTTGACATGACTTTGACTTGACCTTGACTTGACCTTGACTTGACCCAAACTTGACCTTGACTTAACCTTGACATGACCTTGACATGACCTTGACTTGACCTTGACTTGACCTTCACTTACCCTTGACTTGACCTTGACTTGACCTTGAATTGGCCTTGACTTGGCCTTGACTTGACCTTGACTTGACATTCACTTGACCTTGATGTGACCTTGACTTGACCTTGACTTGACATTGACTTGACCTTGACATGACCTTGACTTGACCTTGACTTGAGCTTGACCTTGACATGACCTTGACTTGACCCTGACTTGACCTTGACATGACCTTGACATGAACTTGACTTGACCTTAACATGACCTTGACTTGACCTTGACTTGACCTTGACTTGACCTTGACTTGACATTGACTTGACCTTGACTTGACCCCGAATTGACCTTGTCCTGATCTTGACTTGACCTTGACTTGACCTTGACATGACCTCGACTTGACCTTGACTTGACCTTGACATGGCCTTGACTTGACCTTGACTTGACCTTCACTTGACCTTGATGTGACCTTGACTTGACCTTGACTTGACATTGACTTGACCTTGACATGACCTTGACTTGAACTTGACTTGACCTTGACTTGACCTTGACTTGAACTTGACTTGACCTTGACATGACCTTGACTTGACCTTGACTTGACCTTGACTTGACCTGCACTTGACCTTGACGTGACCTTGACTTGACCTTGACTTGACCTTGACTTGACCTTGACATGACCTTGACTTGACCTTGACTTGGCCTTGACTTGGCCTTGACTTGACATTCACTTGACCTTGATGTGACCTTGACTTGACCTTAACTTGACCCTGACTTGACCTTGACATGACCTTGACATGAACTTGACTTGACCTTAACATGACCTTGACTTGACCTTGACTTGACCTTGACTTGACCTTGACTTGACCTTGACATGACCTTGACTTGACCTTGAATTGGCCTTGACTTGGCCTTGACTTGACCTTGACTTGACATTCACTTGACCTTGATGTGACCTTGACTTGACCTTGACTTGACATTGACTTGACCTTGACATGACCTTGACTTGACCTTGACTTGAGCTTGACCTTGACATGACCTTGACTTGACCCTGACTTGACCTTGACTTGACTTTGACTTGACCTTGACATGACCTTGACTTGACCTTGACTTGACCTTGACTTGACCTTGACTTGAACTTGACTTGACCTTGACATGACCTTGACTTGACCTTGACTTGACCTTGACTTGACCTGCACTTGACCTTGACGTGACCTTGACTTGACCTTGACTTGACCTTGACATGACCTTGACATGAACTTGACTTGAACTTGACATGACCTTGACTTGGCCTTGACTTGACCTTGACTTGACCTTCACTTGACCTTGATGTGACCTTGACTTGACCTTGACTTGACATTGACTTGACCTTGACTTGACCCCGAATTGACCTTGTCCTGATCTTGACTTGACCTTGACTTGACCTTGACATGACCTCGACTTGACCTTGACTTGACCTTGACTTGACCTGCACTTGACCTTGACGTGACCTTGACTTGACCTTGACTTGACCTTGACTTGACCTTGACATGACCTTGACTTGACCTTGACTTGGCCTTGACTTGACCTTGACTTGACATTCACTTGACCTTGATGTGACCTTGACTTGACCTTAACTTGACCCTGACTTGACCTTGACATGACCTTGACATGAACTTGACTTGCCCTTAACATGACCTTGACTTGACCTTGACTTGACCTTGACTTGACCTTGACTTGACCTTGACATGACCTTGACTTGACCTTGAATTGGCCTTGACTTGGCCTTGACTTGACCTTGACTTGACATTCACTTGACCTTGATGTGACCTTGACTTGACCTTGACTTGACATTGACTTGACCTTGACATGACCTTGACTTGACCTTGACTTGAGCTTGACCTTGACATGACCTTGACTTGACCCTGACTTGACCTTGACTTGACTTTGACTTGACCTTGACATGACCTTGACTTGACCTTGACTTGACCTTGACTTGACCTTGACTTGAACTTGACTTGACCTTGACATGACCTTGACTTGACCTTGACTTGACCTTGACTTGACCTGCACTTGACCTTGACGTGACCTTGACTTGACCTTGACTTGACCTTGACTTGACCTTGACATGACCTTGACTTGACCTTGACTTGGCCTTGACTTGGCCTTGACTTGACCTTGACTTGACATTCACTTGAACTTGATGTGACCTTGACTTGACCTTGACTTGCCTTTGACTTGACCTTGACATGACCTTGACTTGACCTTGACTTGAGCTTGACCTTGACATGACCTTGACTTGACCCTGACTTGACCTTGACTTGACTTTGACTTGACCTTGACATGACCTTGACTTGACCTTGACTTGACCTTGACTTGACCTTGACTTGAACTTGACTTGACCTTGACATGACCTTGACTTGAACTTGACTTGACCTTGACTTGACCTTGACTTGACCTGCACTTGACCTTGACGTGACCTTGACTTGACCTTGACTTGACCTTGACTTGACCTTGACGTGACCTTGACTTGACCTTGACTTGACCTTAACTTGACCCTGACTTGACCTTGACATGACCTTGACATGAACTTGACTTGCCCTTGACATGACCTTGACTTGACCTTGACATGACCTTGACTTGACCTTGACTTGACCTTGACATGACCTCGACTCGACCTTGACTTGACCTTGACATGACCTTGACTTGACCTTGACATGACCTTGACTTGACCTTGACTTGACCTTCACTTGACCTTGATGTGACCTTGACTTGACCTTGACTTGACATTGACTTGACCTTGACATGACCTTGACTTGACCTTGACTTGACCTTGACTTGAGCTTGACCTTGACATGACCTTGACTTGACCCTGACTTGACCCTGACTTGACCTTGACTTGACCTTGACTTGACCTTGTCCTGATCTTGACTTGACCTTGACTTGACCTTGACATGACCTCGACTTGACCTTGACTTGACCTTGACATGACATTGACTTGACCTTGACTTGACCCCGACTTGACCTTGACATGACCTTGACTTGACAATGACTTGACCTTGACATGACCTTCACTTGAGCTTGACTTGACCTTGACATGGCCTTGACTTGACCTTGACATGACCTTGACTTGGCCTTGACTTGGCCTTGACTTGACCTTGACTTGACATTCACTTGACCTTGATGTGACCTTGACTTGACCTTGACTTGCCTTTGACTTGACCTTGACATGACCTTGACTTGACCTTCACTTGAGCTTGACCTTGACATGACCTTGACTTGACCCTGACTTGACCTTGACTTGACTTTGACTTGACCTTGACATGACCTTGACTTGACCTTGACTTGACCTTGACTTGACCTTGACTTGAACTTGACTTGACCTTGACATGACCTTGACTTGAACTTGACTTGACCTTGACTTGACCTTGACTTGACCTGCACTTGACCTTGACGTGACCTTGACTTGACCTTGACTTGACCTTGACTTGACCTTGACGTGACCTTGACTTGACCTTGACTTGACCTTAACTTGACCCTGACTTGACCTTGACATGACCTTGACATGAACTTGACTTGCCCTTGACATGACCTTGACTTGACCTTGACATGACCTTGACTTGACCTTGACTTGACCTTGACATGACCTCGACTCGACCTTGACTTGACCTTGACATGACCTTGACTTGACCTTGACATGACCTTGACTTGACCTTGACTTGACCTTCACTTGACCTTGATGTGACCTTGACTTGACCTTGACTTGACATTGACTTGACCTTGACATGACCTTGACTTGACCTTGACTTGACCTTGACTTGAGCTTGACCTTGACATGACCTTGACTTGACCCTGACTTGACCCTGACTTGACCTTGACTTGACCTTGACTTGACCTTGTCCTGATCTTGACTTGACCTTGACTTGACCTTGACATGACCTCGACTTGACCTTGACTTGACCTTGACATGACATTGACTTGACCTTGACTTGACCCCGACTTGACCTTGACATGACCTTGACATGACCTTCACTTGAGCTTGACTTGACCTTGACATGGCCTTGACTTGACCTTGACATGACCTTGACTTGGCCTTGACTTGACCTTCACTTGACCTTGATGTGACCTTGACTTGACCTTGACTTGACATTGACTTGACCTTGACATGAACTTGACTTGAACTTGACATGACCTTGACTTGGCCTTGACTTGACCTTGACTTGACCTTCACTTGACCTTGATGTGACCTTGACTTGACCTTGACTTGACATTGACTTGACCTTGACTTGACCCCGAATTGACCTTGTCCTGATCTTGACTTGACCTTGACTTGACCTTGACATGACCTCGACTTGACCTTGACTTGACCTTGACATGGCCTTGACTTGACCTTGACTTGACCTTCACTTGACCTTGATGTGACCTTGACTTGACCTTGACTTGACATTGACTTGACCTTGACATGACCTTGACTTGACCTTGACTTGACCTTTACTTGACCCTGACTTGACCTTGACTTGACCTTGACTTGACCTTGACCTTGACATGACCTTGACTTGACCTTGACTTGACTTTGACTTGACCTTGTCTTGATCTTGACTTGACCTTGACTTGACCTTGACATGACCTCGACTTGACCTTGACTTGACCTTGACTTGACCTTGACACGGCCTTGACTTGACCTTGACATGACCTTGACTTGACCTTGACTTGACCCTGACTTGACCTTGACATGAACTTGACTTGACCCTGACTTGACCTTGACATGACCTTCACTTGACATTGACTTGCCCTTGACATGACCTTTACTTGACCTTGACGTGACCTTGACGTGACCTTGAGTTGACCTTTACTTGACCTTGACTTGACCTGGACTTAACCTTGACTTGACAGTGACTTGACCCTGACTTGACCTTGACATGACCTTCACTTGATCGTGACTTGCCATTGACATGACCTTGACTTGACCTTAAATTGACCTTGACATGTCCTTGACTTGACCTTTACATGACCTTGACTGGACCTTCACATGACATTGATTTGACCTTGACCTTGACTTGACCTTGACGTGACATTGACTTGACCTTGACCTTGACTTGACCTTGACGTGACCTTGACTTGACCTTGACTTGACCCTGACTTGACCTTGACATGACCTTCACTTGATCTTGACTTGCCCTTGACATGACCTTGACTTGACCTTAAATTGACCTTGACATATCCTTGACTTGACCTTTACATGACCTTGACTGGACCTTGACATGACATTGACTTGACCTTGACCTTGACTTGACCTTGACATGACATTGACTTGACCTTGACCTTGACCTTGACGTGACCTTGACTTGACCTTGACTTGACCTTGACTTGACCTTGACTTGACCCTGACTTGACCTTCACTTGACCTTGACATGAACTTGACTTGACCTTGACTTGACTTTGACGTGACATTGACTTGACCTTGTCCTTGACTTGACCCTGACTTGACCTTTACTTGACCTTGACATGACCTTAACTTGACTTTGACATGACCTTGACTTGACCTTGACTTAACCTTGACCTTGACTTGACCTTGACTTGACCCAGACTTGACCTTGATATGACCTTCACTTGATCTTGACTTGCCCTTGACATGACCTTGACTTGGCCTTAAATTGACCTTGACTTGACCTTGACATGACCTTGACTTGTCCTTGACATGACCTTGACTTGACCTTGACTTGACCCCGACTTGACCTTGACATGACCTTGACTTGACAATGACTTGACCTTGACATGACATTCACTTGAGCTTGACTTGCCCTTGACATGACCTTGACTTGACCTTGACTTGACCCTGACTTGACCTTGACATGACCTTGACATGACCCTGACTTGCCCTTGATATGACCTTGACTTGACATTGACTTGACCTTGACTTGACCTTGACTTGACCTTGACTTGACCTTGACTTGACCTTGACTTGTCCTTGACATGACCTTGACATGACTTTGACTTGACCTTGACTTGACCTTGACGTGACCGTGACTTAACCTTGACTTAACCTTGACTTAACCTTGACTTGACCTTGACTTAACCTTGGCTTGACCTTGACTTGACCTTTACTTGATCTCGACTTGACCTTGACTTGACCTTGACTTGACCCTGACTTTACCTTGACATGACCTTGACTTGACCTTGACTTGACCTTGACATGACCTTGACTTGACCCTGAATTAACCTTGACATGACCTTGACTTGACCCTGACTTGACCTTGACATGACCTTCACTTGACCTTGACTTGCCCTTAACATGACCTTGACTTGACCTTGACTTGACCTTGACTTGACCTTGACTTGACATTGACTTGACCTTGACTTGACCTTGACTTGACCTTGACTTGACCTTCACTTGACCTTCACTTGACCTTGACGTGACCTTGACTTGACCTTGCCTTGACCTCGACTTAACCTTGCCTTGACCTTGACATGACCTTGACTTGCCCTTTACATGACCTTGACTTGACCTTGACTTGACCTTGACATGACATTGACTTGACCTTGACTTGACCTTGACTTGACCTTGACATGACCTTGACATGACTTTGACTAGACCTTGACTTAAACTTGCCTTGACCTCCACATGACCTTGACTTGCCCTTTACATGACCTTGACTTGACCTTGACTTGACCTTGACTTGACCTTGACATGACCTTCACTTGACCTAGAGTTGACCTTGACTGGACCTTGACTTGACATTGACTTGACATTGACTTGACCTTGACGTGACCTTGACATGACCTTGACATGACCTTGACTTGGCCTTGACTTGACCCTGACTTCACCTTGACTTGACCTTGACTTGACCTTGACGTGACCTTGACTTGACCTTGACTTGACCCTGACTTAACCTTGACATGACCTTCACTTGATCGTGACTTGCCCTTGACATGACCTTGACTTGACCTTAAATTGACCTTGACATGTCCTTGACTTGACCTTTACATGACATTGACTGGACCTTGACATGACATTGACTTGACCTTGACCTTGACTTGACCTTGACGTGACATTGACTTGACCTTGACTTGACCTTGACGTGACCTTGACTTGACCTTGACTTGACCCTGACTTGACCTTGACATGACCTTCACTTGATCTTTACTTGCCCTTGATATGACCTTGACTTGACCTTAAATTGACCTTGACATATCCTTGACTTGACCTTTACATGATCTTGACTGGACCTTGACATGACATTGACTTGACCTTGACCTTGACTTGACCTTGACATGACATTGACTTGACCTTGACCTT
The DNA here is from genome assembly GCA_963662145.1 of Sturmia bella. Classification (NCBI taxonomy): domain Eukaryota; kingdom Metazoa; phylum Arthropoda; class Insecta; order Diptera; family Tachinidae; genus Sturmia; species Sturmia bella. The sequence continues at coordinate 49,225,183 of OY759169.1, forward strand.
GACGTGACCTTGACTTTGACGTGACATTGACTTGACCTTAACCTTGACTTGACCTTGACGTGACCTTGACTTGACCTTGACTTGACCCTGACTTGACCTTTACTTGACCTTAACCTTAACTTGACTTTGACATGACCTTGACTTGACCTTGACTTAACCTTGACTTGACCTTGACTTGAATTTGACTTGACCTTGACTTGACCTTGACTTGACCTTGACGTGACCTTGACTTGACCTTGACTTGACCCTGACTTGACCTTGACATGACCTTCACTTGATCTTGACTTGCCCTTGACATGACCTTGACTTGGCCTTAAATTGACCTTGACTTGACCTTGACATGACCTTGACTTGTCCTTGACATGACCTTGACTTGACCTTGACTTGACCCCGACTTGACCTTGACATGACCTTGACTTGACAATGACTTGACCTTGACATGACCTTCACTTGAGCTTGACTTGCCCTTGACATGACCTTGACTTGACCTTGACTGGACCTTGACATGACCTTCACTTGATGTTGACTTGCCCTTGACATGACCTTGACTTGGCCTTAAATTGACCTTGACTTGACCTTGACATGACCTTGACTTGACCTTAAATTGACCTTGACATATCCTTGACTTGACCTTTACATGATCTTGACTGGTCCTTGACATGACATTGACTTGACCTTGACCTTGACTTGACCTTGACATGACATTGACTTGACCTTGACCTTGACCTTGACGTGTACTTGACTTGACCTTCACCTGACCTTGACATGAACTTGACTTGACCTTGACCTTGACTTGACTTTGACGTGACATTGACTTGACCTTGACCTTGACTTGACCTTGACGTGACCTTGACTTGACCTTGACTTGACCCTGACTTGACCTTTACTTGACCTTGACATGACCTTAACTTGACTTTGACATGACCTTGACTTGACCTTGACTTAACCTTGACTTGACCTTGACTTGACTTTGACTTGACCTTGACTTGACCTTGACTTGACCTTGACGTGACCTTGACTTGACCTTGACTTGGCCTTAAATTGACTTTGACTTGACCTTGACATGACCTTGACTTGACCTTGACTTGACCCCGACTTGACCTTGACATGACCTTGACTTGACAATGAGTTGACCTTGACACGACCTTCACTTGAGCTTGACTTGCCCTTGACATGACCTTGACTTGACCTTGACTGGACCTTGACTTGACCCTGACTTGACCTTGACATGACCTTGACATGACCCTGACTTGCCCTTGACATGACCTTGACTTGACATTGTCTTGACCTTGACTTGACCTTGACTTGACCTTGACTTGACCTTGACTTGACCTTGACATGACCTTGACATGACTTTGACTTGACCTTGACTTGACCTTGACTTGACCTTGACTTGATCTCGACTTAACCTTGACTTGACCTAGACGGGACCTTGACTTGACCTTTACTTGACCTTGACTTGACCTTGACTTGACCTTGACTTGACCTTGACTTGACCTTGACTTGACCCTGACTTTACCTTGACATGACCTTGACTTGACCTTGACTTGACCTTGACATGACCCTGACTTGACCTTGACTTGACCTTGACTTGACCCTGACTTGACCTTGACATGACCTTGACTTGACCCTGACTTGACCTTGTCATGACCTTCACTTGACCTTGACTTGCCCTTAACATGACCTTGACTTGACCTTGACTTGCCCTTAACATGACCTTGACTTGACCTTGACTTGACCTTGACTTGACCTTGACTTGACCTTGACTTGACATTGACTTGACCTTGACTTGACCTTGACTTGACCTTGACTTGACCTTCACTTGACCTTCACTTGACCTTGACGTGACCTTGACTTGACCTTGACTTGATCTCGACTTAACCTTGCCTTGACCTTGACATGACCTTGACTTGCCCTTTACATGACCTTGACTTGACCTTGACTTGACCTTGACATGACATTGACTTGACCTTGACTTGACCTTGACTTGACCTTGACATGACCTTGACATGACTTTGACTAGACCTTGACTTGACCTTGACGTGACCTTGACTTTACCTTGACTTAACCTTGACTTGACCTTGACTTGACCTTGACTTAACCTTGGCTTGACCTTGACTTGACCTTGACGTGACCTTGACTTGACCCTGACTTGACCTTGACTTGACCCTGACTTGACCTTGACATGACCTTGACTTGACCTTGACTTAACCTTGACTTGACCTTGACATTACCTTGACTTGACCTTGACATAACCTTGACTTGACCTTGACTTGACCTTGACTGGACCTTGACTTGACCTTGACATGACCTTGACATGACCTTGACTTGACCTTGACTTCACCTTGACTTGACCTTGACTTGACCTTGACTTGACCTTGACTTGACCTTGACATGACCTTGACTTGACCTCGACTTGACCTTGACTTGACCTTCACTTGACCTTGACGTGACCTTGACTTGACCTTGACCCTTGACTTGACCTTGACCTTGACTTGACCTTGACGTGACCTTGACTTGACCTTGACGTGACCTTGACTTGAGCTTGACTTGACCTTGACTTGACACTGACTTGACCTTGACTTGACACTGACTTGACCTTGACTTGATCTTGACATGACCTTGACATGACCTTGACTTGATCTTCACATGACCTTGACTTGAATTTGACTTGACCTTGACTTGACTTTGACATGACCTTCACTTGACCTTGACTTGACCTTGACTTGACCTTGACTTGACCTTGACTTGACCTTGACTTGACCTTGACTTGACCTTGACATGACCTCGACTTGACCTTGACTTGACCTTCACTTGACCTTGACGTGACCTTGACTTGACCTTGACCCTTGACTTGACCTTGACTTGACCTTGACGTGACCTTGACTTGACCTTGACATGACCTTCACTTGACCTTGACTTGACCTTGACATGACCTCGACTTGACATTGACTTGCCCTTGACTTGACCTTGATTTGACCCTGACTTGACCTTGACATGACCTTCACTTGACCTTGACTTGACCTTGACTGGACCTTGACTTGATCTTGACTTGACATTGACTTGACCTTGACTTGACCTTGACATGACCTTGACATGACCTTGACTTGACCTTGACTTCACCTTGACTTGACCTTGACTTGACCTTGACGTGACCTTGACTTGACTTTGACTTGACCCTGACTTGACCTTGACATGACCTTCACTTGATCTTGACTTGCCCTTGACATGACCTTGACTTGAGCTTGACTTGACCTTGAATTGACCTTGACATGACCTTGACTGGACCTTGACATGACATTGACTTGACCTTGACCTTGACTTGACCTTAACTTGACCTTGACGTGACATTGACTTGACCTTGACTTGACCTTGACGTGACCTTGACTTGACCTTGACTTGACCTTGACATGACCTTCACTTGACCTTGACTTGCCCTTGACATGACCTTGACTTGACCTTGACATGACCTTGACATGACCTTGACTTGACCTTGACTTGATCTTGACTTGACCTTGACATGACCTTGACTTGACCTTGACTTGACCTTGACTTGACCTTTACTTCACTATCACTTGACCTTGACGTGACCTAGACTTGACCTTGACTTGACCTTGACGTGACCTTGACTTGATCTTGACGTGACCTTGACTTGACCTTGACTTGACCTTGACTTGACCTTGACTTGACCCTGACTTGACCTTGACTTGACCTTGACATGACTTTGACATGACCTTGACTTGACCTTGACATGACCTTGGCTTGACCTTGACTTGAATTTGACTTGACCTTGACTTGACCTTGACATGACCTTGACTTGACCTTGACTTGACCTTGACTTGACCTTGACTTGACCTTGACGTGACCTTAACTTCACTTTCACTTGACCTTGACGTGACCTAGACTTGACCTTGACTTGACCTTGACATGACCTTGACTTGACCTTGACTTGACCTTTACTTCACTTTCACTTGACCTTGACGTGACCTAGACTTGTCCTTGACTTGACCCCGACATGACCTTGACTTAACCTTAACTTGACCTAGACTTGACCTTGACTTGACCCTGACATGACCTTGACTTGACCTTGACTTGACCTTGACTTGACCTTGACTTGACCTTGACTTGACCTTGACTTGACCTTGACTTGACCTTGATTTGACCCTAACTTGACCTTGACATGACCTTCACTTGACCTAGAGTTGACCTTGACTTGACCTTGACTTGACATTGACTTGACCTTGACTTGACCTTGACTTGACCTTGACTTGACCCTGACTTGACCTTGACTTGACCTTGACATGACTTTGACATGACCTTGACTTGACCTTGACATGACCTTGGCTTGACCTTGACTTGAATTTGACTTGACCTTGACTTGACCTTGACATGACCTTGACATGACCTTGACTTCACCTTGACTAGACCTTGACTTGACCTTGACGTGACCTTGACTTGACCCTGACTTGACCTTGACATGACCTTCACTTGATCGTGACTTGCCCTTGACATGACCTTGACTTGACCTTAAATTGACCTTGACATGTCCTTGACTTGACCTTGACTTGACCTTGACATGACCTTCACTTGACCTTGACTTGCCCTTGACATGACCTTGACTTGACCTTGACTTGACCTTGACATGACCTTGACATGACCTTGACTTCACCTTGACTAGACCTTGACTTGACCTTGACGTGACCTTGACTTGACCCTGACTTGACCTTGACATGACCTTCACTTGATCGTGACTTGCCCTTGACATGACCTTGACTTGACCTTAAATTGACCTTGACATGTCCTTGACTTGACCTTGACTTGACCTTGACTTGACCTTGACCTTGACCTTGACTTGACCTTAACTTGACCTTGACGTGACATTGACTTGACCTTGACTTGACCTTGACGTGACCTTGACTTGACCTTGACTTGACCTTGACATGACCTTCACTTGACCTTGACTTGCCCTTGACATGACCTTGACTTGACCTTGACATGACCTTGACATGACCTTGACTTGACCTTGACTTGATCTTGACTTGACCTTGACATGACCTTGACTTGACCTTGACTTGACCTTGACTTGACCTTGACTTGACCTTTACTTCACTTTCACTTGACCTTGACGTGACCTAGACTTGACCTTGACTTGACCTTGACATGACCTTGACATGACCTTGGCTTGACCTTGACTTGAATTTGACTTGACCTTGACTTGACCTTGACATGACCTTGACATGACCTTGACTTGACCTTGACTTGACCTTGACTTGACCTTGACTTGACCTTGACATGACCTTGACTTGACCTTGACTTGACCTTTACTTCACCTTCACTTGACCTTGACGTGACCTAGACTTGTCCTTGACTTGACCCCGACATGACCTTGACTTAACCTTAACTTGACCTAGACTTGACCTTGACTTGACCCTGACATGACCTTGACTTGACCTTGACGTGACCTTGACATGACCTTGACATAACCTTGACTAGGCCTTTACTTCACTTTCACTTGACCTTGACGTGACCTAGACTTGACCTTGACTTGACCCCGACATGACCTTGACTTAACCTTAACTTGACCTAGACTTGACCTTGACTTGACCCTGACATGACCTTGACTTGACCCTGACATGACCTTGACTTGACCTTGACTTGACCTTGACTTGACCTTGACTTGACCTTGACTTGACCTTGACTTGACCTTGACTTGACCTTGACTTGACCTTGACTTCACCTTTACTTCACTTTCACTTGACCTTGACGTGACCTAGACTTGACCTTGACTTGACCTTGACGTGACCTTGACTTGATCTTGACGTGACCTTGACTTGACCTTGACTTGACCTTGACTTGACCTTGACATGACTTTGACATGACCTTGACTTGACCTTGACATGACCTTGGCTTGACCTTGACTTGAATTTGACTTGACCTTGACTTGACCTTGACATGACCTTGACATGACCTTGACTTCACCTTGACTAGACCTTGACTTGACCTTGACGTGACCTTGACTTGACCCTGACTTGACCTTGACATGACCTTCACTTGATCGTGACTTGCCCTTGACATGACCTTGACTTGACCTTAAATTGACCTTGACATGTCCTTGACTTGACCTTTACATGACCTTGACTGGACCTTGACATGACATTGACTTGACCTTGACCTTGACTTGACCTTGACGTGACATTGACTTGACCTTGACCTTGACTTGACCTTGACGTGACCTTGACTTGACCTTGACTTGACCCTGACTTGACCTTGACATGACCTTCACTTGATCTTGACTTGCCCTTGACATGACCTTGACTTGACCTTAAAATGACCTTGACATGTCCTTGACTTGACCTTTACATGACCTTGACATGACATTGACTTGACCTTGACCTTGACTTGACCTTGACATGACATTGACTTGACCTTGACCTTGACGTGACCTTGACTTGACCTTGACTTGACCTTGAGTTGACCCTGACTTGACCTTCACCTGACCTTGACATGAACTTGACTTGACCTTGACTTGACTTTGACGTGACATTGACTTGACCTTGACTTGACCTTGACGTGACCTTGACTTGACCTTGACTTGACCCTGACTTGACCTTCACTTGACCTTGACATGACCTTAACTTGACTTTGACATGACCTTGACTTGACCTTGACTTAACCTTGACTTGACCTTGAGTTGACTTTGACTTGACCTTGACCTTGACTTGACCTTGACTTGACCTTGACGTGACCTTGACTTGACCTTGACTTGACCCTGACTTGACCTTGACACGACCTTCACTTGATCTTGACTTGCCCTTGACATGACCTTGACTTGACCTTAAATTGACCTTGACTTGACCTTGACATGACCTTGACTTGTCCTTGACATGACCTTGACTTGACCTTGACTTGACCCCGACTTGACCTTGACATGACCTTGACTTGACAATGACTTGACCTTGACATGACCTTCACTTGACCTTGACTTGCCCTTGACATGACCTTGACTTGACCTCGACTGGACCTTGACTTGACCTTGACTTGACCCTGACTTGACCTTGACATGACCTTGACATTACCCTGACTTGCCCTTGACATGACCTTGACTTGATATTGACTTGACCTTGACTTGACCTTGACTTGACCTTGACTTGACCTTGACTTGATCTTGACATGACCTTGACATGACATTGACTTGACCTTGACTTGACCTTGACGTGACCGTGACTTGACCTTGACTTAACCTTGACTTGACCTTGACTTGACCTTGACTTAACCTTGGCTTGACCTTGACTTGACCTTGACTTGACCTTGACGTGACCTTGACTTGACCTTTACTTGACCTTGACTTGACCTTGACTTGACCTTGACTTGACCTTGACTTGACCTTGACTTGACCCTGACTTTACCTTGACATGACCTTGACTTGACCTTGACTTGACCTTGACATGACCTTGAGTTGACCTTGACTTGACCCTGACTTGACCTTGACATGACCTTGACTTGACCCTGACTTGACCTTGACATGACCTTTACTTGTACCTTGACTTGCCCTTGACATGACCTTGACTTGACCTTGACTTGACCTTGACTTGACCTTGACTTGACCTTGACTTGACCTTGACTTGACCTTCACTTGACCTTCACTTGACCTTGACGTGACCTTGACTTGACCTTGACTTGACCTCGACTTAACCTTGCCTTGACCTTGACTTGACCTTGACGTGACCTTTACTTGACCTTTACTTGACCTTCACTGGACCTTGACTTGACCTTGACTTGACCCTGACTTGACCTTGACATGACCTTCACTTGCCCTTTACATGACCTTGACTTGACCTTGACATGACCTTGACTTGACCTTGACTTGAACTTGACTTGACCTTGACATGACCTTGACATTACTTTGACTAGACCTTGACTTGACCTTGACGTGACGTTGACTTTACCTTGACTTAACCTTGACTTGACCTTGACTTGACCTTGACTTAACCTTGGCTTGACCTTGACTTGACCTTGACTTGACCTTGACTTGACCTTGACTTGACCTTGACGTGACCTTGACATGACCTTTACTTGACCTTGACTTGACCTGGACTTGACCTTGACTTGACCCTGACTTGACCCTGACTTGACCTTGTCATGACCTTGACTTAACCTTGACTTGACCTTGACATGACCTTCGCTTGACCTTGACTTGCCCTTGACATGACCTTGACTTGACCTTGAATTGACCTTGACTTGACATTGACTTGACCTTGACTTGACCCTGACTTGACCTTGACATGACCTTGACATGACCCTGACTTGCCCTTGACATGACCTTGACTTGACCTTGACTTGACCTTGACTTGACCCTGGCTTGACCTTGACATGACCTTGACTTGACCTTGACTTGACCTTGCCCTGACCTTGACCTTGACCTTGACTTGACCTTGACTTGACCCTGACTTGACCTTGACTCAACCTTGACTCAACCTTGGCTTGACCTTGACTTGACCTTGACTTGACCTTGACGTGACCTTGACATGACCTTGACTTGACCTTGACATGACCTTGACTTGACCTTGACATGACCTTGACTTGACCTTGACGCGACCTTGACATGACCTTGACATGACCTTGACTTGACCTTGACATGACCTTGACTTGACCCTGACTTGACCTTGACATGACCTTGACATGACCCTGACTTGCCCTTGACATGACCTTGACTTGACATTGACTTGACCTTGACTTGACCCTGACTTGACCTTGACATGACCTTGACTTGACCTTGACTTGACCTTGCCCTGACCTTGACCTTGACTTGACCTTGACTTGACCCTGACTTGACCTTGACGTGACCTTGACGTGACCTTGACTTGACCTTGACTCAACTTTGACTCAACCTTGGCTTGACCTTGACTTGACCTTGACTTGACCCTGACTTTACCTTGACATGACCTTGACTTGACCTTGACATGACCTTGACTTGACCTTGACTTGACCCTGACTTGACTTTGACATGACCTTGACTTGACCCTGACTTGACCTTGACATGACCTTCACTTGACCTTGACTTGCCCTTGACATGACCTTGACTTGACCTTGACGTGACCTTGACTTGACCTTTATTTGACCTTGACTTGACCTTGACGTGACTTTGACTTGACCTTTACTTGACCTTGACTGGACCTTGACTTGACCTTGACTTGACCCTGCCTTGACCTTGACATGACCTTGACATGACCTTGACTTGCCCTTGACATGACCTTAACTTGACCTTGACCTTGACGTGACCTTGACTTTACCTTGACTTGACCTTGACTTGACCTTGACTTAACCTTGACTTGACCTTTACTTGACCTTGACTTGACCTTGACTTGACCTTGACTTGACCCTGACTTGACCTTGACATGACCTTCACTTGACCTTGACTTGCCCTTGACATGACCTTGACTTGACCTTGACTTGACCTTGACTTGACATTGACATGTCTGTTGAGACAACTTTATTCAATATTAAAATAGTTTATTTCCTATAAAAGTAAAAGATTCATTTATCAATCCATTCCTTTAAATAGTGCACATTAAGCATCGCTATATTTTGCTTTTCAATGTATTCTCCCTTTGTATTAAATATATAATATGCTTTCAATGTATTCTCCCTTTGTATTAAATATATGCATAGACACACATACGTATGCAATTATACTTGCTGAATTCCTAACTGTTTTCCTTTACATTTATACTTCTTTAATACCTAACTGAATTGAACAAAATAAAATAAAGACATTCTTGTCGTGAACAGCAAACGAAGAAGGTTGAAGACCGGAGTTTTCATTTAACATAATTCTGATTGATCATTTTATATATTTTTATATTTATGAACAATCATTTGGCGACCGTGTAAGGTTTAAATAAACAAAAAGTAAATGAAATTAAATAACTTGTTTATTGTGGAAAAAGCTGATAATTAAACAAAGTAAATTTAATAATTTGTTTAATTAATGGTATCTACATGAACTTTTCTCAAACAATTTTGTCATTCCTATCGAAATTCAACGAACATCATCAAACCATCTTTTTCGTCGTCGCAACAGCTCGTCGTCATCGCCCCAACACATACAACCTGTACATAAATCTTATACTTGGAAAACAAACATAAGCTCATCGAACAATCGTTTTAACTTTTATCAACATCATCGTTGGTTAACATATCAAACAATTACTCTTTAATTTAATAACAGCGTGGTTTGATCAAACGTAAACTCATCGAACAATCGTTTCAACATTTCATGTTTAACAACATCGTCGTTTCATCAAACAAACCAACAAAGCCAGCAAACAAGTCTCAGTAGATAATAGTACATACACAGGCAAATTTAAACGTATAAAAAAAAAAAAAAGAAGACGAAGCAAAAATAACTAAAATTTCACACACACACGCACAACTACGTCAGTGTTGGAACTTAAGCAGACTAGACAGAATTTTGTAGCTGCTTTCGCATATAAAGTACGCTGTTTGGCACTTTTATTTCTATTATCCAAAATTACAAAATATAAAAAATAATGGCAAACAATAATGATGATATTGCATCAATGGCTGATGTGAGCCCAAAGAATTTAGACTTAGCTACACTAAAGTCGCAACGAAGTACAATGAAGCGCAATATATCCAAATTAAAGGGGAAGGTAGAAAAAGAAGGCCCGTCTTCAGATTATACGATTATTAAGTGTAGACTACAAATGCTGGAGTCTTATTTTGCACATGTAAGTCACATTCAAACTCAAATAGAACGCTTAGATCCCGCAGACGAAGGACGAGCAGATTTTGAGGAAACATTCATAAACACCAAAGCGCTAATGATCGATTTAATGGAGAAAAAACGTCGTTCAAGTCAAGATGATCAAAGCTTTTTAAATGTGACAAATCCATTCTTTACTCATCAAAGTCGTCTACCGCAGCTAAAACTTCCAATTTTCGATGGCAAGTACTCGGAATACTCGGGGTTTATCCGAACATTTACTACATTGGTTCACGAAGAGCCTTCTATACCCACAGTAGATAAATTTAATTATTTGTTAAACTGCCTTAGCGGTCAGGCACTTGCAGTTGTGAAACCATATGCAGTAACAACAGAAAATTACGAAAGGGCCCTCGAAAGATTAAAACAGCGATACGACAATAAGTCACTTATATTCATTGATCATGTTAATTCTCTGTTTTCAATAACGTCCATGAACAAACCAAATGCTACTGAATTGCGATCAATTTTGGATAAAGTCGCCGCCTTAAGAAGCTCTTTACTTTCACTTGGATCAGAAATTAATGTCATGGATGCTATTGTTATCCACATAGTATTGTCGAAAATTGACACCGCCTCAAAGGCAACTTACGACGAAAAACAAGAGTTCCAAACACTGCCTTCCTGGGACGATTGTTACAACATACTCAGCCGAAGGTGCCAATATTTAGAAAGCCGTAATCGCGAAACCGATCGTGAGGCATCGAAGTTCAAGTTTAAGCAATCTACATCATCGTTTGTGACTTCACAACATTTTTGTGAATACTGTCAAAACAAAGAGCACTACATTGGAAGTTGTCCATCGTATTTATCATTGCCTGTGTGTCGTCGATTTGATTTTATCAAAAGCTCACTGCTTTGCATTAATTGCCTTCGCAAAGGGCATGTAGTATCAAAATGCCCGTCGAAATCTCGCTGCCGGAATTGTCGAGTTTCTCATCATACAACGTTACATAATGACTTCTTTGAAAAGGCTCCACCACAAAATTCAAAATTTTCGCTTCAACAGCAATCAGCGGTAACCACTTCATCATCTCAAGGAACAAACCGATCATCGTATACTCAACCATCGTCAACATATGCAGGTAATTCGAATCAACTTATTTCGTCGTCAAACCCTTCAACAAGTAGATCTATTCATGTCACTACAATGTCATCGCCTATAATCAAAAGTCATACGCGCTGTGTATTGCCAACAGCTCTGATTTTCATTAGAGACAACTGTGGAGTTTTTCAACCAGCTAGAGCTCTATTAGATTCTTGCTCAGAAATAAATTTGATTACACAGGATACTGTTCATCGCCTCCGTCTTCCAAAGGTTAATACAGTTCAGGATGTATCTGGAATTTCAAACATTCATACACAACTTAAGCATAGCGTTGCAGTAACATTAAAATCTCGCATAAATAATTTCGAGTATACATCTACATTTGCAGTAACACGTTCAATTTCATCTATTCAGCCTTCTGAGCGTTTCGATGTTAGTGGATGGAGGATCCCTCAAGGACTAGAGCTGGCAGATCCACAATTTTACATGCCACAGCGCGTAGATTTGCTGCTCAGCTCAGAGCTATTTTTCGAATGTTTACTAGAGGGAAAAATTTCGTTTGGTGAAGGCCTTCCACATATGTTAAATACTTCCCTTGGCTGGATAATCGGTGGGAAAATTGATGAGGTGCCTCAAAATCAATTTGCAGTATGCAATGTCATATCGACTTATCAACAATTAGATTCGATACTGAAGTCGTTTTGGGAAATCGAAGAGTTCCCACAGAACTCATCCACCCTAACCGATGAGGAAATTCAATGTGAACAACATTTTGTGCAGCATACCACTTTTTATGAAAGCGGAAGGGTAAAGGTACGTCTACCATTTAAAGTTTCTTTTGATCGTTTAGGCAAGTCGTTTGAAGCCGCACACAGACGTTTTTTATATTTAGAGAAACGACTTCTCAAAAACGAAGCGTTATATAAACTTTACGTAGATTTCATGACGGAGTACATAGATCTGGGGCATACATCAATAGTTAACTTCGATATTTTGGCGGGACCGCATTATGTGATCCCGCACCATCCAGTTTTGCGTCCTCAAAGCACAACAACTAAACTAAGAGTTGTTTTTGATGCTTCGGCCCGAACATCAACATATATCTCTTTAAATGAAATCCTTATGGTCGGCCCAACCATACAGCAAGATTTGATAACAACGCTTTTGTCTTTTCGCCTTCATAAATTTGCTTTGTCTGGCGATATTTGCAAAATGTACAGACAGTTCTGGGTTGATGAAAGAGACCGTAGGTTCCAGCTAATTTTATGGCGAAAAAATGTTAGAGAACCCATTAGCTTGTACCAGCTGAATACAATTACTTACGGAACTTCAGCTGCACCCTTTCTAGCCATACGCAGCCTCTTTTTTATCGCTGATGCATACAAGGAAGAATTTCCATTGGGTGCCAAACTTTTGAAGCAAGACCTTTACGTGGACGACCTTCTCACAGGTGCGTCAACTATTCCGGAACTTATTGCAAAACAATCTGAAGTCATTAAAATTCTACAAAAGGCCGGCCTTACACTTTCGAAATGGAGTTCTAATGTAAAACAGCTAGACTACAGTAATACTGAAATAGAAATTAAACACGACAATGAACACATTACGAAAACGTTGGGGATGTTTTGGAATCCCATTCAAGATGTATTTTGTTTTCGATTTGAATTACCAACCCTTAAAGTTCCAACAAAAAGATCTGTTTTGTCGATAGTTGCACGAGTTTTCGACGTACTAGGACTGTTAAGTCCAATCGTTGTCACCTGTAAAATACTAATTCAGGATATGTGGAAACAACAACTCGACTGGGACTCACCGTTGAACGAACGCTTAACCAATAGATGGTTAGAAATTGAAAAGAGCCTAGCATTTATTAACGAAATCGAAGTACCAAGGTTTGTTCAAACAGCTCCCGATATAATGTTCGAAGTTCATGGATTTGCTGACGCCTCTCAGTCAGCTTATGGCTGCTGTATATATATCAGAGTCAAATTCAATGACAGATTCCAATCAACATTACTTTTTGCCAAATCGAAGGTTGCGCCAGTTGTGCAGCAAACGTTACCCCGGCTAGAGCTATGCGCTGCCTTATTGTTAAGCCGCACGTGGAACAAAATTCGTTACAAATTTCAATCATACGACCATCGCACAATATTTTGGTCAGACTCCAAAATTGTTTTAAGTTGGCTTTCAAAGCATTCTTCGTCGTTTGTGTGCTTTGTAGCTAACCGAATTGCAGAAATTCAAAAGATTAGTCACGACATAACATGGAAATATGTCCCGTCGAAACATAATCCAGCCGATGTAGTATCGCGTGGTTGCCTCGCTTCGGACATACGTTCCACTATTTGGTTTAGTGGCCCAGAATTCTTAACGAAACCTGAAGAATACTGGCCTAAAGACATCCCATCGCCCATCGAATCGTCGGAAATTGAAAGGAAAAAATCATCCTTTAAAACGCTTATAACAGAAAAATCAATAATTACACAAATCATCGAAAGGCATTCCTCGTATCGACATATTTTACACGTCATCGCTTACGTTCATCGACTTTTTCACAAAAACAAAAGAAACGAATCCATAACAGCTGAAGAGATACGTTTAGTATTTTGGAAAATCATTCACGATGTTCAATCGTCAGCATTTGGTGATGAAATAGATCTTTTAATGAAGGGAAATACGTTACAGCCAAGTCTGCAAAATTTATCACCATTTCTGCACTATATGCCAAGCTACAAGGCATCATTAGCTATAATACGAGTTGGAGGTCGATTAGCCAACTCATCGTTATCGTACGACGCGAAGTTTCCTGCGCTTTTGCCAAAAAATCATCGGTTTACAACATTATACATAAAATATCTTCACGTCAAACATTTACACGCTGGACCAAAGGCTCTTCTGGGAATTCTCCGTCAACAGGTGTGGATTGTAAATGCTAGAGCCATCGTGCGCAAAGTAGTTCGTAATTGCGTCCATTGTTTTAAATATAAACCGAAGTTAATGCAACAAATAATGGGTAACCTTCCCGCTGATCGACTACGAGCACAACGGCCATTTTTGGTTAGCGGTGTCGATTTTTGTGGACCTTTTCTAATCTCTTACAGGATTAGAGGTAAACCTCCATACAAAACCTACATTGCCATTTTCGTTTGCTTTGCGTCAAAGGCTGTTCACATTGACTTGGTCTCAGACTTGTCTACAAATACGTTTATTTTATGCTTGAAAAGATTTATAGGAAGAAGAGGCATTCCTCAACGTTTGTATTGCGATAACGCAACAAATTTTATTGGCGCACACAACAAGCTTCAAGAATTCAAGAAAAGGTTTATGGATAGCGAAAACATCAACGCTATAATGCACCTTGCTGAAGTCACAGGTTTTGAGTTCACCTTTATTCCTCCCCGGTCCCCACATTTTGGAGGTCTCTGGGAGGCGGCTGTGAAATCAGCAAAGACAATTTTATTGAAAAACATATCCAATGCAGGTATGACATACGAGGAGTTCCAAACTCTACTAGTTGAAATAGAAGCGATTTTAAATTCGAGACCTTTGCTACCACATTCTGATGACCCTAACGACGGCGAAGCTTTGACGCCAGCACACTTCCTGATTGGCTCAGCCCTCTTGGCACTACCTGACGAAAAAGTAAATACCTTTAAAAACATAAACTACTTGAAGCGCTGGCAGTTGATTACCTATTTAAAACAACAGTTCTGGGCACAATGGTCACGTGATTATATCTCATCGCTACAGCAGAAACCCAAATGGTTTCAAAACAGTTCAAATGTCAAAGAAGGAACATTGGTAATCATCCATGAAGATAACTTACCTCCACAAAACTGGCTATTGGGTCGAATTCAAAAAACTTTTGCAGGTGACGATGGGAAAATTAGAGTAGTTGATCTGAAAACGAACAAAGGAATCTACAGACGGCCCATTTGCAAAATTGCTCCACTTCCATTGAACGAAATTAGTTGAAAGTAATCTTTCAACGCCGGCAGTATGTTGAGACAACTTTATTCAATATTAAAATAGTTTATTTCCTATAAAAGTAAAAGATTCATTTATCAATCCATTCCTTTAAATAGTGCACATTAAGCATCGCTATATTTTGCTTTTCAATGTATTCTCCCTTTGTATTAAATATATAATATGCTTTCAATGTATTCTCCCTTTGTATTAAATATATGCATAGACACACATACGTATGCAATTATACTTGCTGAATTCCTAACTGTTTTCCTTTACATTTATACTTCTTTAATACCTAACTGAATTGAACAAAATAAAATAAAGACATTCTTGTCGTGAACAGCAAACGAAGAAGGTTGAAGACCGGAGTTTTCATTTAACATAATTCTGATTGATCATTTTATATATTTTTATATTTATGAACAATCAATGTCCTTGACTTGACCTTGACTTGACCTTCACTTGACCTTGACGTGACCTTGACTTGACCTTGACTTGACCTTGACGTGACGTTGACTTGACCCTGACTTGACCTTGACTTGACCTTGACTTGACATTGACATGACCTTGACTTGACCTTGACTTGACCTTGACTTGACCTTCACTTGACCTTGACGTGACCTTGACTTGACCTTGACTTGACCTTCACGTGACGTTGACTTGACCCTGACTTTACCTTGACATGACCTTGACTTGACCTTGACTTGACATTGACATGACCTTGACTTGACCTTGACTTGACCTTCACTTGACCTTGACTTGCCCTTGACATGACCTTGACTTGACCTTGACTTGACCTTGACTTGACCTTGAATTGACATTGACTTGACCTTGACTTGACCTTGACTTGACCTTGACTTGACCTTGACGTGACCTTGACTTGACCTTTATTTGACCTTGACTTGACCTTGACATGACCTTGACTTGACCTTGACTTGACCTTGACTTGACCTTGACAGGACCTTGACATGACTTTGACTAGACCTTGACTTGACCTTGACGTGACGTTGACTTTACCTTGACTTAACCCTGACTTGACCTTGACATGACCTTTTCTTGACCCTGACTTGACCTTGACTTGACCTTGACTTGACCTTGACTTGACCTTGACGTGACCTTGACTTGACCTTTACCTGACCTTGACTTGACCTGGACTTGACCTTTACTTGACCCTGACTTGACCCTGACTTGACCTTGACATGACCTTGACTTGACCTTGACGTGACCTTGACTTGACCTTGACTTGACCTTGACTTGACCTTGACTTGATCTTGACTTGACCTTGACTTGACCTTGACTTGACCTTGACTTGACCTTGACTTGACCTTGACTTGACCTTCACTTGACCTTGACTTGCCCTTGACATGACCTTGACTTGACCTTGACTTGACCTTGACTTGACCTTGACTTGACATTGACTTGACCTTGACTTGATCGTGACTTGACCTTGACGTGACCTTGACTTGACCTTTATTTGACCTTGACTTGACCTTGACGTGACGTTGACTTGACCCTGACTTTACCTTGACATTACCTTGACTTGACATTGACATGACCTTGACTTGACCTTGACTTAACCTTGACTTGACCTTCACTTGACCTTGACTTGCCCTTGACATGACCTTGACTTGACCTTGACTTGACCTTGACTTGACCTTGACTTGACATTGACTTGACCTTGACTTGACCTTGACTTGACCTTGACGTGACCTTGACTTGACCTTTATTTGACCTTGACTTGACCTTGACTTGACCTTGACTTGACCTTGACTTGACCTTGACTTGACCTTGACTTGACCTTGACATGACCTTGACATGACTTTGACTAGACCTTGACTTGACCTTGACGTGACGTTGACTTTACCTTGACTTGACCTTGACTTGACCTTGACGTGACCTTGACTTGACCTTTATTTGACCTTGACTTGACCTTGACATGACCTTGACATGACTTTGACTTGACCTTTACTTGACCTTGACTGGACCTTGACTTGACCTTGACTTGACCCTGACTTAACCTTGACTTGACCTTGACTTGACCTTGACTTAACCTTGGCTTGACCTTGACTTGACCTTGACTTGACCTTGACTTCACCTTGACTTGACCTTGACTTGACCTTGACATGACCTTGACTTGACCCTGACTTGACCTTGACATGACCTTCACTTGACCTTGACTTGCCCTTGACATGACCTTGACTTGACCCTGTCTTGACCTTGACATGACCTTCACTTGACCTTGACATGACCTTGACTTGCCCTTTACATGACCTTGACTAGACCTTGACATGACCTTGACTTGACCTTGACTTGACCTTGACTTGACCTTGACTTGACCTTGACTTGACCTTGACTTGACCTTGGCATGACCTTGACATGACTTTGACTAGACCTTGACTTGACCTTGACGTGACGTTGACTTTACCTTGGCTTAACCTTGACTTGACCTTGACTTGACCTTGACTTAACCTTGGCTTGACCTTGACTTGACCTTGACTTGACCTTGACGTGACCTTGACTTGACCTTTACTTGACCTTGACTTGACCTGGACTTGACCTTGACTTGACCCTGACTTGACCCTGACTTGACCTTGACATGACCTTGACTTAACCTTGACTTGACCTTGACATGACCTTCGCTTGACCTTGACTTGCCCTTGACATGACCTTGACTTGACCTTGACTTAACCTTGACTTGACCTTGACTTGACATTGACTTGACCTTGACTTGACCCTGACTTGACCTTGACATGACCTTGACATGACCCTGACTTGCCCTTGACATGACTTTGACTTGACATTGACTTGACCTTGACTTGACCCTGACTTGACATTGACATGACCTTGACTTGACCTTGACCTTGACCTTGACTTGACCTTGCCATGACCTTGACCTTGACTTGACCTTGACTTGACCTTGACTTGACCTTGACGTGACCTTGACTTGACCTTGACTTGACCTTGACTTGACCTTGACGTGACCTTGACTTGACCTTGACTTGACCTTGACTTGACCCTGACTTTACCTTCACATGACCTTGACTTGACCTTGACTTGCCCTTGACATGACCTTGACTTGACCTTGACTTGACCTTGACATGACCTTGACTTGACCTTGACTTGACCCTGACTTGACCTTGACATGACCTTGACTTGACCCTGACTTGACCTTGACGTGACCTTCACTTGACCTTGACTTGCCCTTCACATGACCTTGACTTGACCTTGACTTGACCTTGACTTGACCTTGACTTGACTTTGACTTGACCTTGACATGACCTTGACTTGACCTTGACTTGACCTTGACTTGACCTTGACATGACCTTGACATGACCTTGACATGACCTTGACTTGACTTTCACTTGACGTTGACGTGACCTTGACTTGACTTTGACGTGACCTTGACTTAACCTTGACTTGACCTTGACTTGACCTTGACGTGACCTTGACTTGACCTTGCCATGACCTTGACCTTGACTTGACCTTGACTTGACCTTGACTTGACCTTGACTTGACCTTTACTTGACCTTGACTGGACCTTGACTTGACCTTGACTTGACCCTGACTTGACCTTGACATTACCTTGACATGACCTTGACTTGCCCTTGACATGACCTTGACTTGACCTTTACTTGACCTTGACTTGACATTGACTTGACCGTGACTTGTCCTTGACATGACCTTGACATGACCTTGACTTGACCTTGACTTTACCTTGACTTGACCTTGACGTGACCTTGACTTGACCTTGCCTTGACCTTGCCCCTTGACTTGACCTTGACTTGACCTTGACGTGACCTTGACTTAACCTTGACTTGACCTTTACTTGACCTTGACTTGACCTTGACTTGACCTTGACTTGACCTTGACTTGACCCTGACTTTACCTTGACTTGACCTTTACTTGACCTTGACTTGACCTTGACATGACCTTTAATTGACCTTGACTTGACCCTGACTTTACCTTGACATGACCTTGACTTGACCTTGACTTGACCTTGACATGACCTTGACTTGACCTTGACTTGACCTTGACGTGACCTTGACATGACCTTGACTTGACCCTGACTTGACCTTGACATGACCTTCACTTGACCTTGACTTGCTTTTGACATGACCTTGACTTGACCTTGACTTGACCTTGACTTGACCTTGACTTGACCTTGACTTGACCTTGACCTTGACTTGACATTGACTTGACCTTGACTTGACCTTGACTTGACCTTCACTTGACCTTCACTTGACCTTGACGTGACCTTGACTTGACCTTGACTTGACCTTGACGTGACGTTGACTTGACCCTGACTTTACCTTGACATGACCTTGACTTGACCTTGACTTGACCTTGACATGACCTTGACTTGACCTTGACTTGACCCTGACTTGACCTTGACATGACCTTGACTTGACCCTGATTTGACCTTGACATGACCTTCACTTGACCTTGACTTGCCCTTGACATGACCTTGACTTGACCTTGACTTGACCTTGACTTGACTTGACTTGACATTGACTTGACCTTGACTTGACCTTGACTTGACCTTGACGTGACCTTGACTTGACCTTTATTTGACCTTGACTTGACTTTGACTTGACCTTGACTTGACCTTGACTTGACCCTGACTTTACCTTGACATGACCTTGACTTGACCTTGACATGACCTTGACTTGACCTTGACTTGACCCTGACTTGACCTTGACATGACCTTGACTTGACCCTGACTTGACCTTACCATGACCTTCACTTGACCTTGACTTGCCCTTGACATGACCTTGACATGACCTTGACTTGACCTTGACATGTCTTTGACTTGCCCTTTACATGACCTTGACTTGACCTTGACATGACCTTGACTTGACCTTGACTTGACCTTGACTTGACCTTGACATGACCTTGACATGACTTTGACTAGACCTTGACTTGACCTTGACGTGACGTTGACTTTACCTTGACTTAACCTTGACTTGACCTTGACTTGACCTTGACTTAACCTTTGCTTGACCTTGACTTGACCTTGACGTGACCTTGACTTGACCTTGACTTGACCTTGACATGACCTTGATATGACTTTGACTAGACCTTGACTTGACCTTGACGTGACGTTTACTTTACCTTGACTTAACCTTGACTTAACCTTGACTTGACCGTGACATGACCTTGACATGACTTTGACTAGACCTTGACTTGACCTTGACGTGACGTTGACTTTACCTTGACTTAACCTTGACTTAACCTTGACTTGACCGTGACATGACCTTCGCTTGACCTTGACTTGCCCTTGACATGACCTTGACTTGACCTTGACTTGACCTTGACTTGACCTTGACTTGACCTTGACTCAACCTTGGCTTGACCTTGACTTGACCTTGACGTGACCTTGACTTGACCTTGAATTGACCTTGACTTAACCCTGACTTTACCTTGACATGACCTAGACTTGACCTTGACATGACCTTGACTTGACCTTGACATGACCTTGACTTGACCTTGACATGACCTTGACATGACTTTGACTTGACCTTTACTTGACCTTGACTAGACCTTGACTTGACCTTGACTTGACCCTGACTTGACCTTGACATGACCTTGACTTGACCCTGACTTCACCTTGACATGACCTTCACTTGACCTTGACTTGCCCTTGACATGACCTTGACTTGACCTTGACTTGACCTTGACTTGACATTGACTTGACCTTGACTTGACCTTGACTTGACCTTGACGTGACCTTGACTTGACCTTTATTTGACCTTGACTTGACCTTGACATGACCTTGACTTGACCTTGACTTGACCTTGACTTGACCTTGACTTGACCTTGACATGACCTTGATATGACTTTGACTAGACCTTGAATTGACCTTGACGTGACGTTGACTTTACCTTGACTTAACCTTGACTTGACCTTGACTTGACCTTGACTTAACCTTGGCTTGACCTTGACTTGACCTTGACGTGACCTTGACTTGACCTTTACTTGACCTTGACTTGACCTTGACTTGACCCTGACTTGACCTTGACATGACCTTGACTTGACCCTGACTTGACCTTGACAGGACCTTGACTTGACCCTGACTTGACCTTGACATGACCTTCACTTGACCTTGACTTGCCCTTGACATGACCTTGACTTGACCTTGACATGACCTTGAGTTGCCCTTTATATGACCTTGACTAGACCTTGACATGACCTTGACTTGACCTTGACTTGACCTTGACTTGACCTTGACTTGAACTTGACTTGACCTTGACATGACCTTGACATGACTTTGACTAGACCTTGACTTGACCTTGACGTGACGTTGACTTTACCTTGGCTTAACCTTGACTTGACCTTGACTTGACCTTGACTTAACCTTGGCTTGACCTTGACTTGACCTTGACTTGACCTTGACGTGACCTTGACTTGACCTTTACTTGACCTTGACTTGACCTGGACTTGACCTTGACTTGACCCTGACTTGACCCTGACTTGACCTTGACATGACCTTGACTTAACCTTGACTTGACCTTGACATTACCTTCGCTTGACCTTGACTTGCCCTTGACATGACCTTGACTTGACCTTGACTTGACCTTGACTTGACCTTGACTTGACATTGACTTGACCTTGACTTGACCCTGACTTGACCTTGACATGACCTTGACATGACCCTGACTTGCCCTTGACATGACTTTGACTTGACATTGACTTGACCTTGACTTGACCCTGACTTGACATTGACATGACCTTGACTTGACCTTGACCTTGACTTGACCTTACCATGACCTTGACCTTGACTTGACCTTGACATGACCTTGACTTAACCTTGACTTGACCTTGACATGACCTTCGCTTGACCTTGACTTGCCCTTGACATGACCTTGACTTGACCTTGACGTGACCTTGACTTGACCTTGACTTGACCTTGACTTGACCTTGACTTGACCTTGACGTGACCTTGACTTGACCTTGACTTGACCTTGACTTGACCCTGACTTTACCTTGACATGACCTTGACTTGACCTTGACATGACCTTGACTTGACCTTGACATGACCTTGACTTGACCTTGACTTGACCCTGACTTGACCTTGACATGACCTTGACTTGACCCTGACTTGACCTTGACATGACCTTCACTTGACCTTGACTTGCCCTTGACATGACCTTGACTTGACCTTGACTTGACCTTGACTTGACCTTGACTTGACTTTGACTTGACCTTGACATGACCTTGACTTGACCTTGACTTGACCTTGACTTGACCTTGACATGACCTTGACATGACCTTGTCATGACCTTGACTTGACCTTGACTTGACCTTCACTTGACGTTGACGTGACCTTGACTTGACTTTGACGTGACCTTGACTTAACCTTGACCTGACCTTGACTTGACCTTGACGTGACCTTGACTTGACCTTTACTTGACCTTGACTGGACCTTGACTTGACCTTGACTTGACCCTGACTTGACCTTGAAATTACCTTGACATGACCTTGACTTGCCCTTGACATGACCTTGACATGACCTTGACTTGCCCTTTACATGACCTTGACTTGATTTTGACTTGACCTTGACTTGACCTTGACTTGACCTTGACATGACCTTGACATGACTTTGACTATACCTTGACGTGACCTTGACGTGACCTTGACTTTACCTTGACTTGACCTTGACTTAACCTTGGCTTGACCTTGACTTGACCATGACGTGACCTTGACTTGACCTTTACTTGACCTTGACTTGACTTGACCTTGACTTGACATTGACTTGACCGTGACTTGTCCTTGATATGACCTTGACATGACCTTGACTTGACCTTGACTTTACCTTGACTTGACCTTGACGTGACCTTGACTTGACCTTGCCTTGACCTTGCCCCTTGACTTGACCTTGACTTGACCTTGACGTGACCTTGACATGACCTTCACTTGACCTTGACTTGCCCTTGACATGACCTTGACTTGACCTTGACTTGACCTTGACTTGACCTTGACTTGACATTGACTTGACCTTGACTTGACCTTGACTTGACCTTCACTTGACCTTCACTTGACCTTGACGTGACCTTGACTTGACCTTGACTTGACCTTGACGTGACGTTGACTTGACCCTGACTTTACCTTGACATGACCTTGACTTGACCTTGACTTGACCTTGACATGACCTTGACTTGACCTTGACTTGACCTTGACGTGACCTTGACACGACCTTGACTTGACCCTGACTTGACCTTGACATGACCTTCACTTGACCTTGACTTGCCCTTGACATGACCTTGACTTGACCTTGACTTGACCTTGACTTGACCTTGACTTGACATTGACTTGACCTTGACTTGACCTTGACTTGACCTTCACTTGACCTTCACTTGACCTTGACGTGACCTTGACTTGACCTTGACTTGACCTTGACGTGACGTTGACTTGACCCTGACTTTACCTTGACATGACCTTGACTTGACCTTGACTTGACCTTGACATGACCTTGACTTGACCTTGACTTGACCCTGACTTGACCTTGACATGACCTTGACTTGACCCTGACTTGACCTTGACATGACCTTCACTTGACCTTGACTTGCCCTTGACATGACCTTGACTTGACCTTGACTTGACCTTGACTTGACTTGACTTGACATTGACTTGACCTTGACTTGACCTTGACTTGACCTTGACGTGACCTTGACTTGACCTTTATTTGACCTTGACTTTACTTTGACTTGACCTTGACTTGACCTTGACTTGACCCTGACTTTACCTTGACATGACCTTGACTTGACCTTGACTTGACCTTGACATGACCTTGACTTGACCTTGACTTGACCCTGACTTGACCTTGACATGACCTTGACTTGACCCTGACTTGACCTTACCATGACCTTCACTTGACCTTGACTTGCCCTTGACATGACCTTGACTTGACCTTGACATGACTTTGACTTGCCCTTTACATGACCTTGACTTGACCTTGACGTGACCTTGACTTGACCTTGACTTGACCTTGACTTGACCTTGACATGACCTTGACATGACTTTGACTAGACCTTCACTTGACCTTGACGTGACGTTGACTTTACCTTGACTTAACCTTGACTTGACCTTGACTTGACCTTGACTTAACCTTTGCTTGACCTTGACATGACCTTGACTTGACCTTGACTTGACCCTGACTTGACCTTACCATGACCTTCACTTGACCTTGACTTGACCTTGACGTGACCTTGACTTGACCTTGACTTGACTTGACCTTGACTTGACATTGACTTGACCGTGAATTGTCCTTGACATGACCTTGACATGACCTTGACTTGACCTTGACGTGACCTTGACTTGACCTTGCCTTGACCTTAGCCCTTGACTTGACCTTGACTTGACCTTGACGTGACCTTGACTTAACCTTGACTTGACCTTTACTTGACCTTGACTTGACCTTGACTTGACCTTGACTTGACCCTGACTTTACCTTGACTTGACCTTTACTTGACCTTGACTTGACCTTGACATGACCTTTAATTGACCTTGACTTGACCCTGACTTTACCTTGACATGACCTTGACATGACCTTGACTTGACCTTGACTTGACCTTGACGTGACCTTGACATGACCTTGACTTGACCCTGACTTGACCTTGACATGACCTTCACTTGACCTTGACTTGCCCTTGACATGACCTTGACTTGACCTTGACTTGACCTTGACTTGACCTTGACTTGACATTGACTTGACCTTGACTTGACCTTGACTTGACCTTCACTTGACCTTCACTTGACCTTGACGTGACCTTGACTTGACCTTGACTTGACCTTGACGTGACGTTGACTTGACCCTGACTTTACCTTGACATGACCTTGACTTGACCTTGACTTGACCTTGACATGACCTTGACTTGACCTTGACTTGACCCTGACTTGACCTTGACATGACCTTGACTTGACCCTGACTTGACCTTGACATGACCTTCACTTGACCTTGACTTGCCCTTGACATGACCTTGACTTGACCTTGACTTGACCTTGACTTGACTTGACTTGACATTGACTTGACCTTGACTTGACCTTTATTTGACCTTGACTTTACTTTGACTTGACCTTTATTTGACCTTGACTTTACTTTGACTTGACCTTGACTTGACCTTGACTTGACCCTGACTTTACCTTGACATGACCTTGACTTGACCTTGACTTGACCTTGACATGACCTTGACTTGACCTTGACTTGACCCTGACTTGACCTTGACATGACCTTGACTTGACCCTGACTTGACCTTACCATGACCTTCACTTGACCTTGACTTGCCCTTGACATGACCTTGACTTGACCTTGACATGACTTTGACTTGCCCTTTACATGACCTTGACTTGACCTTGACGTGACCTTGACTTGACCTTGACTTGACCTTGACTTGACCTTGACATGACCTTGACATGACTTTGACTAGACCTTCACTTGACCTTGACGTGACGTTGAATTTACCTTGACTTAACCTTGACTTGACCTTGACTTGACCGTGACATGCCCTTCGCTTGACCTTGACATGACCTTGACTTGACCTTGACTTGACCTTGACTTGACATTGACTTGACCTTGACTTGACCCTGACTTGACCTTGCCATGACCTTGCCATGACCTTGACCTTGACTTGACCTTGACTTGACCTTGACGTGACCTTGACTTGACCTTGACTTGACCTTGACTCAACCTTGGCTTGACCTTGACTTGACCTTGACGTGACCTTGACTTGACCTTGACTTGACCTTGACTCAACCTTGGCTTGACCTTGACTTGACCTTGACGTGACCTTGACTTGACCTTGACTTGACCTTGACTTAACCCTGACTTTACCTTGACATGACCTAGACTTGACCTTGACATGACCTTGACTTGACCTTGATTTGACCTTGACTTGACCTTGACTTGACCCTGACTTGACCTTGACATGACCTTCACTTGACCTTGACTTGCCCTTGACATAACCTTGACTTGACCTTGACTTGACCTTGACTTGACCTTGACTTAACCTTGACTTGACCTTGACTTGACATTGACTTGACCTTCACTTGACCTTGACGTGACCTTGACTTGACCTTGACGTGACCTTGACTTGACCTTGACTTGACCTTGACTTGACATTGACTTGACCTTGACTTGACCCTGACTTGACCTTGCCATGACCTTGCCATGACCTTGACCTTGACTTGACCTTGACTTGACCTTGACGTGACCTTGACTTGACCTTGACTTGACCTTGACTTGACCCTGACTTGACCTTGACATGACCTTGACTTGACCCTGACTTGACCTTGACATAACCTTCACTTGACCTTGACTTGCCCTTGACATGACCTTGACTTGACCTTGACTTGACCTTGACTTGACCTTGACATGACCTTGGCATGACCTTGACTTGACCTTGACTTGACCTTCACTTGACCTTGACGTGACCTTGACTTGACCTTGACGTGACCTTGACTTAACCTTGACTTGACCTTGACTTGACCTTGACGTGACCTTGACTTGACCTTTACTTGACCTTGACTGGACCTTGACTTGACCTTGACTTGACCCTGACTTGACCTTGACATGACCTTGACATGACCTTCACTTAACCTTGACTTGCCCTTGACATGACCTTGACTTGACCTTGACTTGACCTTGACTTGACCTTGACTTGACCTTGACTTGACCTTGACATGACCTTGACATGACCTTGACTTGACCTTGACTTGACCTTCACTTGACCTTGACGTGACCTTGACTTGACCTTGACGTGACCTTGACTTAACCTTGACTTGACCTTGACTTGACCTTGACTGGACCTTGACTTGACCTTTACTTGACCTTGACTTGACTTGACCTTGACTTGACATTGACTTGACCGTGACTTGACCTTGACATGACCTTGACATGACCTTGACTTGACCTTGACTTTACCTTGACTTGACCTTGACGTGACCTTGACTTGACCTTGCCTTGACCTTGCCCCTTGACTTGACCTTGACTTGACCTTGACGTGACCTTGACTTAACCTTGACTTGACCTTTACTTGACCTTGACTTGACCTTGACTTGACCTTGACTTGACCCTGACTTTACCTTGACTTGACCTTTACTTGACCTTGACTTGACCTTGACATGACCTTTACTTGACCTTGACTTGACCCTGACTTTACCTTGACATGACCTTGACTTGACCTTGACTTGACCTTGACATGACCTTGACTTGACCTTGATTTGACCTTGACTTGACCTTGACTTGACCCTGACTTGACCTTGACATGACCTTCACTTGACCTTGACTTGCCCTTGACATGACCTTGACTTGACCTTGACTTGACCTTGACTTGACCTTGACTTAACCTTGACTTGACCTTGACTTGACATTGACTTGACCTTGACTTGACCTTGACTTGACCTTGACTTGACCTTCACTTGACCTTGACGTGACCTTGACTTGACCTTGACGTGACGTTGACTTGACCCTGACTTTACCTTGACATGACCTTGACTTGACCTTGACTTGACCTTGACATGACCTTGACTTGACCTTGACTTGACCCTGACTTTACCTTGACATGACCTTCACTTGACCTTGACTTGCCCTTGACATGACCTTGACTTGACCTTGACTTGACTTGACATTGACTTGACCTTGACTTGACCTTGACTTGACCTTGACTTGACCTTTATTTGACCTTGACTTGAATTTGACTTGACCTTGACTTGACCTTGACTTGACCCTGACTTTACCTTGACATGACCTTGACTTGACCTTGACTTGACCTTGACATGACCTTGACTTGACCTTGACTTGACCCTGACTTGACCTTGACTTGACCCTGACTTGACCTTACCATGACCTTCACTTGACCTTGACTTGCCCTCTACATGACCTTGACTTGACCTTGACATGACTTTGACTTGCCCTTTACATGACCTTGACTTGACCTTGACATGACCTTGACTTGACCTTGACTTGACCTTGACTTGACCTTGACATGACCTTGACATGACTTTGACTAGACCTTGACATAACTTTGACTAGACCTTCACTTGACCTTGACGTGACGTTGAATTTACCTTGACTTAACCTTGACTTGACCTTGACTTGACCGTGACATGCCCTTCGCTTGACCTTGACATGACCTTGACTTGACCTTGACTTGACCTTGACTTGACATTGACTTGACCTTGACTTGACCCTGACTTGACCTTGCCATGACCTTGCCATGACCTTGACCTTGACTTGACCTTGACTTGACCTTGACGTGACCTTGACTTGACCTTGACTTGACCTTGACTCAACCTTGGCTTGACCTTGACTTGACCTTGACGTGACCTTGACTTGACCTTGACTTAACCTTGACTCAACCTTGGCTTGACCTTGACTTGACCTTGACGTGACCTTGACTTGACCTTGACTTGACCTTGACTTAACCCTGACTTTACCTTGACATGACCTAGACTTGACCTTGACATGACCTTGACTTGACCTTGATTTGACCTTGACTTGACCTTGACTTGACCCTGACTTGACCTTGACATGACCTTCACTTGACCTTGACTTGCCCTTGACATAACCTTGACTTGACCTTGACTTGACCTTGACTTGACCTTGACTTAACCTTGACTTGACCTTGACTTGACATTGACTTGACCTTCACTTGACCTTGACGTGACCTTGACTTGACCTTGACGTGACCTTGACTTGACCTTGACTTGACCTTGACTTGACATTGACTTGACCTTGACTTGACCCTGACTTGACCTTGCCATGACCTTGCCATGACCTTGACCTTGACTTGACCTTGACTTGACCTTGACGTGACCTTGACTTGACCTTGACTTGACCTTGACTTGACCCTGACTTGACCTTGACATGACCTTGACTTGACCCTGACTTGACCTTGACATGACCTTCACTTGACCTTGACTTGCCCTTGACATGACCTTGACTTGACCTTGACTTGACCTTGACTTGACCTTGACATGACCTTGGCATGACCTTGACTTGACCTTGACTTGACCTTCACTTGACCTTGACGTGACCTTGACTTGACCTTGACGTGACCTTGACTTAACCTTGACTTGACCTTGACTTGACCTTGACGTGACCTTGACTTGACCTTTACTTGACCTTGACTGGACCTTGACTTGACCTTGACTTGACCCTGACTTGACCTTGACATGACCTTGACATGACCTTCACTTAACCTTGACTTGCCCTTGACATGACCTTGACTTGACCTTGACTTGACCTTGACTTGACCTTGACTTGACCTTGACTTGACCTTGACATGACCTTGACTTGACCTTCACTTGACCTTGACGTGACCTTGACTTGACCTTGACGTGACCTTGACTTAACCTTGACTTGACCTTGACTTGACCTTTACTTGACCTTGACTGGACCTTGACTTGACCTTTACTTGACCTTGACTTGACTTGACCTTGACTTGACATTGACTTGACCGTGACTTGACCTTGACATGACCTTGACATGACCTTGACTTGACCTTGACTTTACCTTGACTTGACCTTGACGTGACCTTGACTTGACCTTGCCTTGACCTTGCCCCTTGACTTGACCTTGACTTGACCTTGACGTGACCTTGACTTAACCTTGACTTGACCTTTACTTGACCTTGACTTGACCTTGACTTGACCTTGACTTGACCCTGACTTTACCTTGACTTGACCTTTACTTGACCTTGACTTGACCTTGACATGACCTTTACTTGACCTTGACTTGACCCTGACTTTACCTTGACATGACCTTGACTTGACCTTGACTTGACCTTGACATGACCTTGACTTGACCTTGATTTGACCTTGACTTGACCTTGACTTGACCCTGACTTGACCTTGACATGACCTTCACTTAACCTTGACTTGCCCTTGACATGACCTTGACTTGACCTTGACTTGACCTTGACTTGACCTTGACTTAACCTTGACTTGACCTTGACTTGACATTGACTTGACCTTGACTTGACCTTGACTTGACCTTGACTTGACCTTCACTTGACCTTGACGTGACCTTGACTTGACCTTGACGTGACGTTGACTTGACCCTGACTTTACCTTGACATGACCTTGACTTGACCTTGACTTGACCTTGACATGACCTTGACTTGACCTTGACTTGACCCTGACTTTACCTTGACATGACCTTCACTTGACCTTGACTTGCCCTTGACATGACCTTGACTTGACCTTGACTTGACTTGACATTGACTTGACCTTGACTTGACCTTGACTTGACCTTGACTTGACCTTTATTTGACCTTGACTTGAATTTGACTTGACCTTGACTTGACCTTGACTTGACCCTGACTTTACCTTGACATGACCTTGACTTGACCTTGACTTGACCTTGACATGACCTTGACTTGACCTTGACTTGACCCTGACTTGACCTTGACTTGACCCTGACTTGACCTTACCATGACCTTCACTTGACCTTGACTTGCCCTCTACATGACCTTGACTTGACCTTGACATGACTTTGACTTGCCCTTTACATGACCTTGACTTGACCTTGACATGACCTTGACTTGACCTTGACTTGACCTTGACTTGACCTTGACATGACCTTGACATGACTTTGACTAGACCTTGGCTTGACCTTGACGTGACGTTGACTTTACCTTGACTTAACCTTGACTTGACCTTGACTTGACCTTGACTTAACCCTGGCTTGACCTTGACTTGACCTTGACTTGACCTTGACTTGACCTTGACATGACCTTGACATGACTTTGACTAGACCTTGACTTGAACTTGACGTGACGTTGACTTTACCTTGACTTAACCTTGACTTAACCTTGACTTGACCTTGACATGACCTTCGCTTGACCTTGACTTGCCCTTGACATGACCTTGACTTGACCTTGACTTGCCCTTGACTTGACATTGACTTGACCTTGACTTGACCCTGACTTGACATTGACATGACCTTGACATGACCCTGACTTGCCCTTGACATGACCTTGACTTGACCTTGACTTGACCTTGACATGACCTTGACTTGACCTTGACTTGACCCTGACTTGACCTTGACTTGACCCTGACTTGACCTTACCATGACCTTCACTTGACCTTGACTTGACCCTGACTTTACCTTGACATGACCTTGACTTGACCTTGACTTGACCTTGACATGACCTTGACTTGACCTTGACTTGACCTTGACTTGACCTTGACTTGACCCTGACTTGACCTTGACATGACCTTCACTTGACCTTGACTTGCCCTTGACATGACCTTGACTTGACCTTGACTTGACCTTGACTTGACCTTGACTTAACCTTGACTTGACCTTGACTTGACATTGACTTGACCTTGACTTGACCTTGACTTGACCTTGACTTGACCTTCACTTGACCTTGACGTGACCTTGACTTGACCTTGACGTGACGTTGACTTGACCCTGACTTTACCTTGACATGACCTTGACTTGACCTTGACTTGACCCTGACTTGACCTTGACATGACATTGACTTGACCCTGACTTGACCTTGACATGACCTTCACTTGACCTTGACTTGCCCTTGACATGACCTTGACTTGACCTTGACTTGACCTTGACTTGACTTGACATTGACTTGACCTTGACTTGACCTTGACTTGACCTTTATTTGACCTTGACTTGAATTTGACTTGACCCTGACTTGACCTTGACTTGACCCTGACTTTACCTTGACATGACCTTGACTTGACCTTGACTTGACCTTGACATGACCTTGACTTGACCTTGACTTGACCCTGACTTGACCTTGACTTGACCCTGACTTGACCTTACCATGACCTTCACTTGACCTTGACCTGCCCTCTACATGACCTTGACTTGACCTTGACATGACTTTGACTTGCCCTTTACATGACCTTGACTTGACCTTGACATGACCTTGACTTGACCTTGACTTGACCTTGACTTGACCTTGACTTGACCTTGACTTGACCTTGACATGACCTTGACATGACTTTGACTAGACCTTGGCTTGACCTTGACGTGACGTTGACTTTACCTTGACTTAACCTTGACTTGACCTTGACTTGACCTTGACTTAACCTTGGCTTGACCTTGACTTGACCTTGACTTGACCTTGACTTGACCTTGACATGACCTTGACATGACTTTGACTAGACCTTGACTTGAACTTGACGTGACGTTGACTTTACCTTGACTTAACCTTGACTTAACCTTGACTTGACCTTGACATGACCTTCGCTTGACCTTGACTTGCCCTTGACATGACCTTGACTTGACCTTGACTTGCCCTTGACTTGACATTGACTTGACCTTGACTTGACATTGACATGACCTTGACATGACCCTGACTTGCCCTTGACATGACCTTGACTTGACATTGACTTGACCTTGACTTGACCCTGACTTGACCTTGACATGACCTTGACTTTACCTTGACTTGACCTTGCCATGACCTTGACCTTGACTTGACCTTGACTTGACCTTGACGTGACCTTGACTTGACCTTGACTTGACCTTGACTCAACCTTGGCTTTACCTTGACTTGACCTTGACGTGACCTTGACTTGACCTTGACTTGACCTTGACTTAACCCTGACTTTACCTTGACATGACCTAGACTTGACCTTGACATGACCTTGACTTGACCTTGACATGACCTTGACTTGACCTTGACTCGACCCTGACTTGACCTTGACATGACTTTGACTTGACCCTGACTTGACCTTGACATGACCTTCACTTGACCTTGACTAGCCCTTGACATGACCTTGACTTGACCTTGACTTGACCTTGACTTGACCTTGACTTGACCTTGACTTGACCTTGACTTGACCTTGACAGGACCTTGACATGACCTTGACTTGACCTTGACTTGACCTTCACTTGACCTTGACGTGACCTTGACTTGACCTTGACGTGACCTTGACTTAACCTTGACTTGACCTTGACGTGACCTTGACTTGACCTTTACTTGACCTTGACTGGACCTTGACTTGACCTTGACTTGACCCTGACTTGACCTTGACATGACCTTGACATGACCTTGACTTGCCCTTTACATGACCTTGACTTGACCTTAACTTTACCTTGACATGACCTTGACATGACTTTGACTATACCTTGACTTGACCTTGACGTGACCTTGACTTTACCTTGACTTGACCTTGACTTGACCTTGACTTAACCTTGGCATGACCTTGACTTGACCTTGACGTGACCTTGACTTGACCTTTACTTGACCTTGACTTGACCTGGACTTGACCTTGACTTGACCCTGACTTGACCTTGACATGACCTTGACTTGACCTTGACTTAACCTTGACTTGACCTTGACATGACCTTGAATTGACCTTGACATAACCTTGACTTGACATTGACTTGACCGTGACTTGACCTTGACATGACCTTGACATGACCTTGACTTGACCTTGACTTTACCTTGACTTGACCTTGACTTGACCTTGACTTGACCTTGACTTGACCTTGACGTGACCTTGACTTGACCTTGACTTGACCTTGACTCAACCTTGGCTTGACCTTGACTTGACCTTGACGTGACCTTGATATGACTTTGACTAGACCTTGACTTGACCTTGACGTGACGTTGACTTTACCTTGACTTAACCTTGACTTGACCTTGACTTGACCTTGACTTAACCTTGGCTTGACCTTGACTTGACCTTGACTTGACCTTGACGTGACCTTGACTTGACCTTGACTTGACCCTGACTTGACCTTGACATGACCTTGACTTGACCCTGACTTGACCTTGACATGACCTTCACTTGACCTTGACTTGCCCTTGACATGACCTTGACTTGACCTTGACTTGACCTTGACTTGACCTTGACTTGACATTGACTTGACCTTGACTTGACCTTGACTTGACCTTGACGTGACCTTGACTTGACCTTTACTTGACCTTGACTGGACCTTGACTTGACCTTGACTTGACCTTGACTTGACCTTGACATGACCTTGACTTGACCCTGACTTGACCTTGACATTACCTTCACTTGACCTTGACTTGCCCTTGACATGACCTTGACTTGACCTTGACTTGACCTTGACCTTGACTTGACCTTGACTTGACCTTGACTTGACCTTGACTTGACCTTGACTTGACCTTGACTTAACCTTTGCTTGACCTTGACTTGACCTTGACTTGACCTTGACGTGACCTTGACTTGACCTTGACTTGACCCTGACTTGACCTTGACATGACCTTGACTTGACCCTGACTTGACCTTGACATGACCTTCACTTGACCTTGACTTGCCCTTGACATGACCTTGACTTGACCTTGACATGACCTTGACTTGACCTTGACTTGACCTTGACTTGACCTTGACTTGACATTGACTTGACCTTGACTTGACCTTGACTTGACCTTGACATGACCTTTACTTGACCTTGACTTCACCCTGACTTTACCTTGACATGACCTTGACTTGACCTTGACTTGACCTTGACATGACCTTGACTTGACCTTGACTTGACCTTGACTTGACCTTGACATGACCTTGACTTGACCCTGACTTGACCTTGACATGACCTTGACTTGACCTTGACTTGACCTTGACTTGACCTTGACTTGACCTTGACTTGACCTTGACATGACCTTGACATGACCTTGACTTGACCTTGACTTGACCTTCACTTGACCTTGACGTGACCTTGACTTGACCTTGACATGACTTTGACTTGACCTTTACTTGACCTTGACTGGACCTTGACTTGACCTTGACTTGACCCTGACTTGACCTTGACATGACCTTGACTTGACCCTGACTTGACCTTGACATGACCTTCACTTGACCTTGACTTGCCCTTGACATGACCTTGACTTGACCTTGACTTGACCTTGACTTGACATTGACTTGACCTTGACTTGACCTTGACTTGACCTTGACGTGACCTTGACTTGACCTTTATTTGACCTTGACATGACCTTGACTTGACCTTGACTTGACCTTGACTTGACCTTGACTTGACCTTGACTTGACCTTGACTTGACCTTGACTTGACCTTGACATGACCTTGATATGACTTTGACTAGACCTTGACTTGACCTTGACGTGACGTTGACTTTACCTTGACTTAACCTTGACTTGACCTTGACTTGATATTGACTTAACCTTGGCTTGACCTTGACTTGACCTTGACTTGACCTTGACGTGACCTTGACTTGACCTTTACTTGACCTTGACTTGACCCTGACTTGACCTTGACATGACCTTGACTTGACCCTGACTTGACCTTGACATGACCTTCACTTGACCTTGACTTGCCCTTGACATGACCTTGACTTGACCTTGACTTGACCTAGACTTGACCTTGACTTGACCTTGACTTGACCTTGACATGACCTTGACATGACTTTGACTAGACCTTGACTTGAACTTGACGTGACGTTGACTTTACCTTGGCTTAACCTTGACTTGACCTTGACTTGACCTTGACTTAACCTTGGCTTGACCTTGACTTGACCTTGACTTGACCTTGACGTGACCTTGACTTGACCTTTACTTGACCTTGACTTGA
The DNA here is from genome assembly GCA_963662145.1 of Sturmia bella. NCBI lineage: Eukaryota > Metazoa > Arthropoda > Insecta > Diptera > Tachinidae > Sturmia > Sturmia bella. The sequence continues at coordinate 49,261,507 of OY759169.1, forward strand.
CCTGGACTTGACCTTGACTTGACCCTGACTTGACCCTGACTTGGCCTTGACATGACCTTGACTTAACCTTGACTTGACCTTGACATGACCTTCGCTTGACCTTGACTTGCCCTTGACATGACCTTGACTTGACCTTGACTTGACCTTGACTTGACCTTGACTTGACATTGACTTGACCTTGACTTGACCCTGACTTGACCTTGACATGACCTTGACATGACCCTGACTTGCCCTTGACATGACTTTGACTTGACATTGACTTGACCTTGACTTGACCCTGACTTGACATTGACATGACCTTGACTTGACCTTGACCTTGACTTGACCTTGCCATGACCTTGACCTTGACTTGACCTTGACTTGACCTTGACGTGACCTTGACTTGACCTTGACTTGACCCTGACTTTACCTTGACATGACCTTGACTTGACCTTGACATGACCTTGACTTGACCTTGACTTGACCCTGACTTGACCTTGACATGACCTTGACTTGACCCTGACTTGACCTTGACATGACCTTCACTTGACCTTGACTTGCCCTTGACATGACCTTTACTTGACCTTGACTTGACCTTGACTTGACCTTGACTTGACTTTGACTTGACCTTGACATGACCTTGACTTGACCTTGACTTGACCTTGACTTGACCTTGACATGACCTTGTCATGACCTTGTCATGACCTTGACTTGACCTTGACTTGACCTTCACTTGACGTTGACGTGACCTTGACTTGACTTTGACGGACCTTGACTTAACCTTGACTTGACCTTGACTTGACCTTGACGTGACCTTGACTTGACCTTTACTTGACCTTGACTGGACCTTGACTTGACCTTGACTTGACCCTGACTTGACCTTGACATTACCTTGACATGACCTTGACTTGCCCTTGACATGACCTTGACATGACCTTGACTTGCCCTTTACATTACCTTGACTTGATTTTGACTTGACCTTGACTTGACCTTGACTTGACCTTGACATGACCTTGACATGACTTTGACTATACCTTGACTTGACCTTGACGTGACCTTGACTTTACCTTGACTTGACCTTGACTTAATCTTGGCTTGACCTTGACTTGACCTTGACGTGACCTTGACTTGACCTTTACTTGACCTTGACTTGACTTGACCTTGACTTGACATTGACTTGACCGTGACTTGTCCTTGACATGACCTTGACATGACCTTGACTTGACCTTGACTTTACCTTGACTTGACCTTGACGTGACCTTGACTTGACCTTGCCTTGACCTTGCCCCTTGACTTGACCTTGACGTGACCTTGACTTAACCTTGACTTGACCTTTACTTGACCTTGACTTGACCTTGACTTGACCTTGACTTGACCTTGACTTGACCCTGACTTTAACTTGACTTGACCTTTACTTGACCTTGACTTGACCTTGACATGACCTTTAATTGACCTTGACTTGACCCTGACTTTACCTTGACATGACCTTGACTTGACCTTGACTTGACCTTGACATGACCTTGACTTGACCTTGACTTGACCTTGACGTGACCTTGACATGACCTTGACTTGACCCTGACTTGACCTTGACATGACCTTCACTTGACCTTGACTTGCCCTTGACGTGACCTTGACTTGACCTTGACTTGACCTTGACTTGACCTTGACTTGACCTTGACTTGACATTGACTTGACCTTGACTTGACCTTGACTTGACCTTCACTTGACCTTCACTTGACCTTGACGTGACCTTGACTTGACCTTGACTTGACCTTGACGTGACGTTGACTTGACCCTGACTTTACCTTGACATGACCTTGACTTGACCTTGACTTGACCTTGACATGACCTTGACTTGACCTTGACTTGACCCTGACTTGACCTTGACATGACCTTGACTTGACCCTGACTTGACCTTGACATGACCTTCACTTGACCTTGACTTGCCCTTGACATGACCTTGACTTGACCTTGACTTGACCTTGACTTGACTTGACTTGACATTGACTTGACCTTGACTTGACCTTGACTTGACCTTGACGTGACCTTGACTTGACCTTTATTTGACCTTGACTTGACTTTGACTTGACCTTGACTTGACCTTGACTTGACCCTGACTTTACCTTGACATGACCTTGACTTGACCTTGACTTGACCTTGACATGACCTTGACTTGACCTTGACTTGACCCTGACTTGACCTTGACATGACCTTGACTTGACCCTGACTTGACCTTACCATGACCTTCACTTGACCTTGACTTGCCCTTGACATGACCTTGACTTGACTTTGACATGACTTTGACTTGCCCTTTACATGACCTTGACTTGACCTTGACATGACCTTGACTTGACCTTGACTTGACCTTGACTTGACCTTGACTTGACCTTGACATGACCTTGACATGACTTTGACTAGACCTTGACTTGACCTTGACGTGACGTTGACTTTACCTTGACTTAACCTTGACTTGACCTTGACTTGACCTTGACTTAACCTTTGCTTGACCTTGACTTGACCTTGACTTGACCTTGACGTGACCTTGACTTGACCTTGACTTGACCTTGACATGACCTTGACATGACTATGACTAGACCTTGACTTGACCTTGACGTGACGTTGACTTTACCTTGACTTAACCTTGACTTAACCTCGACTTGACCGTGACATGACCTTCGCTTGACCTTGACATGACCTTGACTTGACCTTGACTTGACCTTGACTTGACATTGACTTGACCTTGACTTGACCCTGACTTGACCTTGCCATGACCTTGACCTTGACTTGACCTTGACTTGACCTTGACGTGACCTTGACTTGACCTTGACTTGACCTTCACTTGACCTTCACTTGACCTTGACGTGACCTTGACTTGACCTTGACTTGACCTTGACGTGACGTTGACTTGACCCTGACTTTACCTTGACATGACCTTGACTTGACCTTGACTTGACCTTGACATGACCTTGACTTGACCTTGACTTGACCCTGACTTGACCTTGACATGACCTTGACTTGACCCTGACTTGACCTTGACATGACCTTCACTTGACCTTGACTTGCCCTTGACATGACCTTGACTTGACCTTGACTTGACCTTGACTTGACTTGACTTGACATTGACTTGACCTTGACTTGACCTTGACTTGACCTTGACGTGACCTTGACTTGACCTTTATTTGACCTTGACTTGACTTTGACTTGACCTTGACTTGACCTTGACTTGACCCTGACTTTACCTTGACATGACCTTGACTTGACCTTGACTTGACCTTGACATGACCTTGACTTGACCTTGACTTGACCCTGACTTGACCTTGACATGACCTTGACTTGACCCTGACTTGACCTTACCATGACCTTCACTTGACCTTGACTTGCCCTTGACATGACCTTGACTTGACTTTGACATGACTTTGACTTGCCCTTTACATGACCTTGACTTGACCTTGACATGACCTTGACTTGACCTTGACTTGACCTTGACTTGACCTTGACTTGACCTTGACATGACCTTGACATGACTTTGACTAGACCTTGACTTGACCTTGACGTGACGTTGACTTTACCTTGACTTAACCTTGACTTGACCTTGACTTGACCTTGACTTAACCTTTGCTTGACCTTGACTTGACCATGACTTGACCTTGACGTGACCTTGACTTGACCTTGACTTGACCTTGACATGACCTTGACATGACTTTGACTAGACCTTGACTTGACCTTGACGTGACGTTGACTTTACCTTGACTTAACCTTGACTTAACCTTGACTTGACCGTGACATGACCTTCGCTTGACCTTGACATGACCTTGACTTGACCTTGACTTGACCTTGACTTGACATTGACTTGACCTTGACTTGACCCTGACTTGACCTTGCCATGACCTTGACCTTGACTTGACCTTGACTTGACCTTGACGTGACCTTGACTTGACCTTGACTTGACCTTGACTCAACCGTGGCTTGACCTTGACTTGACCTTGACGTGACCTTGACTTGACCTTGACTTGACCTTGACTTAACCCTGACTTTACCTTGACATGACCTAGACTTGACCTTGACATGACCTTGACTTGACCTTGACATGACCTTGACTTGACCTTGAGTTGACCTTGACTTGACCCTGACTTGACCTTGACATGACCTTCACTTGACCTTGACTTGCCCTTGACATGACCTTGACTTGACCTTGACTTGACCTTGACTTGACCTTGACTTGACCTTGACATGACCTTGACATGACCTTGACTTGACCTTGACTTGACCTTCACTTATCCTTGACGTGACCTTGACTTGACCTTGACGTGACCTTGACTTAACCTTGACTTGACCTTGACTTGACCTTGACGTGACCTTGACTTGACCTTTACTTGACCTTGACTGGACCTTGACTTGACCTTGACTTGACCCTGACTTGACCTTGACATGACCTTGACATGACCTTCACTTGACCTTGACTTGCCCTTGACATGACCTTGACTTGACCTTGACTTGACCTTGACTTGAGCTTGACTTGACCTTGACTTGACCTTGACATGACCTTGACATGACCTTGACTTGACCTTGACTTGACCTTCACTTGACCTTGACGTGACCTTGACTTGACCTTGACGTGACCTTGACTTAACCTTGACTTGACCTTGACTTGACCTTTACTTGACTTTGACTGGACCTTGACTTGACCTTTACTTGACCTTGACTTGACATTGACTTGACATTGACTTGACCGTGACTTGACCTTGACATGACCTTGACATGACCTTGACTTGACCTTGACTTTACCTTGACTTGACCTTGACGTGACCTTGACTTGACCTTGCCTTGACCTTGCCCCTTGACTTGACCTTGACTTGACCTTGACGTGACCTTGACTTAACCTTGACTTGACCTTTACTTGACCTTGACTTGACCTTGACTTGACCTTGACTTGACCCTGACTTTACCTTGACTTGACCTTTACTTGACCTTGACTTGACCTTGACATGACCTTGACTTGACCTTGACTTGACCTTGACATGACCTTGACTTGACCTTGACTTGACCTTGACTTGACCTTGACATGACCTTGACTTGACCCTGACTTGACCTTGACATGACCTTCACTTGAACTTGACTTGCCCTTGACATGACCTTGACTTGACCTTGACTTGACCTTGACTTAACCTTGACTTGACCTTGACTTGACATTGACTTGACCTTGACTTGACCTTGACTTGACCTTGACTTGACCTTCACTTGACCTTGACGTGACCTTGACTTGACCTTGACGTGACGTTGACTTGACCCTGACTTTACCTTGACTTGACCTTTACTTGACCTTGACTTGACCTTGACATGACCTTGACTTGACCTTGACTTGACCTTGACATGACCTTGACTTGACCTTGACTTGACCTTGACTTGACTTGACATTGACTTGACCTTGACTTGACCTTGACTTGACCTTGACTTGACCTTTATTTGACCTTGACTTGAATTTGACTTGACCTTGACTTGACCTTGACTTGACCCTGACTTTACCTTGACATGACCTTGACTTGACCTTGACTTGACCTTGACATGACCTTGACTTGACCTTGACTTGACCCTGACTTGACCTTGACATGACCTTGACTTGACCCTGACTTGACCTTACCATGACCTTCACTTGACCTTGACTTGCCCTTGACATGACCTTGACTTGACCTTGACATGACTTTGACTTGCCCTTTACATGACCTTGACTTGACCTTGACATGACCTTGACTTGACCTTGACTTGACCTTGACTTGACCTTGACTTGACCTTGACATGACCTTGACATGACTTTGACTAGACCTTGACTTGACCTTGACGTGACGTTGACTTTACCTTGACTTAACCTTGACTTGACCTTGACTTGACCTTGACTTAACCTTGGCTTGACCTTGACTTGACCTTGACTTGACCTTGACTTGACCTTGACATGACCTTGACATGACTTTGACTAGACCTTGACTTGACCTTGACGTGACGTTGACTTTACCTTGACTTAACCTTGACTTAACCTTGACTTGACCTTGACATGACCTTCGCTTGACCTTGACTTGCCCTTGACATGACCTTGACTTGACCTTGACTTGCCCTTGACTTGACATTGACTTGACCTTGACTTGACCCTGACTTGACATTGACATGACCTTGACATGACCCTGACTTGCCCTTGACATGACCTTGACTTGACATTGACTTGACCTTGACTTGACCCTGACTTGACCTTGACATGACCTTGACTTGACCTTGACTTGACCTTGCCATGACCTTGACCTTGACTTGACCTTGACTTGACCTTGACTTGACCTTGACGTGACCTTGACTTGACCTTGACTTAACCTTGACTCAACCTTGGCTTGACCTTGACTTGACCTTGACGTGATCTTGACTTGACCTTGACTTGACCTTGACTTAACCCTGACTTTACCTTGACATGACCTAGACTTGACCTTGACATGACCTTGACTTGACCTTGACATGACCTTGACTTGACCTTGACTTGACCCTGACTTGACCTTGACATGACCTTGACTTGACCCTGACTTGACCTTGACATGACCTTCACTTGACCTTGACTTGCCCTTGACATGACCTTGACTTGACCTTGACTTGACCTTGACTTGACCTTGACTTGACCTTGACTTGACCTTGACTTGACCTTGACATGACCTTGACATAACCTTGACTTGACCTTGACTTGACCTTCACTTGACCTTGACGTGACCTTGACTTGACCTTGAGGTGACCTTGACTTAACCTTGACTTGACCTTGACGTGACCTTGACTTGACCTTTACTTGACCTTGACTGGACCTTGACTTGACCTTGACTTGACCCTGACTTGACCTTGACATGACCTTGACATGACCTTGACTTGCCCTTGACATGACCTTGACTTGCCCTTTACATGACCTTGACTTGACCTTGACTTGACCTTGACTTGACCTTGACTTTACCTTGACATGACCTTGACATGACTTTGACTATACCTTGACTTGACCTTGACGTGACCTTGACTTTACCTTGACTTGACCTTGACTTGACCTTGACTTAACCTTGGCTTGACCTTGACTTGACCTTGACGTGACCTTGACTTGACCTTGACTTGACCTTGACTTGACCTTGACTTGACCCTGACTTGACATTGACTTGACACTGACTTGACCTTGACTTGACCTTGACATGACCTTGAAATGACCTTGACTTGACCTTCACATGACCTTGACCTTGACTTGCCCTTGACATGACCTTGACTTGACCTTGACTTGACCTTGACTTGACCTTGACTTGACCTTGACTTGACATTGACTTGACCTTGACTTGATCGTGACTTGACCTTGTAGTGACCTTGACTTGACCTTTATTTGACCTTGACTTGACCTTGACGTGACGTTGACTTGACCCTGCCTTTACCTTGACATGACCTTGACTTGACATTGACATGACCTTGACTTGACCTTGACTTAACCTTGACTTGACCTTCACTTGACCTTGACTTGCCCTTGACATGACCTTGACTTGACCTTGACTTGACCTTGACTTGACCTTGACTTGACATTGACTTGACCTTGACTTGACCTTGACTTGACCTTGACGTGACCTTGACTTGACCTTTATTTGACCTTGACTTGACCTTGACTTGACCTTGACTTGACCTTGACTTGACCTTGACTTGACCTTGACTTGACCTTGACGTGACGTTGACTTTACCTTGACTTGACCTTGACTTGACCTTGACTCGACCTTGACTTGACCTTGACGTGACCTTGACTTGACCTTTATTTGACCTTGACTTGACCTTGACATGACCTTGACATGACTTTGACTTGACCTTTACTTGACCTTGACTGGACCTTGACTTGACCTTGACTTGACCCTGACTTAACCTTGACTTGACCTTGACTTGACCTTGACTTAACCTTGGCTTGACCTTGACTTGACCTTGACTTGACCTTGACTTGACCTTGACGTGACCTTGACTTGACCTTTACTTGACCTTGACTTGACCTTGACTTGACCTTGACATGACCTTGACTTGACCCTGACTTGACCTTGACATGACCTTCACTTGACCTTGACTTGCCCTTGACATGACCTTGACTTGACCCTGTCTTGACCTTGACATGACCTTCACTTGACCTTGACTTGCCCTTGACATGACCTTGACTTGACCTTGACATGACCTTGACTTGCCCTTTACATGACCTTGACTAGACCTTGACATGACCTTGACTTGACCTTGACTTGACCTTGACTTGACCTTGACTTGACCTTGACTTGACCTTGACTTGACCTTGGCATGACCTTGACATGACTTTGACTAGACCTTGACTTGACCTTGACGTGACGTTGACTTTACCTTGGCTTAACCTTGACTTGACCTTGACTTGACCTTGACTTAACCTTGGCTTGACCTTGACTTGACCTTGACGTGACCTTGATTTGACCTTTACTTGACCTTGACTTGACCTGGACTTGACCTTGACTTGACCCTGACTTGACCCTGACTTGACCTTGACATGACCTTGACTTAACCTTGACTTGACCTTGACATGACCTTCGCTTGACCTTGACGTGCCCTTGACATGACCTTGACTTGACCTTGACTTAACCTTGACTTGACCTTGACTTGACATTGACTTGACCTTGACTTGACCCTGACTTGACCTTGACATGACCTTGACATGACCCTGACTTGCCCTTGACATGACTTTGACTTGACATTGACTTGACCTTGACTTGACCCTGACTTGACATTGACATGACCTTGACTTGACCTTGACCTTGACCTTGACTTGACCTTGCCATGACCTTGACCTTGACTTGACCTTGACTTGACCTTGACTTGACCTTGACGTGACCTTGACTTGACCTTGACTTGACCTTGACTTGACCTTGACGTGACCTTGACTTGACCTTGACTTGACCTTGACTTGACCCTGACTTTACCTTCACATGACCTTGACTTGACCTTGACTTGCCCTTGACATGACCTTGACTTGACCTTGACTTGACCTTGACATGACCTTGACTTGACCTTGACTTGACCCTGACTTGACCTTGACATGACCTTGACTTGACCCTGACTTGACCTTGACATGACCTTCACTTGACCTTGACTTGCCCTTGACATGACCTTGACTTGACCTTGACTTGACCTTGACTTGACCTTGACCTTGACTTGACTTTGACTTGACCTTGACATGACCTTGACTTGACCTTGACTTGACCTTGACTTGACCTTGACTTGACCTTGACATGACCTTGACATGACCTTGACATGACCTTGACTTGACCTTCACTTGACGTTGACGTGACCTTGACTTGACTTTGACGTGACCTTGACTTAACCTTGACTTGACCTTGACTTGACCTTGACGTGACCTTGACTTGACCTTTACTTGACCTTGCCTGGACCTTGACTTGACCTTGACTTGACCCTGACTTGACCTTGACATTACCTTGACATGACCTTGACTTGCCCTTGACATGACCTTGACATGACCTTGACTTGCCCTTTACATGACCTTGACTTGATTTTGACTTGACCTTGACTTGACCTTGACGTGACCTTGACTTGACCTTTACTTGACCTTGACTGGACCTTGACTTGACCTTGACTTGGCCCTGACTTGACCTTGACATTACCTTGACATGACCTTGACTTGCCCTTGACATGACCTTGACATGACCATGACTTGACCTTTACTTGACCTTGACTTGACATTGACTTGACCGTGACTTGTCCTTGACATGACCTTGACATGACCTTGACTTGACCTTGACTTTACCTTGACTTGACCTTGACGTGACCTTGACTTGACCTTGCCTTGACCTTGCCCCTTGACTTGACCTTGACTTGACCTTGACGTGACCTTGACTTAACCTTGACTTGACCTTTACTTGACCTTGACTTGACCTTGACTTGACCTTGACTTGACCTTGACTTGACCCTGACTTTACCTTGACTTGACCTTTACTTGACCTTGACTTGACCTTGACATGACCTTTAATTGACCTTGACTTGACCCTGACTTTACCTTGACATGACCTTGACTTGACCTTGACTTGACCTTGACATGACCTTGACTTGACCTTGACTTGACCTTGACGTGATCTTGACATGACCTTGACTTGACCCTGACTTGACCTTGACATGACCTTCACTTGACCTTGACTTGCTTTTGACATGACCTTGACTTGACCTTGACTTGACCTTGACTTGACCTTGACTTGACCTTGACTTGACCTTGACTTGACCTTGACTTGACCTTGACTTGACCTTGACTTGACCTTGACTTGACCTTGACTTGACCTTCACTTGACCTTCACTTGACCTTGACGTGACCTTGACTTGACCTTGACTTGACCTTGACGTGAGGTTGACTTGACCCTGACTTTACCTTGACATGACCTTGACTTGACCTTGACTTGACCTTGACATGACCTTGACTTGACCTTGACTTGACCCTGACTTGACCTTGACATGACCTTGACTTGACCCTGACTTGACCTTGACATGACCTTCACTTGACCTTGACTTGCCCTTGACATGACCTTGACTTGACCTTGACTTGACCTTGACTTGACTTGACTTGACATTGACTTGACCTTGACTTGACCTTGACTTGACCTTAACGTGACCTTGACTTGACCTTTATTTGACCTTGACTTGACTTTGACTTGACCTTGACTTGACCTTGACTTGACCCTGACTTTACCTTGACATGACCTTGACTTGACCTTGACATGACCTTGACTTGACCTTGACTTGACCCTGACTTGACCTTGACTTGACCTTACCATGACCTTCACTTGACCTTGACTTGCCCTTGACATGACCTTGACATGACCTTGACTTGACCTTGACATGACTTTGACTTGCCCTTTACATGACCTTGACTTGCCCTTGACATGACCTTGACTTGACCTTGACTTGACCTTGACTTGACCTTGACATGACCTTGACATGACTTTGACTAGACCTTGACTTGACCTTGACGTGACGTTGACTTTACCTTGACTTAACCTTGACTTGACCTTGACTTGACCTTGACTTAACCTTTGCTTGACCTTGACTTGACCTTGACTTGACCTTGACGTGACCTTGACTTGACCTTGACTTGACCTTGACATGACCTTGACATGACTTTGACTAGACCTTGACTTGACCTTGACGTGACGTTTACTTTACCTTGACTTAACCTTGACTTAACCTTGACTTGACCGTGACATGACCTTGACATGACTTTGACTAGACCTTGACTTGACCTTGACGTGACGTTGACTTTACCTTGACTTAACCTTGACTTAACCTTGACTTGACCGTGACATGACCTTCGCTTGACCTTGACTTGCCCTTGACATGACCTTGACTTGACCTTGACTTGACCTTGACTTGACCTTGACTCAACCTTGGCTTGACCTTGACTTGACCTTGACGTGACCTTGACTTGACCTTGAATTGACCTTGACTTAACCCTGACTTTACCTTGACATGACCTAGACTTGACCTTGACATGACCTTGACTTGACCTTGACATGACCTTGACTTGACCTTGACATGACCTTGACATGACTTTGACTTGACCTTTACTTGACCTTGACTGGACCTTGACTTGACCTTGACTTGACCCTGACTTGACCTTGACATGCCCTTGACTTGACCCTGACTTGACCTTGACATGACCTTCACTTGACCTTGACTTGCCCTTGACATGACCTTGACTTGACCTTGACTTGACCTTGACTTGACATTGACTTGACCTTGACTTGACCTTGACTTGACCTTGACGTGACCTTGACTTGACCTTTATTTGACCTTGACTTGACCTTGACATGACCTTGACTTGACCTTGACTTGACCTTGACTTGACCTTGACTTGACCTTGACTTGACCTTGACATGACCTTGATATGACTTTGACTAGACCTTGAATTGACCTTGACGTGACGTTGACTTTACCTTGACTTAACCTTGACTTGACCTTGACTTGACCTTGACTTAACCTTGGCTTGACCTTGACTTGACCTTGACTTGACCTTGACGTGACCTTGACTTGACCTTTACTTGACCTTGACTTGACCTTGACTTGACCCTGACTTGACCTTGACATGACCTTGACTTGACCCTGACTTGACCTTGACAGGACCTTGACTTGACCCTGACTTGACCTTGACATGACCTTCACTTGACCTTGACTTGCCCTTGACATGACCTTGACTTGACCTTGACATGACCTTGAGTTGCCCTTTATATGACCTTGACTAGACATTGACATGACCTTGACTTGACCTTGACTTGACCTTGACTTGACCTTGACTTGAACTTGACTTGACCTTGACATGACCTTGACATGACTTTGACTAGACCTTGACTTGACCTTGACGTGACGTTGACTTTACCTTGGCTTAACCTTGACTTGACCTTGACTTGACCTTGACTTAACCTTGGCTTGACCTTGACTTGACCTTGACTTGACCTTGACGTGACCTTGACTTGACCTTTACTTGACCTTGACTTGACCTGGACTTGACCTTGACTTGACCCTGACTTGACCCTGACTTGACCTTGACATGACCTTGACTTAACCTTGACTTGACCTTGACATGACCTTCGCTTGACCTTGACTTGCCCTTGACATGACCTTGACTTGACCTTGACTTGACCTTGACTTGACCTTGACTTGACCTTGACTTGACCCTGACTTGACCTTGACATGACCTTGACATGACCCTGACTTGCCCTTGACATGACTTTGACTTGACATTGACTTGACCTTGACTTGACCCTGACTTGACATTGACATGACCTTGACTTGACCTTGACCTTGACTTGACCTTACCATGACCTTGACCTTGACTTGACCTTGACATGACCTTGACTTAACCTTGACTTGACCTTGACATGACCTTCGCTTGACCTTGACTTGCCCTTGACATGACCTTGACTTGACCTTGACGTGACCTTGACTTGACCTTGACTTGACCTTGACTTGACCTTGACGTGACCTTGACTTGACCTTGACTTGACCTTGACTTGATCCTGACTTTACCTTGACATGACCTTGACTTGACCTTGACATGACCTTGACTTGACCTTGACATGACCTTGACTTGACCTTGACTTGACCCTGACTTGACCTTGACATGACCTTGACTTGACCCTGACTTGACCTTGACATGACCTTCACTTGACCTTGACTTGCCCTTGACATGACCTTGACTTGACCTTGACTTGACCTTGACTTGACCTTGACTTGACTTTGACTTGACCTTGACATGACCTTGACTTGACCTTGACTTGACCTTGACTGGACCTTGACATGACCTTGACATGACCTTGTCATGACCTTGACTTGACCTTGACTTGACCTTCACTTGACGTTGACGTGACCTTGACTTGACTTTGACGTGACCTTGACTTAACCTTGACCTGACCTTGACTTGACCTTGACGTGACCTTGACTTGACCTTTACTTGACCTTGACTGGACCTTGACTTGACCTTGACTTGACCCTGACTTGACCTTGAAATTACCTTGACATGACCTTGACTTGCCCTTGACATGACCTTGACATGACCTTGACTTGCCCTTTACATGACCTTGACTTGATTTTGACTTGACCTTGACTTGACCTTGACTTGACCTTGACATGACCTTGACATGACTTTGACTATACCTTGACGTGACCTTGACGTGACCTTGACTTTACCTTGACTTGACCTTGACTTAACCTTGGCTTGACCTTGACTTGACCTTGACTTGACCCTGACTTGACCTTGACATGACCTTGACTTGACCCTGACTTGACCTTACCATGACCTTCACTTGACCTTGACTTGCCCTTGACATGACCTTGACATGACCTTGACTTGACCTTGACATGACTTTGACTTGCCCTTTACATGACCTTGACTTGACCTTGACATGACCTTGACTTGACCTTGACTTGACCTTGACTTGACCTTGACATGACCTTGACATGACTTTGACTAGACCTTGACTTGACCTTGACGTGACGTTGACTTTACCTTGACTTAACCTTGACTTGACCTTGACTTGACCTTGACTTAACCTTTGCTTGACCTTGACTTGACCTTGACTTGACCTTGACGTGACCTTGACTTGACCTTGACTTGACCTTGACATGACCTTGACATGACTTTGACTAGACCTTGACTTGACCTTGACGTGACGTTTACTTTACCTTGACTTAACCTTGACTTAACCTTGACTTGACCTTGACGTGACGTTGACTTTACCTTGACTTAACCTTGACTTAACCTTGACTTGACCGTGACATGACCTTCGCTTGACCTTGACTTGCCCTTGACATGACCTTGACTTGACCTTGACTTGACCTTGACTTGACCTTGACTCAACCTTGGCTTGACCTTGACTTGACCTTGACGTGACCTTGACTTGACCTTGAATTGACCTTGACTTAACCCTGACTTTACCTTGACATGACCTAGACTTGACCTTGACATGACCTTGACTTGACCTTGACATGACCTTGACTTGACCTTGACATGACCTTGACATGACTTTGACTTGACCTTTACTTGACCTTGACTGGACCTTGACTTGACCTTGACTTGACCCTGACTTGACCTTGACATGCCCTTGACTTGACCCTGACTTGACCTTGACATGACCTTCACTTGACCTTGACTTGCCCTTGACATGACCTTGACTTGACCTTGACTTGACCTTGACTTGACATTGACTTGACCTTGACTTGACCTTGACTTGACCTTGACGTGACCTTGACTTGACCTTTATTTGACCTTGACTTGACCTTGACATGACCTTGACTTGACCTTGACTTGACCTTGACTTGACCTTGACTTGACCTTGACTTGACCTTGACATGACCTTGATATGACTTTGACTAGACCTTGAATTGACCTTGACGTGACGTTGACTTTACCTTGACTTAACCTTGACTTGACCTTGACTTGACCTTGACTTAACCTTGGCTTGACCTTGACTTGACCTTGACTTGACCTTGACGTGACCTTGACTTGACCTTTACTTGACCTTGACTTGACCTTGACTTGACCCTGACTTGACCTTGACATGACCTTGACTTGACCCTGACTTGACCTTGACAGGACCTTGACTTGACCCTGACTTGACCTTGACATGACCTTCACTTGACCTTGACTTGCCCTTGACATGACCTTGACTTGACCTTGACATGACCTTGAGTTGCCCTTTATATGACCTTGACTAGACCTTGACATGACCTTGACTTGACCTTGACTTGACCTTGACTTGACCTTGACTTGAACTTGACTTGACCTTGACATGACCTTGACATGACTTTGACTAGACCTTGACTTGACCTTGACGTGACGTTGACTTTACCTTGGCTTAACCTTGACTTGACCTTGACTTGACCTTGACTTAACCTTGGCTTGACCTTGACTTGACCTTGACTTGACCTTGACGTGACCTTGACTTGACCTTTACTTGACCTTGACTTGACCTGGACTTGACCTTGACTTGACCCTGACTTGACCCTGACTTGACCTTGACATGACCTTGACTTAACCTTGACTTGACCTTGACATGACCTTCGCTTGACCTTGACTTGCCCTTGACATGACCTTGACTTGACCTTGACTTGACCTTGACTTGACCTTGACTTGACATTGACTTGACCTTGACTTGACCCTGACTTGACCTTGACATGACCTTGACATGACCCTGACTTGCCCTTGACATGACTTTGACTTGACATTGACTTGACCTTGACTTGACCCTGACTTGACATTGACATGACCTTGACTTGACCTTGACCTTGACTTGACCTTACCATGACCTTGACCTTGACTTGACCTTGACATGACCTTGACTTAACCTTGACTTGACCTTGACATGACCTTCGCTTGACCTTGACTTGCCCTTGACATGACCTTGACTTGACCTTGACGTGACCTTGACTTGACCTTGACTTGACCTTGACTTGACCTTGACGTGACCTTGACTTGACCTTGACTTGACCTTGACTTGACCCTGACTTTACCTTGACATGACCTTGACTTGACCTTGACATGACCTTGACTTGACCTTGACATGACCTTGACTTGACCTTGACTTGACCCTGACTTGACCTTGACATGACCTTGACTTGACCCTGACTTGACCTTGACATGACCTTCACTTGACCTTGACTTGCCCTTGACATGACCTTGACTTGACCTTGACTTGACCTTGACTTGACCTTGACTTGACTTTGACTTGACCTTGACATGACCTTGACTTGACCTTGACTTGACCTTGACTTGACCTTGACATGACCTTGACATGACCTTGTCATGACCTTGACTTGACCTTGACTTGACCTTCACTTAACGTTGACGTGACCTTGACTTGACTTTGACGTGACCTTGACTTAACCTTGACCTGACCTTGACTTGACCTTGACGTGACCTTGACTTGACCTTTACTTGACCTTGACTGGACCTTGACTTGACCTTGACTTGACCCTGATTTGACCTTGAAATTACCTTGACATGACCTTGACTTGCCCTTGACATGACCTTGACATGACCTTGACTTGCCCTTTACATGACCTTGACTTGATTTTGACTTGACCTTGACTTGACCTTGACTTGACCTTGACATGACCTTGACATGACTTTGACTATACCTTGACGTGACCTTGACGTGACCTTGACTTTACCTTGACTTGACCTTGACTTAACCTTGGCTTGACCTTGACTTGACCATGACGTGACCTTGACTTGATCTTTACTTGACCTTGACTTGACTTGACCTTGACTTGACATTGACTTGACCGTGACTTGTCCTTGACATGACCTTGACATGACCTTGACTTGACCTTGACTTTACCTTGACTTGACCTTGACGTGACCTTGACTTGACCTTGCCTTGACCTTGCCCCTTGACTTGACCTTGACTTGACCTTGACGTGACCTTGACTTAACCTTGACTTGACCTTTACTTGACCTTGACTTGACCTTGACTTGACCTTGACTTGACCTTGACTTGACCCTGACTTTACCTTGACTTGACCTTTACTTGACCTTGACTTGACCTTGACATGACCTTTAATTGACCTTGACTTGACCCTGACTTTACCTTGACATGACCTTGACTTGACCTTGACTTGACCTTGACATGACCTTGACTTGACCTTGACTTGACCTTGACGTGACTGTTAGCACCATCACCAAAATCAATATTTTACACCACAATCTGGCATCGCCAAATTACGTAGCTGAAATGAGAATATTGAATTTTTTGTAAATGTAAACTTAACGAAAAACATGAAATCTAAAGTTAGCTCCAATCACGCGCCCTTTTGATGCCATTTTTAATTCTGAAGTCCAAAGGTGAAAGTGGCTGCGCGCAACACAGGAGCAAAATTAAATTACATTTAGATATTGTAACTTGAAATATTCCTAGTGGTTTCCATACCAAAAAGTATGTCTTGAATTACTATTAGTAAATATTATTTCTAATTTTTGAATTTTAATCAAGGAATTTTAATATAATACACATTACCAAATAATTTTGTGTGTTTATTCAAAATCCACGTGGAAGTCACTAGGACGTGCGGCTAGCGTGCCTTGGTAACATTTTTAAAATTCTTTTTGCTAATTTGGCTATTTGTGCAAGGATTGTGTCAACCTGTTCCTGCGCCACATTTTCATCAACAGTTGCCAGTCTCGCAGTAAGTAGAAAATGTCGTTACAGAACGTAGAGGGTCAGAAACAAACTGAACAACTTGATCACAATTGCTCCCTATGCTCCAATCCCCCTGACAATAATATGACAACCTGCGTAGGTTGCCAAAAAAGAGTGCACAACAGTTGTGTTAACATCACAGATAACATAACCTATAAATGCTTACAGTGCTCAACAAATAGACCTTCTTCTCCCTCTCCTAGCGTAACTAGCCGTTGCTCAAACCTCTCTCATTCTTCTCAATCAAGAAAAATTCAATTGCAACTTAAAAGGCTAGAGGAGGAGCGACAACTGAACAAAAGCTATCTTGATAGGAAGTACCAGCTTCTGGAAGAAGCCGAAGATCTCTCTGATACTTCGTCCGTAAAGTCTCAGCCCGTTCATAACTGGTTAGCGGCGTCAGACCCTAAGCCTAATTTGCCTCCACCACAGCCACCATTAGTAGATAGTCAAAACAACACTATGAACCGACAATCAACTCTATTGCCTCGTGAATCAACAACGTCGCAAAATCGTGTAGAATTTTATCCACAAACGTTTACCACTGCTGCCACAAGTTCGTCGTTGAATATATCTGCGGCACCGAATTGTACCCAGACCATAGCCAGTAGCTATGGGTATCAACCACGAATGCACACAACACGGTCGAACGTCTCAAATTCTCATGGCGCAATACTTACATCACTGTCTGCACATAACGACATGTCATACACAAATCAAAACAATTCTTATCAACATTTATTTGGTTCTGCTCCACAAAATTTTGTTTCATGGCATCCAAATTTATGTTCAACGAACTATACAAATAATACAACAAATGCGGCTACTTGCACGTCATCTTATAATGCACCACCGCAAAATCTGCAACAAAATCATGTAAACGCCCGACAATCTCTCCCAAAGGAACTACCAACATTTTCTGGCCTACCAGAAGAATGGCCTATTTTCTCCTCCACTTACGAATGGTCCACCTCTGCTTGCGCTTTTACCGATATGGAAAATCTCATTCGCCTCCAAAAAGCTTTAAAAGGAGAAGCCCTACGTAGTGTGCAGCATATGCTAATCCATCCGTCAAACGTCCCAGGTATCATGCAGTTACTTCGTATGTTGTATGGCCAACCCGAGAAGATAATAAATTCTATGAAAAATAAAGTCAAAAGTTCTCCAAAGGTAGACGAAAACAATTTGAAAACACTCACGTCGTTTGCTATAGATGTCCGTAACCTTCTCTCCACAATAAACGCGAGTAATTTATGTGATGAAATAAATAATTCATCACTTATTTATGATCTAGTAGAAAAACTACCACCGTCGTACCAAATGCAATGGGCATCGCAAAAAATGTTTTTGAGTAATCAAAACAAAAAATCAAATTTATTAGAATTTGACAACTGGCTGTTCAACGTTGGTATAACAGCCAGTAGTATAATCGTTGATCATTCAACATACAAGAACAAACAAAAGGTAATCGCAAACACAAACGCAACAGCAACGAGTAAAAAAGCTTTTATTCATTCTCATAGCGAACAAATGTGCATTGTATGCAACAACAACAATAAATGTAAATCAATAGCTAGTTGCCCGAAATATTTATCAATGGATCGTGGTGAAAAATGGTGTGTAGTTCGAAAGCACAATTTATGTAAATATTGTCTGTCAAAACATAGTGGAGAATGCAAAAGAAAGACTAAATGTGGTAAGGAAGAATGTGAATTTTTCCACCACCCGTCATTACACCGCTATTCGGTGCCCGTAAATAAAAGAAATGAAACGTCACTTGAACATATGAAAAATAAATCTGAAATAGAAGTTGTAAACAATAGCCACATTGCTGGAGTAAAAGATTTTGTTTTATTTAAAATAGTTCCCGTAAAAGTATATGGAAAAAACAAAGTTGTTGATACCTTCGCGTTCATAGATGAGGGATCCAGCATCAGTTTAATAAATGAAAATTTAGCAAAAGAACTAGAAGTCAGTGGCGTTCGAAATCCATTATGTTTGCGTTGGACGGGAGGTATGGAAAGAAGAGAAAAAAGTTCTCAAAACATTAAAGTTTTAATTTCAGGGAACAATAACAAACAATTTGAAGTTAACGTTTACACAGTAGGTGCTTTAGACCTTCCCGTTCAATCATTGAACTATGATATGCTTTCGAAGCGATATCGCCACTTACGTGGATTACCTGTGGAAAGTTATATCAGTGCTGAGCCACAAATTTTAATAGGATTGAATCATGTGAACTTGGGTATTTCACGCAACATACGAGAAGGTTTCCCATATGAGCCTATTGCAGTCTCTACGAAACTTGGTTGGCTTATTTATGGTGCTTCAGAGAAAAATAAGAATACAGGTATGAGTTTTAATTTCCATATGTGCGAGTGCTCTGTCACCGACGATGATGAAACGTTAACACGTTTAGTCAATAGTTTTTATTCCATCGAAAGTTTGGGAATAGGTGTAAAGGACCCTCTGATCGCAAAAAATGATAAGAGGTCGTTAGAACTGCTTAACAAATTTACCAAACAGAAAGAATGTGGACATTATGAGGTTCCACTTTTATGGAAGTATGATGTTGTAGAGTTGCCAGATAGTTACGATATGGCACTAAAACGTCTCAATTGCCTTGAGAATAAGCTAAGGAAAAATGTCGAACTTTTCAATATATTTCATGAAACAATTGCTAAATATATAAGCAAAGGCTATATTCGTAAGTTAGATTCTTCAGAAATCAAGCGTGCTGATAGCAAGGTCTGGTATCTTCCGATCTTTGCGGTTTTCAATAAAAATAAGCCCGGAAAATCGCGTGTCGTTTGGGATGCGGCTGCGAAAACAAATGGTATGTCGTTAAATTCTTATTTATTAAAAGGACCTGATCTTTTAGCCAGTTTGCCTTCGGTCCTGTTCAAATTCCGTCAGAAATCCGTGGCCGTCTGTGGGGACATCGAAGAAATGTTTCATCAAATACATATAAGACCGGAAGACCGAGATGTACAACGATTTCTGTGGCGCAACTGCTTGCCAGATATATCACCTGACATCTATGTAATGGATGTAATGATTTTTGGTGCCTCCTGCGCACCTAGTATTTCACAATATGTGAAAAATTTAAACGCGAGCAAATTTGAAAGCAAGCTTCCAAAGGCCGCTAAGTCTGTAATAGAAAATCATTATGTTGATGATCTTCTGGACTCCGTTGACACCCCAGAAGAAGCGTCAAAGCTAATCTCAGATGTAACATATATTCATCGAGAAGCTGGTTTTAATATTCGTAACTGGATCTCTAACATAAAATCGGTTCTGAAATCCGATGTATCAATGGGGACTTCGGGCGCTAAATGTCTTAATATAAAGGAGGAAAAACAAATTGAAAAAATTTTGGGTATATTTTGGGACCATGATGATGACGTCATTACTTTTAAAATATCTAAGTGGCTCGCTGAAAGTGAAATATTATCCGGTGCAAAAGTACCTACGAAAAGAGAGGTGTTAAGATTTGTAATGTCAATTTATGATCCGCTTGGC
This sequence comes from Sturmia bella, assembly GCA_963662145.1. Lineage (NCBI taxonomy): Eukaryota > Metazoa > Arthropoda > Insecta > Diptera > Tachinidae > Sturmia > Sturmia bella. Next base: position 49,282,746 of record OY759169.1, read on the forward strand.
ATTATTGGGCATATTATTATGTATGTGAAGGTATTCATGCAGGAAGTGTGGCGTTCGCAAATCGACTGGGATGAAAAGATTCCCCACGAATTAGTACTTAAATGGAGGCACTGGATCAATATGTTGCCCGACATTCAAAACATAAAAATTTCGCGTTGCTATTTGAAGTTCTTCAAGAACTACGATGACATTGAAGTTGAACTACATACGTTTGTAGACGCTAGCAAAGATGGCTATGCAGCAGTGTGCTACTTTAGGATGAAAAAATTTGATGACATCATTGTGTCACTAGTAGGTTCTAAAACACGAGTGTCACCTTTAAAGATAACATCAGTTCCACGACTAGAACTCATGGCTGCTCTAATAGGCGCTCGATTTTCAAAGTTTGTAGTTGAAAATCACGATATCAAAATCAATAAAAGCTATTTTTGGTGTGATTCGAAAACGGTACTGGCCTGGCTACATTCCGATCATCGTAAATACAGTCAGTTTGTAGCATTTCGAATCACGGAAATTTTAGAACTGTCTTCAGTTACAGACTGGAAATGGATTCCAAGCAAACTAAACGTAGCTGACGATGCAACCAAGTGGTCAAAGACCAACAAGATCTCGAATTCCAGCAGGTGGCTCAAAGGTCCCGAATTCTTGTTTTTTCCAGAAAGCAAGTGGCCACAAGAATTAAATCCGTCTGAATCAACAGAAGAAGAGCGGGTACACCACTCTTTCAGTATCGCAAAAATTTATAGTATTTTTGATATCACAAGATTTTCAAAATGGACTCGTCTGTTACGAACAGCTGCATATTTCGTTCGATTTATAAACAGCTGCCGCAAAATTAATAAGCAAAGGAGCGAGTTGACTCAGGAAGAATTACAACAGGCAGAAAAAATGTTGTATATACAGTGCCAATACGACAGCTATTATAACGAAATTGCTTTACTAAGATCGGGTAAATTGATTCCAAAAACCAGCAATATTTATAACAAAAATGCATACCTAGATGATGAAGTTCTTAAAATTCATGGTAGAATTGATAACGCTGATGTTCCGTTGACTCAAAAACGACCAATTATATTACCTAGAAAGAGTTATATTACTCAACTAATTTTAATGTTTTATCATGAAAAGTTCTACCATATGAATCATGAAACTGTCATTAACGAAATTAGACAAAAATATTATGTCGCAAAGCTTCGCACTACCTTTAACTCAGTGATACACCGCTGTCAAATGTGTAAAATTCAAAAGGCTATGCCTAACAATCCACAAATGGCTAAATTACCGCGAGCCCGCGTTGCATCGCATATGGCACCATTCACGTATACTGGTGTAGATTTTTTCGGCCCCATTTCGGTCACCGTAAATCGTCATAAAGAGAAACGATACGGATGTTTATTTACATGCTTGACAGTCAGAGCAGTCCATATCGAAATCGCCCATTCCTTAACAACGAGTTCCTGCATCCTAGCCATACGGAATTTTATGGCTCGAAGAGGAATCCCACATGAATTCTTTAGTGACAACGGGACAAATTTCGTCGGCGCTGAGAGAGAATTGCGAGAGGCTTTAAGAGACGTTGACAAGAACGAACTGATTAAAAATTTCACTACAACAACAACGAAGTGGAACTTCACTCCGCCAGCTTCACCCCACATGGGTGGCGCGTGGGAGCGACTCGTTCGTTCAATTAAAATAATTTTATATAAAATTATGCCTTCTCGAACACCAAGTGATGAGCTGCTAATAAGCATGATGATTGAGGTAGAAAATATTATAAATTCTAGGCCCCTTGCCTACGTTCCTATCAACGGAGAAGAAAGCGAAGCATTGACTCCAAACCATTTTCTTATGGGAACCTCCAGTGGATTAAAACCCATGTCTACTTGCAACGAGAGTAATATAGCACTAAAGCAGATTTGGCTCACATCGCAACAATATGCAAATATTTTTTGGAGAAAGTGGCTGGTTGAGTATCTCCCAACTCTAACTTGTAGGTCGAAGTGGCATGAGCGCTCAAAACCTTTAACGCGGGGGGATCTTGTGATCATAGTTGACCCTTCTCTACCACGTAACGTCTGGCTACGCGGAAAAGTCTTGGAGACGAGATTGGCAAGCGACGGTCAAGTACGAAGCGCAAAGGTGCTGACTAGAAACGGTATTCTAGAAAGGCCTGCGGTCAAGTTGGCGATTTTGGATGTAGCTCCTCAAAAAGAGTCTGGCGGCGAATAATACTCTTGCCATACTGTGGGGGGAATGTTAGCACCATCACCAAAATCAATATTTTACACCACAATCTGGCATCGCCAAATTACGTAGCTGAAATGAGAATATTGAATTTTTTGTAAATGTAAACTTAACGAAAAACATGAAATCTAAAGTTAGCTCCAATCACGCGCCCTTTTGATGCCATTTTTAATTCTGAAGTCCAAAGGTGAAAGTGGCTGCGCGCAACACAGGAGCAAAATTAAATTACATTTAGATATTGTAACTTGAAATATTCCTAGTGGTTTCCATACCAAAAAGTATGTCTTGAATTACTATTAGTAAATATTATTTCTAATTTTTGAATTTTAATCAAGGAATTTTAATATAATACACATTACCAAATAATTTTGTGTGTTTATTCAAAATCCACGTGGAAGTCACTAGGACGTGCGGCTAGCGTGCCTTGGTAACAGTGACCTTGACATGACCTTGACTTGACCCTGACTTGACCTTGACATGACCTTCACTTGACCTTGACTTGCCCTTGACATGACCTTGACTTGACCTTGACTTGACCTTGACTTGACCTTGACTTGACATTGACTTGACCTTGACTTGACCTTGACTTGACCTTCACTTGACCTTCACTTGACCTTGACGTGACCTTGACTTGACCTTGACTTGACCTTGACGTGACGTTGACTTGACCCTGACTTTACCTTGACATGACCTTGACTTGACCTTGACTTGACCTTGACATGACCTTGACTTGACCTTGACTTGACCCTGACTTGACCTTGACATGACCTTGACTTGACCCTGACTTGACCTTGACATGACCTTCACTTGACCTTGACTTGCCCTTGACATGACCTTGACTTGACCTTGACTTGACCTTGACTTGACTTGACTTGACATTGACTTGACCTTGACTTGACCTTGACTTGACCTTGACGTGACCTTGACTTGACCTTTATTTGACCTTGACTTTACTTTGACTTGACCTTGACTTGACCTTGACTTGACCCTGACTTTACCTTGACATGACCTTGACTTGACCTTGACTTCACCTTGACATGACCTTGACTTGACCTTGACTTGACCCTGACTTGACCTTGACATGACCTTGACTTGACCCTGACTTGACCTTACCATGACCTTCACTTGACCTTGACTTGCCCTTGACATGACCTTGACTTGACCTTGACATGACTTTGACTTGCCCTTTACATGACCTTGACTTGACCTTGACATGACCTTGACTTGACCTTGACTTGACCTTGACTTGACCTTGACATGACCTTGACATGACTTTGACTAGACCTTCACTTGACCTTGACGTGACGTTGACTTTACCTTGACTTAACCTTGACTTGACCTTGACTTGACCTTGACTTAACCTTTGCTTGACCTTGACTTGACCTTGACTTGACCTTGACGTGACCTTGACTTGACCTTGACTTGACCTTGACATGACCTTGACATGACTTTGACTAGACCTTGACTTGACCTTGACGTGACGTTGACTTTACCTTGACTTAACCTTGACTTAACCTTGACTTGACCGTGACATGACCTTCGCTTGACCTTGACATGACCTTGACTTGACCTTGACTTGACCTTGACTTGACATTGACTTGACCTTGACTTGACCCTGACTTGACCTTGCCATGACCTTGACCTTGACTTGACCTTGACTTGACCTTGACGTGACCTTGACTTGACCTTGACTTGACCTTGACTCAACCTTGGCTTGACCTTGACTTGACCTTGACGTGACCTTGACTTGACCTTGACTTGACCTTGACTTAACCCTGACTTTACCTTGACATGACCTAGACTTGACCTTGACATGACCTTGACTTGACCTTGACATGACCTTGACTTGACCTTGACTTGACCCTGACTTGACCTTGACATGACCTTGACTTGACCCTGACTTGACCTTGACATGACCTTCACTTGACCTTGACTTGCCCTTGACATGACCTTGACTTGACCTTGACTTGACCTTGACTTGACCTTGACTTGACCTTGACATGACCTTGACATGACCTTGACTTGACCTTGACTTGACCTTCACTTGACCTTGACGTGACCTTGACTTGACCTTGACGTGACCTTGACTTAACCTTGACTTGACCTTGACTTGACCTTGACGTGACCTTGACTTGACCTTTACTTGACCTTGACTGGACCTTGACTTGACCTTGACTTGACCCTGACTTGACCTTGACATGACCTTGACATGACCTTCACTTGACCTTGACTTGCCCTTGACATGACCTTGACTTGACCTTGACTTGACCTTGACTTGACCTTGACTTGACCTTGACATGACCTTGACATGACCTTGACTTGACCTTGACTTGACCTTCACTTGACCTTGACGTGACCTTGACTTAACCTTGACTTGACCTTGACTTGACCTTTACTTGACCTTGACTGGACCTTGACTTGACCGTGACTTGACCTTGACATGACCTTGACATGACCTTGACTTGACCTTGACTTTACCTTGACTTGACCTTGACGTGACCTTGACTTGACCTTGCCTTGACCTTGCCCCTTGACTTGACCTTGACTTGACCTTGACGTGACCTTGACTTAACCTTGACTTGACCTTTACTTGACCTTGACTTGACCTTGACTTGACCTTGACTTGACCCTGACTTTACCTTGACTTGACCTTTACTTGACCTTGACTTGACCTTGACATGACCTTTACTTGACCTTGACTTGACCCTGACTTTACCTTGACATGACCTTGACTTGACCTTGACTTGACCTTGACATGACCTTGACTTGACCTTGATTTGACCTTGACTTGACCTTGACTTGACCCTGACTTGACCTTGACATGACCTTCACTTGACCTTGACTTGCCCTTGACATGACCTTGACTTGACCTTGACTTGACCTTGACTTGACCTTGACTTAACCTTGACTTGACCTTGACTTGACATTGACTTGACCTTGACTTGACCTTGACTTGACCTTGACTTGACCTTCACTTGACCTTGACGTGACCTTGACTTGACCTTGACGTGACGTTGACTTGACCCTGACTTTACCTTGACATGACCTTGACTTGACCTTGACTTGACCTTGACATGACCTTGACTTGACCTTGACTTGACCCTGACTTGACCTTGACATGACATTGACTTGACCCTGACTTGACCTTGACATGACCTTCACTTGACCTTGACTTGCCCTTGACATGACCTTGACTTGACCTTGACTTGACTTGACTTGACATTGACTTGACCTTGACTTGACCTTGACTTGACCTTGACTTGACCTTTATTTGACCTTGACTTGAATTTGACTTGACCTTGACTTGACCTTGACTTGACCCTGACTTTACCTTGACATGACCTTGACTTGACCTTGACTTGACCTTGACTTGACCTTGACATGACCTTGACTTGACCTTGACTTGACCCTGACTTGACCTTGACTTGACCCTGACTTGACCTTACCATGACCTTCACTTGACCTTGACTTGCCCTCTACATGACCTTGACTTGACCTTGACATGACTTTGACTTGCCCTTTACATGACCTTGACTTGACCTTGACATGACCTTGACTTGACCTTGAGTTGACCTTGACTTGACCTTGACATGACCTTGACATGACTTTGACTAGACCTTGGCTTGACCTTGGCTTGACCTTGACGTGACGTTGACTTTACCTTGACTTAACCTTGACTTGACCTTGACTTGACCTTGACTTAACCTTGGCTTGACCTTGACTTGACCTTGACTTGACCTTGACTTGACCTTGACATGACCTTGACATGACTTTGACTAGACCTTGACTTGAACTTGACGTGACGTTGACTTTACCTTGACTTAACCTTGACTTAACCTTGACTTGACCTTGACATGACCTTCGCTTGAACTTGACTTGCCCTTGACATGACCTTGACTTGACCTTGACTTGCCCTTGACTTGACATTGACTTGACCTTGACTTGACCCTGACTTGACATTGACATGACCTTGACATGACCCTGACTTGCCCTTGACATGACCTTGACTTGACATTGACTTGACCTTGACTTGACCCTGACTTGACCTTGACATGACCTTGACTTGACCTTGACTTGACCTTGCCATGACCTTGACCTTGACTTGACCTTGACTTGACCTTGACGTGACCTTGACTTAACCTTGACTTGACCTTGACTCAACCTTGGCTTGACCTTGACTTGACCTTGACGTGACCTTGACTTGACCTTGACTTGACCTTCACTTGACCTTGACGTGACCTTGACTTGACCTTTACTTGACCTTGACTGGACCTTGACTTGACCTTGACTTGACCCTGACTTGACCTTGACATGACCTTGACATGACCTTCACTTGACCTTGACTTGCCCTTGACATGACCTTGACTTGACCTTGACTTGACCTTGACTTGACCTTGACTTGACCTTGACTTGACCTTGACTTGACCTTGACATGACCTTGACATGACCTTGACTTGACCTTGACTTGACCTTGACTTGACCTTGACTTGACCTTGACATGACCTTGACATGACCTTGACTTGACCTTGACTTGACCTTCACTTGACCTTGACGTGACCTTGACTTGACCTTGACGTGACGTTGACTTGACCCTGACTTTACCTTGACATGACCTTGACTTGACCTTGACTTGACCTTGACATGACCTTGACTTGACCTTGACTTGACCCTGACTTGACCTTTACTTGACCTTGACTGGACCTTGACTTGACCTTTACTTGACCTTGACTTGACTTGACCTTGACTTGACATTGACTTGACCGTGACTTGACCTTGACATGACCTTGACATGACCTTGACTTGACCTTGACTTTACCTTGACTTGACCTTGACGTGACCTTGACTTGACCTTGCGTTGACCTTGCCCCTTGACTTGACCTTGACTTGACCTTGACGTGAGCTTGACTTAACCTTGACTTGACCTTTACTTGACCTTATCTTGACCTTGACTTGACCTTGACTTGACCCTGACTTTACCTTGACTTGACCTTTACTTGACCTTGACTTGACCTTGACATGACCTTGACTTGACCTTGACTTGACCTTGACTTGACCTTGACTTGACCCTGACTTGACCTTGACATGACCTTCACTTGACCTTGACTTGCCCTTGACATGACCTTGACTTGACCTTGACTTGACCTTGACTTGACCTTGACTTAACCTTGACTTGACCTTGACTTGACATTGACTTGACCTTGACTTGACCTTGACTTGACCTTGACTTGACCTTGACTTGACCTTCACTTGACCTTGACGTGACCTTGACTTGACCTTGACGTGACGTTGACTTGACCCTGACTTTACCTTGACATGACCTTGACTTGACCTTGACTTGACCTTGACATGACCTTGACTTGACCTTGACGTGACCCTGACTTGACCTTGACATGACATTGACTTGACCCTGACTTGACCTTGACATGACCTTCACTTGACCTTGACTTGCCCTTGACATGACCTTGACTTGACCTTGACTTGACCTTGACTTGACTTGACTTGACATTGACTTGACCTTGACTTGACCTTGACTTGACCTTTATTTGACCTTGACTTGAATTTGACTTGACCTTGACTTGACCTTGACTTGACCCTGACTTTACCTTGACATGACCTTGACTTGACCTTGACTTGACCTTGACATGACCTTGACTTGACCTTGACTTGACCCTGACTTGACCTTGACTTGACCCTGACTTGACCTTACCATGACCTTCACTTGACCTTGACTTGCCCTCTACATGACCTTGACTTGACCTTGACATGACTTTGACTTGCCCTTTACATGACCTTGACTTGACCTTGACATGACCTTGACTTGACCTTGACTTGACCTTGACTTGACCTTGACTTGACCTTGACATGACCTTGACATGACTTTGACTAGACCTTGGCTTGACCTTGACGTGACGTTGACTTTACCTTGACTTAACCTTGACTTGACCTTGACTTGACCTTGACTTAACCTTGGCTTGACCTTGACTTGACCTTGACTTGACCTTGACTTGACCTTGACATGACCTTGACATGACTTTGACTAGACCTTGACTTGAACTTGACGTGACGTTGACTTTACCTTGACTTAACCTTGACTTAACCTTGACTTGACCTTGACATGACCTTCGCTTGACCTTGACTTGCCCTTGACATGACCTTGACTTGACCTTGACTTGCCCTTGACTTGACATTGACTTGACCTTGACTTGACCCTGACTTGACATTGACATGACCTTGACATGACCCTGACTTGCCCTTGACATGACCTTGACTTGACATTGACTTGACCTTGACTTGACCCTGACTTGACCTTGACATGACCTTGACTTGACCTTGACTTGACCTTGCCATGACCTTGACCTTGACTTGACCTTGACTTGACCTTGACGTGACCTTGACTTGACCTTGACTTGACCTTGACTCAACCTTGGCTTTACCTTGACTTGACCTTGACGTGACCTTGACTTGACCTTGACTTGACCTTGACTTAACCCTGACTTTACCTTGACATGACCTAGACTTGACCTTGACATGACCTTGACTTGACCTTGACATGACCTTGACTTGACCTTGACTCGACCCTGACTTGACCTTGACATGACTTTGACTTGACCCTGACTTGACCTTGACATGACCTTCACTTGACCTTGACTTGCCCTTGACATGACCTTGACTTGACCTTGACTTGACCTTGACTTGACCTTGACTTGACCTTGACTTGACCTTGACTTGACCTTGACAGGACCTTGACATGACCTTGACTTGACCTTGACTTGACCTTCACTTGACCTTGACGTGACCTTGACTTGACCTTGACGTGACCTTGACTTAACCTTGACTTGACCTTGACGTGACCTTGACTTGACCTTTACTTGACCTTGACTGGACCTTGACTTGACCTTGACTTGACCCTGACTTGACCTTGACATGACCTTGACATGACCTTGACTTGCCCTTGACATGACCTTGACTTGCCCTTTACATGACCTTGACTTGACCTTGACTTGACCTTAACTTTACCTTGACATGACCTTGACATGACTTTGACTATACCTTGACTTGACCTTGACGTGACCTTGACTTTACCTTGACTTGACCTTGACTTGACCTTGACTTAACCTTGGCTTGACCTTGACTTGACCTTGACGTGACCTTGACTTGACCTTTACTTGACCTTGACTTGACCTGGACTTGACCTTGACTTGACCCTGACTTGACCTTGACATGACCTTGACTTGACCTTGACTTAACCTTGACTTGACCTTGACATGACCTTGAATTGACCTTGACATAACCTTGACTTGACATTGACTTGACCGTGACTTGACCTTGACATGACCTTGACATGACCTTGACTTGACCTTGACTTTACCTTGACTTGACCTTGACTTGACCTTGACCTTGACTTGACCTTGACTTGACCTTGACGTGACCTTGACTTGACCTTGACTTGACCTTGACTCAACCTTGGCTTGACCTTGACTTGACCTTGACGTGACCTTGATATGACTTTGACTAGACCTTGACTTGACCTTGACGTGACGTTGACTTTACCTTGACTTAACCTTGACTTGACCTTGACTTGACCTTGACTTAACCTTGGCTTGACCTTGACTTGACCTTGACTTGACCTTGACGTGACCTTGACTTGACCTTGACTTGACCCTGACTTGACCTTGACATGACCTTGACTTGACCCTGACTTGACCTTGACATGACCTTCACTTGACCTTGACTTGCCCTTGACATGACCTTGACTTGACCTTGACTTGACCTTGACTTGACCTTGACTTGACATTGACTTGACCTTGACTTGACCTTGACTTGACCTTGACGTGACCTTGACTTGACCTTTACTTGACCTTGACTGGACCTTGACTTGACCTTGACTTGACCTTGACTTGACCTTGACATGACCTTGACTTGACCCTGACTTGACCTTGACATGACCTTCACTTGACCTTGACTTGCCCTTGACATGACCTTGACTTGACCTTGACTTGACTTTGACCTTGACTTGACCTTGACTTGACCTTGACTTGACCCTGACTTGACCTTGACATGACCTTGACTTGACCCTGACTTGACCTTGACTTGCCCTTGACATGACCTTGACTTGACCTTGACTTGACCTTGACTTGACCTTGACTTGACCTTGACGTGACCTTGACTTGACCTTGACTTGACCCTGACTTGACCTTGACATGACCTTGACTTGACCCTGACTTGACCTTGACATGACCTTCACTTGACCTTGACTTGCCCTTGACATGACCTTGACTTGACCTTGACATGACCTTGACTTGACCTTGACTTGACCTTGACTTGACCTTGACTTGACATTGACTTGACCTTGACTTGACCCTGACTTTACCTTGACATGACCTTGACTTGACCTTGACTTGACCTTGACTTGACCTTGACATGACCTTGACTTGACCCTGACTTGACCTTGACATGACCTTGACTTGACCTTGACTTGACCTTGACTTGACCTTGACTTGACCTTGACATGACCTTGACATGACCTTGACTTGACCTTGACTTGACCTTCACTTGACCTTGACGTGACCTTGACTTGACCTTGACATGACTTTGACTTGACCTTTACTTGACCTTGACTGGACCTTGACTTGACCTTGACTTGACCCTGACTTGACCTTGACATGACCTTGACTTGACCCTGACTTGACCTTGACATGACCTTCACTTGACCTTGACTTGCCCTTGACATGACCTTGACTTGACCTTGACTTGACCTTGACTTGACATTGACTTGACCTTGACCTTGACTTGACCTTGACTTGACCTTGACGTGACCTTGACTTGACCTTTATTTGACCTTGACTTGACCTTGACATGACCTTGACTTGACCTTGACTTGACCTTGACTTGACCTTGACTTGACCTTGACTTGACCTTGACTTGACCTTGACATGACCTTGATATGACTTTGACTAGACCTTGACTTGACCTTGACGTGACGTTGACTTTACCTTGACTTAACCTTGACTTGACCTTGACTTGACCTTGACTTGACCTTGACTTAACCTTGGCTTGACCTTGACTTGACCTTGACTTGACCTTGACGTGACCTTGACTTGACCTTTACTTGACCTTGACTTGACCCTGACTTGACCTTGACATGACCTTGACTTGACCCTGACTTGACCTTGACATGACCTTCACTTGACCTTGACTTGCCCTTGACATGACCTTGACTTGACCCTGACTTGACCTTGACATGACCTTCACTTGACCTTGACTTGCCCTTGACATGACCTTGACTTGACCTTGACATGACCTTGACTTGCCCTTTATATGACCTTGACTAGACCTTTACATGACCTTGACTTGACCTTGACTTGACCTTGACTTGACCTTGACTTGACCTTGACTTGACCTTGACATGACCTTGACATGACTTTGACTAGACCTTGACTTGACCTTGACGTGACGTTGACTTTACCTTGGCTTAACCTTGACTTGACCTTGACTTGACCTTGACTTAACCTTGGCTTGACCTTGACTTGACCTTGACTTGACCTTGACGTGACCTTGACTTGACCTTTACTTGACCTTGACTTGACCTGGACTTGACCTTGACTTGACCCTGACTTGACCCTGACTTGACCTTGACATGACCTTGACTTAACCTTGACTTGACCTTGACATGACCTTCGCTTGACCTTGACTTGCCCTTGACATGACCTTGACTTGACCTTGACTTGACCTTGACTTGACATTGACTTGACCTTGACTTGACCCTGACTTGACCTTGACAGAACCTTGACATGACCCTGACTTGCCCTTGACATGACTTTGACTTGACATTGACTTGACCTTGACTTGACCCTGACTTGACATTGACATGACCTTGACTTGACCTTGACCTTGACTTGACCTTGCCATGACCTTGACCTTGACCTTGACCTTGACTTGACCTTGACCTTGACTTGACCTTGACGTGCCCTTGACTTGACCTTGACTTGACCTTGACTTGACCCTGACTTTACCTTGACATGACCTTGACTTGACCTTGACATGACCTTGACTTGACCTTGACATGACCTTGACTTGACCTTGACTTGACCCTGACTTGACCTTGACATGACCTTGACTTGACCCTGACTTGACCTTGACATGACCTTCACTTGACCTTGACTTGCCCTTGACATGACCTTGACTTGACCTTGACTTGACCTTGACTTGACCTTGACTTGACTTTGACTTGACCTTGACATGACCTTGACTTGACCTTGACTTGACCTTGACTTGACCTTGACATGACCTTGTCATGACCTTGTCATGACCTTGACTTGACATTGACTTGACCTTCACTTGACGTTGACGTGACCTTGACTTGACTTTGACGTGACCTTGACTTAACCTTGACTTGACCTTGACTTGACCTTGACGTGACCTTGACTTGACCTTTACTTGACCTTGACTGGACCTTGACTTGACCTTGACTTGACCCTGACTTGACCTTGACATTACCTTGACATGACCTTGACTTGCCCTTGACATGACCTTGACATGACCTTGACTTGCCCTTTACATTACCTTGACTTGATTTTGACTTGACCTTGACTTGACCTTGACTTGACCTTGACATGACCTTGACATGACTTTGACTATACCTTGACTTGACCTTGACGTGACCTTGACTTTACCTTGACTTGACCTTGACTTAACCTTGGCTTGACCTTGACTTGACCTTCACGTGACCTTGACTTGACCTTTACTTGACCTTGACTTGACTTGACCTTGACTTGACATTGACTTGACCGTGACTTGTCCTTGACATGACCTTGACATGACCTTGACTTGACCTTGACTTTACCTTGACTTGACCTTGACGTGACCTTGACTTGACCTTGCCTTGACCTTGCCCCTTGACTTGACCTTGACGTGACCTTGACTTAACCTTGACTTGACCTTTACTTGACCTTGACTTGACCTTGACTTGACCTTGACTTGACCTTGACTTGACCCTGACTTTAACTTGACTTGACCTTTACTTGACCTTGACTTGACCTTGACATGACCTTTAATTGACCTTGACTTGACCCTGACTTTACCTTGACATGACCTTGACTTGACCTTGACTTGACCTTGACATGACCTTGACTTGACCTTGACTTGACCCTGACTTTAACTTGACTTGACCTTTACTTGACCTTGACTTGACCTTGACATGACCTTTAATTGACCTTGACTTGACCCTGACTTTACCTTGACATGACCTTGACTTGACCTTGACTTGACCTTGACATGACCTTGACTTGACCTTGACATGACCTTGACTTGACCTTGACTTGACCTTGACATGACCTTGACTTGACCTTGACTTGACCCTGACTTGACCTTGACATGACCTTGACTTGACCCTGACTTGACCTTGACATGACCTTCACTTGACCTTGACTTGCCCTTGACATGACCTTGACTTGACCTTGACTTGACCTTGACTTGACTTGACTTGACATTGACTTGACCTTGACTTGACCTTGACTTGACCTTGACGTGACCTTGACTTGACCTTTATTTGACCTTGACTTGACTTTGACTTGACCTTGACTTGACCTTGACTTGACCCTGACTTTACCTTGACATGACCTTGACTTGACCTTGACTTGACCTTGACATGACCTTGACTTGACCTTGACTTGACCCTGACTTGACCTTGACATGACCTTGACTTGACCCTGACTTGACCTTACCATGACCTTCACTTGACCTTGACTTGCCCTTGACATGACCTTGACTTGACCTTGACATGACTTTGACTTGCCCTTTACATGACCTTGACTTGACCTTGACATGACCTTGACTTGACCTTGACTTGACCTTGACTTGACCTTGACTTGACCTTGACATGACCTTGACATGACTTTGACTAGACCTTGACTTGACCTTGACGTGACGTTGACTTTACCTTGACTTAACCTTGACTTGACCTTGACTTGACCTTGACTTGACCTTTGCTTGACCTTGACTTGACCTTGACTTGACCTTGACGTGACCTTGACTTGACCTTGACTTGACCTTGACATGACCTTGACATGACTTTGACTAGACCTTGACTTGACCTTGACGTGACGTTGACTTTACCTTGACTTAACCTTGACTTAACCTTGACTTGACCGTGACATGACCTTCGCTTGACCTTGACATGACCTTGACTTGACCTTGACTTGACCTTGACTTGACATTGACTTGACCTTGACTTGACCCTGACTTGACCTTGCCATGACCTTGACCTTGACTTGACCTTGACTTGACCTTGACGTGACCTTGACTTGACCTTGACTTGACCTTGACTCAACCTTGGCTTGACCTTGACTTGACCTTGACGTGACCTTGACTTGACCTTGACTTGACCTTGACTTAACCCTGACTTTACCTTGACATGACCTAGACTTGACCTTGACATGACCTTGACTTGACCTTGACATGACCTTGACTTGACCTTGACTTGACCCTGACTTGACCTTGACATGACCTTGACTTGACCCTGACTTGACCTTGACATGACCTTCACTTGACCTTGACTTGCCCTTGACATGACCTTGACTTGACCTTGACTTGACCTTGACTTGACCTTGACTTGACCTTGACATGACCTTGACATGACCTTGACTTGACCTTGACTTGACCTTGACTTGACCTTCACTTATCCTTGACGTGACCTTGACTTGACCTTGACGTGACCCTGACTTAACCTTGACTTGACCTTGACTTGACCTTGACGTGACCTTGACTTGACCTTTACTTGACCTTGACTGGACCTTGACTTGACCTTGACTTGACCTTGACTTGAGCTTGACTTGACCTTGACTTGACCTTGACATGACCTTGACATGACCTTGACTTGACCTTGACTTGACCTTCACTTGACCTTGACGTGACCTTGACTTGACCCTGACTTGACCTTGACATGACCTTGACATGACCTTCACTTGACCTTGACTTGCCCTTGACATGACCTTGACTTGACCTTGACTTGACCTTGACTTGAGCTTGACTTGACCTTGACTTGACCTTGACATGACCTTGACATGACCTTGACTTGACCTTGACTTGACCTTCACTTGACCTTGACGTGACCTTGACTTGACCTTGACGTGACCTTGACTTAACCTTGACTTGACCTTGACTTGACCTTTACTTGACCTTGACTGGACCTTGACTTGACCTTTACTTGACCTTGACTTGACATTGACTTGACATTGACTTGACCGTGACTTGACCTTGACATGACCTTGACATGACCTTGACTTGACCTTGACTTTACCTTGACTTGACCTTGACGTGACCTTGACTTGACCTTGCCTTGACCTTGCCCCTTGACTTGACCTTGACTTGACCTTGACGTGACCTTGACTTAACCTTGACTTGACCTTTACTTGACCTTGACTTGACCTTGACTTGACCTTGACTTGACCCTGACTTTACCTTGACTTGACCTTTACTTGACCTTGACTTGACCTTGACATGACCTTTACTTGACCTTGACTTGACCCTGACTTTACCTTGACATGACCTTGACTTGACCTTGACTTGACCTTGACATGACCTTGACTTGACCTTGACTTGACCTTGACTTGACCTTGACATGACCTTGACTTGACCCTGACTTGACCTTGACATGACCTTCACTTGACCTTGACTTGCCCTTGACATGACCTTGACTTGACCTTGACTTGACCTTGACTTGACCTTGACTTAACCTTGACTTGACCTTGACTTGACATTGACTTGACCTTGACTTGACCTTGACTTGACCTTGACTTGACCTTGACTTGACCTTCACTTGACCTTGACGTGACCTTGACTTGACCTTGACGTGACGTTGACTTGACCCTGACTTTACCTTGACATGACCTTGACTTGACCTTGACTTGACCTTGACATGACCTTGACTTGACTTGACCCTGACTTGACCTTGACATGACATTGACTTGACCCTGACTTGACCTTGACATGACCTTCACTTGACCTTGACTTGCCCTTGACATGACCTTGACTTGACCTTGACTTGACCTTGACTTGACTTGACTTGACATTGACTTGACCTTGACTTGACCTTGACTTGACCTTGACTTGACCTTTATTTGACCTTGACTTGAATTTGACTTGACCTTGACTTGACCTTGACTTGACCCTGACTTTACCTTGACATGACCTTGACTTGACCTTGACTTGACCTTGACATGACCTTGACTTGACCTTGACTTGACCCTGACTTGACCTTGACATGACCTTGACTTGACCCTGACTTGACCTTACCATGACCTTCACTTGACCTTGACTTGCCCTTGACATGACCTTGACTTGACCTTGACATGACTTTGACTTGCCCTTTACATGACCTTGGCTTGACCTTGACATGACCTTGACTTGACCTTGACTTGACCTTGACTTGACCTTGACTTGACCTTGACATGACCTTGACATGACTTTGACTAGACCTTGACTTGACCTTGACGTGACGTTGACTTTACCTTGACTTAACCTTGACTTGACCTTGACTTGACCTTGACTTAACCTTGGCTTGACCTTGACTTGACCTTGACTTGACCTTGACTTGACCTTGACATGACCTTGAAATGACTTTGACTAGACCTTGACTTGACCTTGACGTGACGTTGACTTTACCTTGACTTAACCTTGACTTAACCTTGACTTGACCTTGACATGACCTTCGCTTGACCTTGACTTGCCCTTGACATGACCTTGACTTGACCTTGACTTGCCCTTGACTTGACATTGACTTGACCTTGACTTGACCCTGACTTGCCCTTGACTTGACATTGACTTGACCTTGACTTGACCCTGACTTGACATTGACATGACCTTGACATGACCCTGACTTGCCCTTGACATGACCTTGACTTGACATTGACTTGACCTTGACTTGACCCTGACTTGACCTTGACATGACCTTGACCTTGACTTGACCTTGCCATGACCTTGACCTTGACTTGACCTTGACTTGACCTTGACGTGACCTTGACTTGACCTTGACTTGACCTTGACTCAACCTTGGCTTGACCTTGACTTGACCTTGACGTGATCTTGACTTGACCTTGACTTGACCTTGACTTAACCCTGACTTTACCTTGACATGACCTAGACTTGACCTTGACATGACCTTGACTTGACCTTGACATGACCTTGACTTGACCTTGACTTGACCCTGACTTGACCTTGACATGACCTTGACTTGACCCTGACTTGACCTTGACATGACCTTCACTTGACCTTGACTTGCCCTTGACATGACCTTGACTTGACCTTGACTTGACCTTGACTTGACCTTGACTTGACCTTGACTTGACCTTGACTTGACCTTGACATGACCTTGACATAACCTTGACTTGACCTTGACTTGACCTTCACTTGACCTTGACGTGACCTTGACTTAACCTTGACGTGACCTTGACGTGACCTTGACTTAACCTTGACTTGACCTTGACGTGACCTTGACTTGACCTTTACTTGACCTTGACTGGACCTTGACTTGACCTTGACTTGACCCTGACTTGACCTTGACATGACCTTGACATGACCTTGACTTGCCCTTGACATGACCTTGACTTGCCCTTTACATGACCTTGACTTGACCTTGACTTGACCTTGACTTGACCTTGACTTTACCTTGACATGACCTTGACATGACTTTGACTATACCTTGACTTGACCTTGACGTGACCTTGACTTTACCTTGACTTGACCTTGACTTGACCTTGACTTAACCTTGGCTTGACCTTGACTTGACCTTGACGTGACCTTGACTTGACCTTTACTTGACCTTGACTTGACCTGGACTTGACCTTGACTTGACCCTGACTTGACCTTGACATGACCTTGACTTGACCTTGACTTAACCTTGACTTGACCTTGACATGACCTTGAATTGACCTTGACATAACCTTGACTTGACATTGACTTGACCGTGACTTGACCTTGACATGACCTTGACATGACCTTGACTTGACCTTGACTTTACCTTGACTTGACCTTGACTTGACCTTGACATGACCTTGACTTGACCTTCACTTGACCTTGACGTGACCTTGACTTGACCTTGCCTTGACCTTGCCACTTGACTTGACCTTGACTTGACCTTGACGTGACCTTGACTTGACCTTGACATGACCTTGAAATGACCTTGACTTGACCTTCACATGACCTTGACTTTAATTTGACTTGACCTTGACTTGACCTTGACATGACCTTGACTTGAATTTGACTTGACCTTGACTTGACCTTGACATGACCTTGACTTGACCTTGACTTGACCTTGACTTGACGTTGACTTGACCTTGACTTGACCTTGACTGCACCTTGACTTGAACTTGACTTGGCATTGACTTGACCTTGACTTGACCTTGACATGACCTTGACATGACCTTGACTTGACCTTGACTTCACCTTGACTTGACCTTGACTTGATCTTGACGTGACCTTGACTTGACCTTGACATGACCTTGACTTGACCTTGACATGACCTTGACTTGACCTTGACATGACCTTGACTGGACCTTGACATGACATTGACTTGACCTTGACCTTGACTTGACCTTGACGTGACATTGACTTGACCCTGACTTGACTTTGACATGACCTTGACTTGACCTTGCCATGACCTTGACTTGACCTTGACATGACCTTGACTTGACCTTGACTTGACCTTGCCATGACCTTGACCTGACCTTGACTTGACCTTGACTTGACCTTGACATGACCTTGACTTGACCTTGACTTGACCTTGACTTGACCTTGACGAGACCTTGACTTGACCTTGACTTGACCTGGACTTGACCTTGACATGGCCTTGACTTGACCTTGACCTTGCCATGACCTTGACTTGACCTTGGCTTGACATTGACTTGACCTTGACTTGACCTTGACATGACCTTGACATGACCTTGACTTGACCTTGACTTTACCTTGACTTGACCTTGACTTGACCTTGACATGACCTTGACTTGACCTTCACTTGACCTTGACGTGACCTTGACTTGACCTTGCCTTGACCTTGCCACTTGACTTGACTTTGACTTGACCTTGACGTGACCTTGACTTGACCTTGACTTGACCTTGACTTGACCTTGACTTGACCCTGACTTGACATTGACTTGACACTGACTTGACCTTGACTTGACCTTGACATGACCTTGAAATGACCTTGACTTGACCTTCACATGACCTTGACTTGAATTTGACTTGACCTTGACTTGACCTTGACATGACCTTGACTTGAATTTGACTTGACCTTGACTTGACCTTGACATGACCTTGACTTGACCTTGACTTGACCTTGACTTGACGTTGACTTGACCTTGACTTGACCTTGACTGCACCTTGACTTGAACTTGACTTGGCATTGACTTGACCTTGATTTGACCTTGACATGACCTTGACATGACCTTGACTTGACCTTGACTTCACCTTGACTTGACCTTGACTTGATCTTGACGTGACCTTGACTTGACCTTGACATGACCTTGACTTGACCTTGACATGACCTTGACTTGACCTTGACATGACCTTGACTGGACCTTGACATGACATTGACTTGACCTTGACCTTGACTTGACCTTGACGTGACATTGACTTGACCCTGACTTGACTTTGACATGACCTTGACTTGACCTTGCCATGACCTTGACTTGACCTTGACATGACCTTGACTTGACCTTGACTTGACCTTGCCATGACCTTGACCTGACCTTGACTTGACCTTGACATGACCTTGACTTGACCTTGACTTGACCTTGACTTGACCTTGACGAGACCTTGACTTGACCTTGACTTGACCTGGACTTGACCTTGACATGGCCTTGACTTGACCTTGACCTTGCCATGACCTTGACTTGACCTTGACTTGACCTTGACATGACCTTGACATGACCTTGACTTGACCTTGACTTCACCTTGACTTGACTTTGACGTGACCTTGACTTGACCTTGACATGACCTTGACTTGACCTTGACATGACCTTGACTGGACCTTGATATGACATTGACTTGACCTTGACCTTGACTTGACCTTGACGTGACATTGACTTGACCTTGCCATGACCTTGCCATGACCTTGACTTGACCATGACTTGACCTTGACTTGACCCTGCCATGACCTTGACTTGACCTTCACTTGATCTTGACTTCACCTTGACTTAACATTGACTTGACCTTGACTTGACCTTGACTTGACCTTGACATGACCTTGACTTGACCTTGACTTGACCTTGACTTGACTTTGACTTGACCTTGACATGACCTTGACTTGACCTTGACTTGACCTCGACTTGACCTTGACATGACTTTGACTAGACCTTGACTTGACCTTGACGTGTCCTTGACTTTACCTTGACTTAACCTTGACTTGACATTGACTTGAGCTTGACTTAACTTTGGCTTGACCTTGACTTGACCTTGACGTGACCTTGACTTGACCTGGACTTGACCTTGACTTGACCCTGACTTGACCTTTACATGACCTTGACTTGACCTTGACTTAACCTTGACATGACCTTGACATGACCTTGACTTGACCTTGACATCACCTTGACTTGACCTTGACTGGCCCTTAACTTGACCTTGACTTGACATTGACTTGACCGTGACTTGACCTTGACATGACCTTGACATGACCTTGACATGACCTTGACTTGACCTTCACTTGACATTGACTTGACCTTGACGTGACCTTGACCTGACCTTCGCTTGACCTGGACTTGACCTTGACTTGACCCTGACTTGACCTTGACATGACCTTGACTTGACCTTGACTTAACCTTGACTTGACCTTGACATGACCTTGACTTGACTTTGACCCTTGACTTGACCTTGACGTGACCTTGACTTGACCTTGACGTGACCTTGACTTGACCTTGACTTGACCCTGACTTGACATTGACTTGACACTGACTTGACCTTGACTTGACCTTGACATGACCTTGATATGACCTTGATATAACCTTGACTTGAATTTGACTTGACCTTGACTTGACTTTGACATGACCTTCACTTGACCTTGACTTGACCTTGACATGACCTTGACTTGACCTTGACTTGACCTTGACTTGACCTTGACATGACCTTGACATGACCTTGACTTGACCTTGACTTGACCTTGCCATGACCTTGACTTGACCTTGACATGACCTTGACTTGACCTTGACTTGACCTTGCCATGTCCTTGACCTGACCTTGACTTGACCTTGACTTGACCTTGACATGACCTTGACTTGACCTTGACATAACCTTGACTTGACCTTGACTTGACCTTGACTTGACCTTGACGTGACCTTGACGTGACCTTGACTTGACCTTGACTTGACCTGGACTTGACCTTGACATGGCCTTGACTTGACCTTGACCTTGCAATGACCTTGACTTGACCTTGGCTTGACATTGACTTGACTTTGACTTGACCTTGACATGACCTTGACATGACCTTGACTTGACCTTGACTTCACCTTGACTTGACTTTGACGTGACCTTGACTTGACCTTGACATGACCTTGACTTGACCTTGACATGACCTTGACTGGACCTTGACATGACATTGACTTGACCTTGACCTTGACTTGACCTTGACGTGACATTGACTTGACCTTGCCATGACCTTGCCATGACCTTGACTTGACCATGACTTGACCTTGACTTGACCCTGCCATGACCTTGACTTGACCTTCACTTGATCTTGACTTCACCTTGACTTAACCTTGACTTGACTTTGACTTGACCTTGACATGACCTTGGCTTGACCTTGACTTGACCTCGACTTGACCTTGACATGACTTTGACTAGACCTTGACTTGACCTTGACGTGTCCTTGACTTTACCTTGACTTAACCTTGACTTGACATTGACTTGAGCTTGACTTAACCTTGGCTTGACCTTGACTTGATCTTGACGTGACCTTGACTTGACCTGGACTTGACCTTGACTTGACCCTGACTTGACCTTGACATGACCTTGACTTGACCTTGACTTAACCTTGACTTGACCTTGACATGACCTTGATTTGACCTTGACATAACCTTGACTTGACCTTGACTTGACATTGACTTGACCGTGACTTGACCTTGACATGACCTTGACATGACCTTGACTTGACCTTGACTTGACATTGACTTGACCTTGACTTGACCTTGACTTAACCTTGACGTGACCTTGACCTGACCTTCACTTGACCTGGACTTGACCTTGACTTGACCTTGACTTGACCCTGACTTGACCTTGACATGACCTTGACTTGACCTTGACTTAACCTTGACTTGACCTTGACATGACCTTGACTTGACTTTGACCCTTGACTTGACCTTGGCGTGACCTTGACTTGACCTTGACGTGACCTTGACTTGACCTTGACTTGACCCTGACTTGACATTGACTTGACACTGACTTGACCTTGACTTGACCTTGACATGACCTTGACATGACCTTGATATGACCTTGACTTGAATTTGACTTGACCTTGACTTGACTTTGACATGACCTTCACTTGACCTTGACTTGACCTTGACCTTGACATGACCTTGACTTGACCTTGACTTGACCTTGACTTGACCTTGACTTGACCTTGACTTGACCTTGACTTGACCCTGACTTGATCTTGACATGACGTTCACTTGACCTTGACTGGACCTTGACTTGACCCTGACTTGACATTGACTTGACCTTGACTTGACCTTGACATGACCTTGACATGACCTTGACTTGACCTTGACTTCACCTTGACTTGACCTTGACTTGACCTTGACGTGACCTTGACTTGACCTTGACTTTACCCTGACTTGACCTTGACATGACCTTCACTTGATCTTGACTTGCCCTTGACATGACCTTGACTTGACCTTGACATGACCTTGAATTGACCTTGACATGACCTTGACTGGACCTTGACATGACATTGACTTGACCTTGACCTTGACTTGACCTTGACGTGACATTGACTTGACCTTGACGTGACATTGACTTGACCTTGACTTGACCTTGACGTGACCTTGACTTGACCTTGACTTGACCTTGACATGACCTTGACTTGACCTTGACTTGACCTTGACTTGATCTTGACTTGACCTTGACATGACCTTGACTTGACCTTGACTTGACCTTTACTTGACTTTCACTTGACCTTGACGTGACCTAGACTTGACCTTGACGTGACCTTGACTTGACCTTGACCCTGACTTGACCTTGACTTGACACTGACTTGACCTTGACTTGACCTTGACATGACGTTGACATGACCTTGACTTGACCTTGACATGACCTTGACATGACCTTGACTTGACCTTGACATGACCTTCACTTGACCTTGATCTTGACATGACCTTGACTTGACCTTGACTTGACTTTGACTTGACCTTGACTTGACCTTGACTTGACCTTGACTTGACCTTGACTTGACCTTGACTTGACCCTGACTTGACCTTGACATGACCTTCACTTGACCTAGAGTTGACCTTGACTTGACCTTGACATAACCTTCTCTTGACCTTGACATGACCTTGACTTGACCTGGACATGACCTTGACATGACCTTGACTTGACCTTGACTTCACCTTGACTTGACATTGACTTGACCTTGACGTGACTTTGACATGACCTTGACCTGGCCTTGACTTGACCCTAACTTCACCTTGACTTGACCTTGACTTGACCTTGACGTGACCTTGACTTGACCTTGACTTGATCCTGACTTGACCTTGACTTGACCTTGACTTGACCTTGACTTGACCTTGACTTGACCTTGACTTGACATTGACTTGACATTGACTTGACCTTGACTTGACCTTGACTTGACCTTGACTTGACCTTCACTTGACCTTCACTTGACCTTGACGTGACCTTGACTTGACCTTGACTTGACCTCGACTTAACCTTGCCTTGACCTTGACATGACATTGACTTGACCTTGACTTGACCTTAAATTGACCTTGACATGACCTTGACATGACTTTGACTAGACCTTGACTTGACCTTGACGTGACCTTGACTTTACCTTGACTTAACCTTACTTGACCTTGACTTGACCTTGACTTAACCTTGGCTTGACCTTGACTTGACCTTGACGTGACCTTGACTTGACCTGGACTTGACCTTGACTTGACCCTGACTTGACCTTGACATGACCTTGACTTGACCTTGACTTAACCTTGACTTGACCTTGACATGACCTTGACTTGACCTTGACATAACCTTGACTTGACCTTGACTTGACCTTGACTGGACCTTGACTTGACATTGACTTGACCGTGACTTGACCTTGACATGACCTTGACATGACCTTGACTTGACCTTGACTTGACCTTGACTTGACCTTGACTTGACCTTGACTTGACCTTGACCTTGACTTGACCTTGACTTGACCTTCACTAGATCTTGACTTAACATTGACTTGACCTTGACTTGACCCTGACTTGACCTTGACATGACCTTGACTTGACCTTGACTTGACCTTGACTTGACTTTGACTTGACCTTGACATGACCTTGACTTGACCTTGACTTGACCTCGACTTGACCTTGACATGACTTTGACTAGACCTTGACTTGACCTTGACGTGTCCTTGACTTTACCTTGACTTAACCTTGACTTGACCTTGACTTGACATTGACTTGAGCTTGACTTAACTTTGGCTTGACCTTGACTTGACCTTGACGTGACCTTGACTTGACCTGGACTTGACCTTGACTTGACCCTGACTTGACCTTGACATGACCTTGACTTGACCTTGACTTAACCTTGACTTGACCTTGACATGACCTTGACTTGACCTTGACATCACCTTGACTTGACCTTGACTGGCCCTTAACTTGACCTTGACTTGACATTGACTTGACCGTGACTTGACCTTGACATGACCTTGACATGACCTTGACTTGACCTTCACTTGACATTGACTTGACCTTGACGTGACCTTGACCTGACCTTCGCTTGACCTGGACTTGACCTTGACTTGACCCTGACTTGACCTTGACATGACCTTGACTTGACCTTGACTTAACCTTGACTTGACCTTGACATGACCTTGACTTGACTTTGACCCTTGACTTGACCTTGACGTGACCTTGACTTGACCTTGACGTGACCTTGACTTGACCTTGACTTGACCCTGACTTGACATTGACTTGACACTGACTTGACCTTGACTTGACCTTGACATGACCTTGTCATGACCTTGATATAACCTTGACTTGAATTTGACTTGACCTTGACTTGACTTTGACATGACCTTCACTTGACCTTGACTTGACCTTGACATGACCTTGACTTGACCTTGACTTGACCTTGACTTGACCTTGACATGACCTTGACATGACCTTGACTTGACCTTGACTTGACCTTGACTTGACCTTGACTTGACCTTGCCATGACCTTGACTTGACCTTGACATGACCTTGACTTGACCTTGACTTGACCTTGCCATGTCCTTGACCTGACCTTGACTTGACCTTGACTTGACCTTGACATGACCTTGACTTGACCTTGACATGACCTTGACTTGACCTTGACTTGACCTTGACTTGACCTTGACGTGACCTTGACGTGACCTTGACTTGACCTTGACTTGACCTGGACTTGACCTTGACATGACCTTGTCATGACCTTGATATAACCTTGACTTGAATTTGACTTGACCTTGACTTGACTTTGACATGACCTTCACTTGACCTTGACTTGACCTTGACATGACCTTGACTTGACCTTGACTTGACCTTGACTTGACCTTGACATGACCTTGACATGACCTTGACTTGACCTTGACATGACCTTGACTTGACCTTGACTTAACCTTGACTTGACCTTGACATGACCTTGACTTGACTTTGACCCTTGACTTGACCTTGACGTGACCTTGACTTGACCTTGACGTGACCTTGACTTGACCTTGACTTGACCCTGACTTGACATTGACTTGACACTGACTTGACCTTGACTTGACCTTGACATGACCTTGTCATGACCTTGATATAACCTTGACTTGAATTTGACTTGACCTTGACTTGACTTTGACATGACCTTCACTTGACCTTGACTTGACCTTGACATGACCTTGACTTGACCTTGACTTGACCTTGACTTGACCTTGACATGACCTTGACATGACCTTGACTTGACCTTGACTTGACCTTGACTTGACCTTGCCATGACCTTGACTTGACCTTGACATGACCTTGACTTGACCTTGACTTGACCTTGCCATGTCCTTGACCTGACCTTGACTTGACCTTGACTTGACCTTGACATGACCTTGACTTGACCTTGACATGACCTTGACTTGACCTTGACTTGACCTTGACTTGACCTTGACGTGACCTTGACGTGACCTTGACTTGACCTTGACTTGACCTGGACTTGACCTTGACATGGCCTTGACTTGAGCTTGACCTTGCAATGACCTTGACTTGACCTTGGCTTGACATTGACTTGACTTTGACTTGACCTTGACATGACCTTGACATGACCTTGACTTGACCTTGACTTCACCTTGACTTGACTTTGACGTGACCTTGACTTGACCTTGACATGACCTTGACTTGACCTTGACATGACCTTGACTGGACCTTGACATGACATTGACTTGACCTTGACCTTGACTTGACCTTGACCTTGACTTGACCTTGACGTGACATTGACTTGACCTTGACTTGACCCTGCCATGACCTTGACTTGACCTTCACTTGATCTTGACTTCACCTTGACTTAACCTTGACTTGACCTTGACTTGACCTTGACTTGACCTTGACATGACCTTGACTTGACCTTGACTTGACCTTGACTTGACTTTGACTTGACCTTGACATGACCTTGACTTGACCTTGACTTGACCTCGAGTTGACCTTGACATGACTTTGACTAGACCTTGACTTGACCTTGACGTGTCCTTGACTTTACCTTGACTTAACCTTGACTTGACCTTGACTTGACATTGACTTGAGCTTGACTTAACCTTGGCTTGACCTTGACTTGACCTTGACGTGACCTTGACTTGACCTGGACTTGACCTTGACTTGACCCTGACTTGACCTTGACATGACCTTGACTTGACCTTGACTTAACCTTGACTTGACCTTGACATGACCTTGATTTGACCTTGACATAACCTTGACTTGACCTTGACTGGCCCTTAACTTGACCTTGACTTGACATTGACTTGACCGTGACTTGACCTTGACATGACCTTGACATGACCTTGACTTGACCTTGACTTGACATTGACTTGACCTTGACTTGACCTTGACTTAACCTTGACGTGACCTTGACCTGACCTTCACTTGACCTGGACTTGACCTTGACTTGACCCTGACTTGACCTTGACATGACCTTGACTTGACCTTGACTTAACCTTGACTTGACCTTGACATGACCTTGACTTGACTTTGACCCTTGACTTGACCTTGGCGTGACCTTGACTTGACCTTGACGTGACCTTGACTTGACCTTGACTTGACCCTGACTTGACATTGACTTGACACTGACTTGACCTTGACTTGACCTTGACATGACCTTGACATGACCTTGATATGACCTTGACTTGAATTTGACTTGACCTTGACTTGACTTTGACATGACCTTCACTTGACCTTGACTTGACCTTGACTTGACCTTGACTTGACCTTGACTTGACCTTGACTTGACCTTGACTTGACCCTGACTTGATCTTGACATGACGTTCACTGTCAAGTGAACGTCATGTCAAGATCATGACTGGACCTTGACTTGACCCTGACTTGACATTGACTTGACCTTGACTTGACCTTGACATGACCTTGACATGACCTTGACTTGACCTTGACTTCACCTTGACTTGACCTTGACTTGACCTTGACGTGACCTTGACTTGACCTTGACTTGACCCTGACTTGACCTTGACATGACCTTCACTTGATCTTGACTTGCCCTTGACATGACCTTGACTTGACCTTGACATGACCTTGAATTGACCTTGACATGACCTTGACTGGACCTTGACATGACATTGACTTGACCTTGACCTTGACTTGACCTTGACGTGACATTGACTTGACCTTGACTTGACCTTGACGTGACCTTGACTTGACCTTGACTTGACCTTGACATGACCTTGACTTGACCTTGACTTGACCTTGACTTGATCTTGACTTGACCTTGACATGACCTTGACTTGACCTTGACTTGACCTTTACTTGACTTTCACTTGACCTTGACGTGACCTAGACTTGACCTTGACGTGACCTTGACTTGACCTTGACCCTGACTTGACCTTGACTTGACACTGACTTGACCTTGACTTGACCTTGACATGACGTTGACATGACCTTGACTTGACCTTGACATGACCTTGACATGACCTTGACTTGACCTTGACATGACCTTCACTTGACCTTGATCTTGACATGACCTTGACTTGACCTTGACTTGACTTTGACTTGACCTTGACTTGACCTTGACTTGACCTTGACTTGACCTTGACTTGACCTTGACTTGACCCTGACTTGACCTTGACATGACCTTCACTTGACCTAGAGTTGACCTTGACTTGACCTTGACATAACCTTCACTTGACCTTGACATGACCTTGACTTGACCTTGACATGACCTTGACATGACCTTGACTTGACCTTGACTTCACCTTGACTTGACATTGACTTGACCTTGACGTGACTTTGACATGACCTTGACCTGGCCTTGACTTGACCCTACCTTCACCTTGACTTGACCTTGACTTGACCTTGACGTGACCTTGACTTGACCTTGACTTGATCCTGACTTGACCTTGACATGACCTTCACTTGATCTTGACTCGCCCTTGACATGTCCTTGACTTGACCTTAAATTGACCTTGACATGTCCTTGACTTGACCTTGACATGACTTTGACTGGACCTTGACATGACATTGACTTGACCTTGACTTGGCCTTGATATGACACTGACTTGACCTTGACCTTGACTTGACCTTGACCTTGACGTGACCTTGACTTGACCTTGACTTGACCTTGACTTGACCCTGACTTGACCTTCACCTGACCTTGACATGAACTTGACTTGACCTTGACTTGACTTTGACGTACCATTGACTTGACCTTGACCTTGACTTGACCTTGACGTGACCTTGACTTGACCTTGACTTGACCCTGACTTGACCTCCACTTGACCTTGACATGACCTTGACTTGACTTTGACATGACCTTGACATGATATTGACTTGACCTTGACCTTGACCTTGACTTGACCTTGACTTGACCTTGACTTGACCTTGACGTGACATTGACTTGACCTTGACCTTGACTTGACCTTGACGTGACCTTGACTTGACCTTGCCTTGACCCTGACTTGACCTTGACATGACCTTCACTTGACAATGACTTGACCTTGACATGACCTTCACTTGACCTTGACTTGCCCTTGATATGACCTTGACTTGACCTTGACTTGACCTTGACCTTGACATGACCCTGACTTGCCCTTGTCATGACCTTGACTTGACATTGACTTGACCTTGACTTGACCTTGACTTGACCTTGACATGACCTTGACTTGACCTTGACTTGACCTTGACTTGACCCTGACTTGACCTTGACATGACCTTGACATGACCCTGACTTGCCCTTGACATGACCTTGACTTGACATTGACTTGACCTTGACTTGACCTTGACTTGACCTTGACATGACCTTGACTTGACCTTGACTTGACCTTGACTTGACCTTGACTTGAACTTGACATGACCTTGACATGACTTTGACTTGACCATGACTTGACCTTGACGTGACCTTGACTTGAACTTGACTTAACCTTGACTTGACCTTGACTTGACCTTGACTTAACCTTGGCTTGACCTTGACTTGACCTTGACGTGACCTTAACTTGACCTTTACTTGACTTTGACTTGACCTTGACTTGACCTTGGCTTGACCCTGACTTTACCTTGACATGACCTTGACTTGACCTTGACATGACCTTGACTTGACCTTGACATGACCTTGACTTGACCTTGACTTGACCCTGACTTGACCTTGACATGACCTTGACTTTACCCTGACTTGACCTTGACATGACCTTCACTTGACCTTGACTTGCCCTTGACATGACCTTGACTTGACCTTGACTTGACCTGGACTTGACCTTGACTTGACCCTGACTTGACCTTGACTTGACCCTGACTTTACCTTGACATGACCTTGACTTGACCTTGACATGACCTTGACTTGACCTTGATATGACCTTGACTTGACCCTGACTTGACCTTGACTTGACCTTCACTTGACCTTGACGTGACCTTGACTTGACTTTGACTTGACCTTGACTTAACCTTGCCTTGACCTGGACGTGACCTTGACTTAACCTTGACTTGACCTTGACTTGACCTTGACCTTGACATGACCTTGACCTGCCCTTGACATGACCTTGACATGACCTTGACTTGCCCTTTACATGACCTTGACTTGACCTTGACTTGACCTTGACATGACATTGACTTGACCTTGACTTGACCTTGACTTGACCTTGACTTGACCTTGACATGACTTTGACTAGACCTTAACTTGACCTTGACGTGACCTTGACTTTACCTTGACTTAACCTTGACTTGACCTTGACTTGACCTTGACTTAACCTTGGCTTGACCTTGACTTGACCTTGACGTGACCTTGACTTGACCTGGACTTGACCTGGACTTGACCTTGACTTGACCCTGACTTGACCTTGACATGACCTTGACTTGACCTTGACTTAACCTTGACTTGACCTTGACATGACCTTGACTTGACCTTGACATAACCTTGACTTGACCTTGACTTGACCTTGACTGGACCTTGACTTGACATTGACCTAACCGTGACTTGACCTTGACATGACCTTGACATGACCTTGACTTGACCTTGACTTGACCTTGACTTGACCTTGACTTGACCTTGACTTGACATTGACTTGACCTTGACTTGACATTGACTTGACCTTGACTTGACCTTGACTTGACCTTGACTTGACCTTCACTTGACCTTCACTTGACCTTGACGTGACCTTGACTTGACCTTGACTTGACCTCGACTTAACCTTGCCTTGACCTTGACATGACCTTGACTTGCCCTTTACATAATCTTGACTTGACCTTGACTTGACCTTGACATGACTTTGACTTGCCCTTTACATGACCTTGATTTGACCTTGACATGACCTTGACTTGACCTTGACTTGACCCTGACTTGACCTTGACATGACCTTGACTTGACCCTGACTTGACCTTGACATGACCTTCACTTGACCTTGACTTGCCCTTAACATGACCTTGACTTGACCTTGACTTGACCTTGACTTGACCTTGACTTGACATTGACTTGACCTTGACTTGACCTTGACTTGACCTTGACTTGACATTGACTTGACATTGACTTGACCTTGACTTGACCTTGACTTGACCTTGACTTGACCTTCACTTGACCTTCACTTGACCTTGACGTGACCTTGACTTGACCTTGACTTGACCTCGACTTAACCTTGCCTTGACCTTGACATGACATTGACTTGACCTTGACTTGACCTTAAATTGACCTTGACATGACTTTGACTAGACCTTGACTTGACCTTGACGTGACCTTGACTTTACCTTGACTTAACCTTACTTGACCTTGACTTGACCTTGGCTTAACCTTGGCTTGACCTTGACTTGACCTTGACGTGACCTTGACTTGACCTGGACTTGACCTTGACTTGACCCTGACTTGACCTTGACATGACCTTGACTTGACCTTGACTTAACCTTGACTTGACCTTGACATGACCTTGACTTGACCTTGACATAACCTTGACTTGACCTTGACTTGACCTTGACTGGACCTTGACTTGACATTGACTTGACCGTGACTTGACCTTGACATGACCTTGACATGACCTTGACTTGACCTTGACTTGACCTTGACTTGACCTTGACTTGACCTTGACTTCACCTTGACTTGACCTTGACTTGACCTTGACTTGACCTTGACTTGACCTTGACATGACCTTGACTTGACCTCGACTTGACCTTGACTTGACCTTGACGTGACCTTGACTTGACCTTGACTTGACCTTGACCCTTGACTTGACCTTGACTTGACCTTGACGTGACCTTGACTTGACCTTGACGTGACCTTGACTTGAGCTTGACTTGACCTTGACTTGACCCTGACTTGACATTGACTTGACACTGACTTGACCTTGACTTGACCTTGACATGACCTTGACATGACCTTGACTTGATCTTCACATGACCTTGACTTGAATTTGACTTGACCTTGACTTGACTTTGACATGACCTTCACTTGACCTTGACTTGACCTTGACCTTGACATGACCTTGACTTGACATTGACTTGCCCTTGACTTGGCCTTGACTTGACCCTGACTTGACCTTGACATGAACTTCACTTGACCTTGACTTGACCTTGACTGGACCTTGACTTGACCTTGACTTGACATTGACTTGACCTTGACTTGACCTTGACATGACCTTGACATGACCTTGACTTGACCTTGACTTAACCTTGACTTGACCTTGACTTGACCTTGACGTGACCTTGACTTGACCTTGACTTGACCCTGACTTGACTTTGACATGACCTTCACTTGAGCTTGACTTGCCCTTGACATGACCTTGACTTGAGCTTGACTTGACCTTGAATTGACCTTGACATGACCTTGACTGGACCATGACATGACATTGACTTGACCTTGACCTTGACTTGACCTTGACGTGACATTGACTTGACCTTGACTTGACCTTGACGTGACCTTGACTTGACCTTGACTTGACCTTGACACCTTCACTTGACCTTGACTTGCCCTTGTCATGACCTTGACTTGACCTTGACATGACCTTGACATGACCTTGATTTGACCTTGACTTGATCTTGACTTGACCTTGACATGACCTTGACTTGACCTTGACTTGACCTTGACTTGATCTTTACTTCACTTTCACTTGATCTTGACGTGACCTAGACTTGACCTTGACTTGACCTTGACGTGACCTTGACTTGATCTTGACGTGACCTTGACTTGACCTTGACTTGACCTTGACCTTGAATTGACACTGACTTGACCTTGACTTGACACTGACTTGACCTTGACTTGACCTTGACATGACCTTGACGTGACCTTGACTTGACCTTGACATGACCTTGGCTTGACCTTGACTTGAATTTGACTTGGACTTGACTTGACCTTGACATGACCTCGACATGACCTTGACTTGACCTTGACTTGACCTTGACTTGACCTTGACTTGACCTTGACGTGACCTTTGCTTCACTTTCACTTGACCTTGACGTGACCTAGACTTGACCTTG
The DNA here is from genome assembly GCA_963662145.1 of Sturmia bella. Lineage (NCBI taxonomy): Eukaryota > Metazoa > Arthropoda > Insecta > Diptera > Tachinidae > Sturmia > Sturmia bella. The sequence goes on from OY759169.1 coordinate 49,316,324, forward strand.
ACTTGACCTTGACTTGACCTTGACATGACCTTGACTTGACCTTGACTTGACCTTGACTTGACCTTGACTTGACCTTTACTTCACTTTCACTTGACCTTGACGTGACCTTGACTTGACCTTGACTTGACCCTGACTTGACCTTGACTTGACACTGACTTGACCTTGACTTGACCTTGACATGACCTTGACGTGACCTTGACTTGACCTTGACGTGACCTTGACTTGATCTTGACGTGACATTGACTTGAAATTGACTTGACATTGACTTGACCTTGACTTGACCTTGACTTGAGCTTGACTTGACCTTCACTTGACCTTCACTTGACCTTGACGTGACCTTGACTTGACCTTGACTTGACCTCGACTTAACCTTGCCTTGACCTTGACATGACCTTGACTTGCCCTTTACATAACGTTGACTTGACCTTGACTTGACCTTGACATGACTTTGACTTGCCCTTTACATGACCTTGATTTGACCTTGACATGACCTTGACTTGACCTTGACTTGACCCTGACTTGACCTTGACATGACCTTGACTTGACCCTGACTTGACCTTGACATGACCTTCACTTGACCTTGACTTGCCCTTAACATGACCTTGACTTGACCTTGACTTGACCTTGACTTGACCTTGACTTGACCTTGACTTGACCTTGACTTGACATTGACTTGCAATTGACTTGACCTTGACTTGACCTTGACTTGACCTTCACCTGACCTTCACTTGATCTTCACTTGACCTTGACGTGACCTTGACTTGACCTTGACTTGACCTCGACTTAACCTTGCCTTGACCTTGACATGACATTGACTTGACCTTGACTTGACCTTAAATTGACCTTGACATGACCTTGACATGACTTTGACTAGACCTTGACTTGACCTTGACGTGACCTTGACTTTACCTTGACTTAACCTTACTTGACCTTGACTTGACCTTGACTTAACCTTGGCTTGACCTTGACTTGACCTTGACGTGACCTTGACTTGACCTGGACTTGACCTTGACTTGACCCTGACTTGACCTTGACATGACCTTGACTTGACCTTGACTTAACCTTGACTTGACCTTGACATGACCTTGACTTGACCTTGACATAACCTTGACTTGACCTTGACTTGACCTTGACTTGACCTTGACTTGACCTTGACTTGACCTTGAATTGACCCTGACTTGACCTTGACATGACCTTCACTTGACCTTGACTTGACCTTGACGTGACCTTGACTTGAGCTTGACTTGACCTTGACTTGACCCTGACTTGACATTGACTTGACACTGACTTGACCTTGACTTGACCTTGAATTGACCCTGACTTGACTTTGACATGACCTTCACTTGACCTTGACTTGACCTTGACTGGACCTTGACTTGACCGTGACTTGACCTTGACATGACCTTGACTTGAATTTGACTTGACCTTGACTTGACTTTGACATGACCTTCACTTGACCTTGACTTGACCTTGACCTTGACATGACCTTGACTTGACATTGACTTGCCCTTGACTTGACCTTGAATTGACCCTGACTTGACTTTGACATGACCTTCACTTGACCTTGACTTGACCTTGACTGGACCTTGACTTGACCGTGACTTGACCTTGACATGACCTTGACATGACCTTGACTTGACCTTGACTTGACCTTGACTTGACCTTGACTTGACCTTGACTTGACCTTGACTTGACCTTGACTTGACCTTGACATGACCTTGACTTGACCTCGACTTGACCTTGACTTGACCTTGACGTGACCTTGACTTGACCTTGACTTGACCTTGACCCTTGACTTGACCTTGACTTGACCTTGACGTGACCTTGACTTGACCTTGACGTGACCTTGACTTGAGCTTGACTTGACCTTGACTTGACCCTGACTTGACATTGACTTGACACTGACTTGACCTTGACTTGACCTTGACATGACCTTGACATGACCTTGACTTGATCTTCACATGACCTTGACTTGACCTTGACATAACCTTGACTTGACCTTGACTTGACCTTGACTTGACCTTGACTTGACCTTGAATTGACCCTGACTTGACCTTGACATGACCTTCACTTGACCTTGACTTGACCTTGACGTGACCTTGACTTGACCTTGACTTGACCTTGACCCTTGACTTGACCTTGACGTGACCTTGACTTGAGCTTGACTTGACCTTGACTTGACCCTGACTTGACATTGACTTGACACTGACTTGACCTTGACTTGACCTTGACATGACCTTGACATGACCTTGACTTGATCTTCACATGACCTTGACTTGAATTTGACTTGACCTTGACTTGACTTTGACATGACCTTCACTTGACCTTGACTTGACCTTGACCTTGACATGACCTTGACTTGACATTGACTTGCCCTTGACTTGACCTTGAATTGACCCTGACTTGACTTTGACATGACCTTCACTTGACCTTGACTTGACCTTGACTGGACCTTGACTTGACCGTGACTTGACCTTGACATGACCTTGACATGACCTTGACTTGACCTTGACTTGACCTTGACTTGACCTTGACTTGACCTTGACTTGACCTTGACTTGACCTTGACTTGACCTTGACTTGACCTTGACATGACCTTGACTTGACCTCGACTTGACCTTGACTTGACCTTGACGTGACCTTGACTTGACCTTGACTTGACCTTGACCCTTGACTTGACCTTGACTTGACCTTGACGTGACCTTGACTTGACCTTGACGTGACCTTGACTTGAGCTTGACTTGACCTTGACTTGACCCTGACTTGACATTGACTTGACACTGACTTGACCTTGACTTGACCTTGACATGACCTTGACATGACCTTGACTTGATCTTCACATGACCTTGACTTGAATTTGACTTGACCTTGACTTGACTTTGACATGACCTTCACTTGACCTTGACTTGACCTTGACCTTGACATGACCTTGACTTGACATTGACTTGCCCTTGACTTGACCTTGAATTGACCCTGACTTGACCTTGACATGACCTTCACTTGACCTTGACTTGACCTTGACTGGACCTTGACTTGACCTTGACTTTACATTGACTTAACCTTGACTTGACCTTGACATGACCTTGACATGACCTTGACTTGACCTTGACTTTACCTTGACTTGACCTTGACTTGACCTTGACGTTGACGTGACCTTGACTTGACCTTGACTTGACCCTGACTTGACTTTGACATGACCTTCACTTGAGCTTGACTTGCCCTTGACATGACCTTGACTTGAGCTTGACTTGACCTTGAATTGACCTTGACATGACCTTGACTGGACCTTGACATGACATTGACTTGACCTTGACCTTGACTTGACCTTGACGTGACATTGACTTGACCTTGACTTGACCTTGACGTGACCTTGACTTGACCTTGACTTGACCTTGACATGACCTTCACTTCACCTTGACTTGCCCTTGACATGACCTTGACTTGACCTTGACATGACCTTGACATGACCTTGATTTGACCTTGACTTGATCTTGACTTGACCTTGACATGACCTTGACTTGACCTTGACGTGACCTTGACTTGATCTTGACGTGACCTTGACTTGACCTTGACTTGACCTTGACTTGACCTTGACTTGACCCTGACTTGACCTTGACTTGACACTGACTTGACCTTGACTTGACCTTGACATGACCTTGACGTGACCTTGACTTGACCTTGACATGACCTTGGCTTGACCTTGACTTGAATTTGACTTGGACTTGACTTGACCTTGACATGACCTTGACATGACCTTGACTTGACCTTGACTTGACCTTGACTTGACCTTGACGTGACCTTTGCTTCACTTTCACCTGACCTTGACGTGACCTAGACTTGACCTTGACTTGACCTTGACTTGACCTTGACATGACCTTGACTTGACCTTGACTTGACCTTGACTTGACCTTGACTTGACCTTTACTTCACTTTCACTTGACCTTGACGTGACCTAGACTTAACCTTGACTTGACCCTGACATGACCTTGACTTAACCTTGACTTGACCTTGACTTGACCTTGACTTGACCTTGACTTGACCTTGACTTGACCTTGACTTGACCTTGACTTGACCTTGACTTGACCTTGACTTGACCTTGACTTGACCTTGATTTGACCCTGACTTGACCTTGACATGACCTTCATTTGACCTAGAGTTGACCTTGACTGGACCTTGACTTGACCTTGACTTGACATTGACTTGACCTTGACGTGACCTTGACATGACCTTGACATGACCTTGACTTGGCCTTGACTTGACCCTGACTTCACCTTGACTTGACCTTGACTTGACCTTGACGTGACCTTGACTTGATCTTGACTTGACCCTGACTTGACCTTGACGTGACCTTCACTTGATCGTGACCTTCACTTGATCGTGACTTGCCCTTGACATGACCTTGACTTGACCTTAAATTGACCTTGACATGTCCTTGACTTGACCTTTACATGACCTTGACGTGACATTGACTTGACCTTGACCTTGACTTGACCTTGACGTGACCTTGACTTGACCTTGACTTGACCCTGACTTGACCTTGACATGACCTTCACTTGATCTTGACTTGCCCTTGACATGACCTTGACTTGACCTTAAATTGACCTTGACATGTCCTTGACTTGACCTTTACATGACCTTGACTGGACCTTGACATGACATTGACTTGACCTTGACCTTGACTTGACCTTAACATGACATTGACTTGACCTTGACCTTGACGTGACCTTGACTTGACCTTGACTTGACCTTGAGTTGACCCTGACTTGACCTTCACCTGACCTTGACATGAACTTGACTTGACCTTGACCTTGACTTGACTTTGACGTGACATTGACTTGACCTTGACCTTGACTTGACCTTGACGTGACCTTGACTTGACCTTCACTTGACCTTGACATGACCTTAACTTGACTTTGACATGACCTTGACTTGACCTTGACTTAACCTTACTTGACCTTGACTTGACCTTGACTTGACCTTGACGTGACCTTGACTTGACCTTGACTTGACCCTGACTTGACCTTGACATGACCTTCACTTGATCTTGACTTGCCCTTGACCTTACCTTGACTTGACCTTAAATTGACCTTGACTTGACCTTGACATGACCTTGACTTGTCCTTGACTTGTCCTTGACATGACCTTGACTTGACCTTGACTTGACCCCGACTTGACCTTGACATGACCTTGACTTGACAATGACTTGACCTTGACATTACCTTCACTTGACCTTGACTTGCCCTTGACATGACCTTGACTTGACCTTGACTGGACCTTGACTTGACCTTGACTTGACCCTGACTTGACCTTGACATGACCTTGACATTACCCTGACTTGCCCTTGACATGACCTTGACTTGACAGTGACTTGACCTTGACTTGACCTTGACTTGACCTTGACTTGATCTTGACATGACCTTGACATGACTTTGACTTGACCTTGACTTGACCTTGACGTGACCGTGACTTGACCTTGACTTAACCTTGACTTGACCTTGACTTGACCTTGACTTAACCTTGGCTTGACCTTGACTTGACCTTGACTTGACCTTGACGTGACCTTGACTTGACCTTTACTTGACCTTGACTTGACCTTGACTTGACCTTGACTTAACCGTGACTTGACCTTGACTTGACCCTGACTTGACCTTGACATGACCTTGACTTGACCCTGACTTGACCTTAACATGACCTTTACTTGACCTTGACTTGCCCTTGACATGACCTTGACTTGACCTTGACTTGACCTTGACTTGACATTGACTTGACCTTGACTTGACCTTGACTTGACCTTGACCTTGACTTGACCTTCACTTGACCTTCACTTGACCTTGACGTGACCTTGACTTGACCTCGACTTAACCTTGCCTTGACCTTGACGTGACCTTGACTGGACCTTTACTTGACCTTGACTGGACCTTGACTTGACCTTGACTTGACCCTGACTTGACCTTGACATGACCTTGACTTGCCCTTTACATGACCTTGACTTGACCTTGACATGACCTTGACTTGACCTTGACTTGACCTTGACTTGACCTTGACATGACCTTGACATTACTTTGACTAGACCTTGACTTGACCTTGACGTGACGTTGACTTTACCTTGACTTAACCTTGACTTGACCTTGACTTGACCTTGACTTAACCTTGGCTTGACCTTGACTTGACCCTGACTTGACCCTGACTTGACCTTGTCATGACCTTGACTTAACCTTGACTTGACCTTGACATGACCTTCGCTTGACCTTGACTTGCCCTTGATATGACCTTCACTTGACCTTGACTTGACCTTGACTTGACATTGACTTGACCTTGACTTGACCCTGACTTGACCTTGACATGACCCTGACTTGCCCTTGACATGACCTTGACTTGACATTGACTTGACCTTGACTTGACTTGACCCTGACTTGACCTTGACCTTGACATGACCTTGACTTGACCTTGACTTGACCTTGCCCTGACCTTGACCTTGACTTGACCTTGACTTGGCCCTGAATTGACCTTGACTCAACCTTGACTTGACCTTGACGTGACCTTGACTTGACCTTGACTTGACCTTGACTTGACCCTGACTTTACCTTGACATGACCTTGACTTGAACTTGACATGACCTTGACTTGACCTTGACTTGACCCTGACTTGACTTTGACATGACCTTGACTTGACCCTGACTTGACCTTGACATGACCTTCACTTGACCTCGACTTGCCCTTGACATGACCTTGACTTGACCTTGACTTGACCTTGACTTGACCTTGACTTGACCTTGACTTGACCTTGACATGACCTTGACATGACCTTGACTTGACCTTGACTTGACCTTCACTTGACCTTGACGTGACCTTGACTTGACCTTGACGTGACCTTGACTTAACCTTGACTTGACCTTGACTTGACCTTGACGTGACCTTGACTTGACCCTGACTTGACCTTGACATGACCTTGACATGACCTTGACTTGCCCTTGACATGACCTTGACATGACCTTGACTTGCCCTTTACATGACCTTGACTTGACCCCTACTTGACCTTGACGTGACCTTGACTTTACCTTGACTTGACCTTGACTTGACCTTGACTTAACCTTGACTTGACCTTTACTTGACCTTGACTTGACCTTGACTTGACCTTGACTTGACCCTGACTTTACCTTGACATGACCTTGACTTGAACTTGACATGACCTTGACTTGACCTTGACATGACCTTGACTTAACCCTGACTTGACCTTGACATGACCTTCACTGACCTCGACTTGCCCTTGACATGACCTTTACTTGACCTTGACTTGACCTTGACATGACCTTGACTTGACCTTGACTTGACCCTGACTTTACCTTGACATGACCTTGACTTGACCTTGACTTGACCTTGACATGACCTTGACTTGACCTTGACTTGACCCTGACTTGACCTTGACATGACCTTCACTTGACCTTGACTTGCCCTTGACATGACCTTGACTTGACCTTGACTTGACCTTGACTTGACCTTGACTTGACATTGACTTGACCTTGACTTGACCTTGACTTGACCTTGACTTGACCTTCACTTGACCTTGACGTGACCTTGACTTGACCTTGACTTGACCTTGACGTGACGTTGACTTGACCCTGACTTTACCTTGACATGACCTTGACTTGACCTTGACTTGACCTTGACATGACCTTGACTTGAGCTTGACTTGACCCTGACTTGACCTTGACATGACCTTGACTTGACCCTGACTTGACCTTGACATGACCTTCACTTGACCTTGACTTGCCCTTGACATGACCTTGACTTGACCTTGACTTGACCTTGACTTGACCTTGACTTGACCTTGACTTGACATTGACTTGACCTTGACTTGACCTTGACTTAACCTTGACGTGACCTTGACTTGACCTTGACTTGACCTTGACTTGACCTTGACTTGACCTTGACTTGACCTTGACTTGACCTTGACTTGACCTTGACTTGACCTTGACGTGACCTTTGCTTCACTTTCACTTGACCTTGACGTGACCTAGACTTGACCTTGACTTGACCTTGACTTGACCTTGACATGACCTTGACTTGACCTTGACTTGACCTTGACTTGACCTTGACTTGACCTTTACTTCACTTTCACTTGACCTTGACGTGACCTAGACTTAACCTTGACTTGACCCTGACATGACCTTGACTTAACCTTGACTTGACCTTGACTTGACCTTGACTTGACCTTGACTTGACCTTGACTTGACCTTGACTTGACCTTGACTTGACCTTGACTTGACCTTGACTTGACCTTGACTTGACCTTGATTTGACCCTGACTTGACCTTGACATGACCTTCATTTGACCTAGAGTTGACCTTGACTGGACCTTGACTTGACCTTGACTTGACATTGACTTGACCTTGACGTGACCTTGACATGACCTTGACATGACCTTGACTTGGCCTTGACTTGACCCTGACTTCACCTTGACTTGACCTTGACTTGACCTTGACGTGACCTTGACTTGATCTTGACTTGACCCTGACTTGACCTTGACGTGACCTTCACTTGATCGTGACTTGCCCTTGACATGACCTTGACTTGACCTTAAATTGACCTTGACATGTCCTTGACTTGACCTTTACATGACCTTGACGTGACATTGACTTGACCTTGACCTTGACTTGACCTTGACGTGACCTTGACTTGACCTTGACTTGACCCTGACTTGACCTTGACATGACCTTCACTTGATCTTGACTTGCCCTTGACATGACCTTGACTTGACCTTAAATTGACCTTGACATGTCCTTGACTTGACCTTTACATGACCTTGACTGGACCTTGACATGACATTGACTTGACCTTGACCTTGACTTGACCTTGACATGACATTGACTTGACCTTGACCTTGACGTGACCTTGACTTGACCTTGACTTGACCTTGAGTTGACCCTGACTTGACCTTCACCTGACCTTGACATGAACTTGACTTGACTTTGACCTTGACTTGACTTTGACGTGACATTGACTTGACCTTGACCTTGACTTGACCTTGACGTGACCTTGACTTGACCTTCACTTGACCTTGACATGACCTTAACTTGACTTTGACATGACCTTGACTTGACCTTGACTTAACCTTACTTGACCTTGACTTGACTTTGACTTGACCTTGACCTTGACTTGACCTTGACTTGACCTTGACGTGACCTTGACTTGACCTTGACTTGACCCTGACTTGACCTTGACATGACCTTCACTTGATCTTGACTTGCCCTTGACCTTACCTTGACTTGACCTTAAATTGACCTTGACTTGACCTTGACATGACCTTGACTTGTCCTTGACTTGTCCTTGACATGACCTTGACTTGACCTTGACTTGACCCCGACTTGACCTTGACATGACCTTGACTTGACAATGACTTGACCTTGACATTACCTTCACTTGACCTTGACTTGCCCTTGACATGACCTTGACTTGACCTTGACTGGACCTTGACTTGACCTTGACTTGACCCTGACTTGACCTTGACATGACCTTGACATTACCCTGACTTGCCCTTGACATGACCTTGACTTGACAGTGACTTGACCTTGACTTGACCTTGACTTGACCTTGACTTGACCTTGACTTGACCTTGACTTGATCTTGACATGACCTTGACATGACTTTGACTTGACCTTGACTTGACCTTGACGTGACCGTGACTTGACCTTGACTTAACCTTGACTTGACCTTGACTTGACCTTGACTTAACCTTGGCTTTACCTTGACTTGACCTTGACTTGACCTTGACGTGACCTTGACTTGACCTTTACTTGACCTTGACTTGACCTTGACTTGACCTTGACTTAACCTTGACTTGACCTTGACTTGACCCTGACTTGACCTTGACATGACCTTGACTTGACCCTGACTTGACCTTAACATGACCTTTACTTGACCTTGACTTGCCCTTGACATGACCTTGACTTGACCTTGACTTGACCTTGACTTGACCTTGACTTGACATTGACTTGACCTTGACTTGACCTTGACTTGACCTTGACCTTGACTTGACCTTCACTTGACCTTCACTTGACCTTGACGTGACCTTGACTTGACCTTGACTTGACCTCGACTTAACCTTGCCTTGACCTTGACGTGACCTTGACTGGACCTTTACTTGACCTTGACTGGACCTTGACTTGACCTTGACTTGACCCTGACTTGACCTTGACATGACCTTGACTTGCCCTTTACATGACCTTGACTTGACCTTGACATGACCTTGACTTGACCTTGACTTGACCTTGACTTGACCTTGACATGACCTTGACATTACTTTGACTAGACCTTGACTTGACCTTGACGTGACGTTGACTTTACCTTGACTTAACCTTGACTTGACCTTGACTTGACCTTGACTTAACCTTGGCTTGACCTTGACTTGACCCTGACTTGACCCTGACTTGACCTTGTCATGACCTTGACTTAACCTTGACTTGACCTTGACATGACCTTCGCTTGACCTTGACTTGCCCTTGATATGACCTTCACTTGACCTTGACTTGACCTTGACTTGACATTGACTTGACCTTGACTTGACCCTGACTTGACCTTGACATGACATTGACATGACCCTGACTTGCCCTTGACATGACCTTGACTTGACATTGACTTGACCTTGACTTGACTTGACCCTGACTTGACCTTGACCTTGACATGACCTTGACTTGACCTTGACTTGACCTTGCCCTGACCTTGACCTTGACTTGACCTTGACTTGGCCCTGAATTGACCTTGACTCAACCTTGACTTGACCTTGACGTGACCTTGACTTGACCTTGACTTGACCTTGACTTGACCCTGACTTTACCTTGACATGACCTTGACTTGAACTTGACATGACCTTGACTTGACCTTGACTTGACCCTGACTTGACTTTGACATGACCTTGACTTGACCCTGACTTGACCTTGACATGACCTTCACTTGACCTCGACTTGCCCTTGACATGACCTTGACTTGACCTTGACTTGACCTTGACTTGACCTTGACTTGACCTTGACTTGACCTTGACATGACCTTGACATGACCTTGACTTGACCTTGACTTGACCTTCACTTGACCTTGACGTGACCTTGACTTGACCTTGACGTGACCTTGACTTAACCTTGACTTGACCTTGACTTGACCTTGACGTGACCTTGACTTGACCCTGACTTGACCTTGACATGACCTTGACATGACCTTGACTTGCCCTTGACATGACCTTGACATGACCTTGACTTGCCCTTTACATGACCTTGACTTGACCCCTACTTGACCTTGACGTGACCTTGACTTTACCTTGACTTGACCTTGACTTGACCTTGACTTAACCTTGACTTGACCTTTACTTGACCTTGACTTGACCTTGACTTGACCTTGACTTGACCCTGACTTTACCTTGACATGACCTTGACTTGAACTTGACATGACCTTGACATGACCTTGACATGACCTTGACTTGACCCTGACTTGACCTTGACATGACCTTCACTGACCTCGACTTGCCCTTGACATGACCTTTACTTGACCTTGACTTGACCTTGACATGACCTTGACTTGACCTTGACTTGACCCTGACTTTACCTTGACATGACCTTGACTTGACCTTGACTTGACCTTGACATGACCTTGACTTGACCTTGACTTGACCCTGACTTGACCTTGACATGACCTTCACTTGACCTTGACTTGCCCTTGACATGACCTTGACTTGACCTTGACTTGACCTTGACTTGACCTTGACTTGACATTGACTTGACCTTGACTTGACCTTGACTTGACCTTGACTTGACCTTCACTTGACCTTGACGTGACCTTGACTTGACCTTGACTTGACCTTGACGTGACGTTGACTTGACCCTGACTTTACCTTGACATGACCTTGACTTGACCTTGACTTGACCTTGACATGACCTTGACTTGAGCTTGACTTGACCCTGACTTGACCTTGACATGACCTTGACTTGACCCTGACTTGACCTTGACATGACCTTCACTTGACCTTGACTTGCCCTTGACATGACCTTGACTTGACCTTGACTTGACCTTGACTTGACCTTGACTTGACCTTGACTTGACATTGACTTGACCTTGACTTGACCTTGACTTAACCTTGACGTGACCTTGACTTGACCTTTATTTCACCTTGACTTGACTTTGACTTGACCATGACTTGACCTTGACTTGACCCTGACTTTACCTTGACATGACCTTTACTTGACCTTGACTTGACCTTGACATGACCTTGACTTGACCTTGACTTGACCCTGACTTGACCTTGACATGACCTTGACTTGACCCTGACTTGACCTTGACATGACCTTCACTTGACCTTGACTTGCCCTTGACATGACCTTGACTTGACCTTGACATGACCTTGACTTGCCCTTTACATGACCTTGACTTGACCTTGACATGACCTTGACTTGACCTTGACTTGACCTTGACTTGACCTTGACATGACCTTGACTTGACCTTGACTTGACCTTGACTTGATCTTTACTTCACTTTCACTTGACCTTGACGTGACCTAGACTTGACCTTGACTTGACCTTGACGTGACCTTGACTTGATCTTGACGTGACCTTGACTTGACCTTGACTTGACCTTGACTTGACCTTGACTTGACCCTGACTTGACCTTGACTTGACACTGACTTGACCTTGACTTGACCTTGACATGACCTTGACATGACCTTGACTTGACCTTGACTTGACCTTGACTTGACCTTGACGTGACCTTTGCTTCACTTTCACTTGACCTTGACGTGACCTAGACTTGACCTTGACTTGACCTTGACTTGACCTTGACATGACCTTGACTTGACCTTGACTTGACCTTGACTTGACCTTGACTTGACCTTTACTTCACTTTCACTTGACCTTGACGTGACCTAGACTTGACCTTGACTTGACCCTGACATGACCTTGACTTAACCTTGACTTGACCTTGACTTGACCTTGACTTGACCTTGACTTGACCTTGACTTGACCTTGACTTGACCTTGACTTGACCTTGACTTGACCTTGACTTGACCTTGATTTGACCCTGACTTGACCTTGACATGACCTTCACTTGACCTAGAGTTGACCTTGACTGGACCTTGACTTGACCTTGACTTGACATTGACTTGACCTTGACGTGACCTTGACATGACCTTGACATGACCTTGACTTGGCCTTGACTTGACCCTGACTTCACCTTGACTTGACCTTGACTTGACCTTGACGTGACCTTGACTTGATCTTGACTTGACCCTGACTTGACCTTGACGTGACCTTCACTTGATCGTGACTTGCCCTTGACATGACCTTGACTTGACCTCAAATTGACCTTGACATGTCCTTGACTTGACCTTTACATGACCTTGACGTGACATTGACTTGACCTTGACCTTGACTTGACCTTGACCTTGACTTGACCTTGACGTGACCTTGACTTGACCTTGACTTGACCCTGACTTGACCTTGACATGACCTTCACTTGATCTTGACTTGCCCTTGACATGACCTTGACTTGACCTTAAATTGACCTTGACATGTCCTTGACTTGACCTTTACATGACCTTGACTGGACCTTGACATGACATTGACTTGACCTTGACCTTGACTTGACCTTGACATGACATTGACTTGACCTTGACCTTGACGTGACCTTGACTTAACCTTGACTTGACCTTGAATTGACCCTGACTTGACCTTCACCTGACCTTGACATGAACTTGACTTGACCTTGACCTTGACCTTGACTTGACTTTGACGTGACATTGACTTGACCTTGACTTGACCTTGACGTGACCTTGACTTGACCTTCACTTGACCCTGACTTGACCTTCACTTGACCTTGACATGACCTTAACTTGACTTTGACATGACCTTGACTTGACCTTGACTTAACCTTACTTGACCTTGACTTGACTTTGACTTGACCTTGACCTTGACTTGACCTTGACGTGACCTTGACTTGACCTTGACTTGACCCTGACTTGACCTTGACATGACCTTCACTTGATCTTGACTTGCCCTTGACCTTACCTTGACTTGACCTTAAATTGACCTTGACTTGACCTTGACATGACCTTGACTTGTCCTTGACTTGTCCTTGACATGACCTTGACTTGGCCTTGACTTGACCCCGACTTGACCTTGACATGACCTTGACTTGACAATGACTTGACCTTGACATTACCTTCACTTGACCTTGACTTGCCCTTGACATGACCTTGACTTGACCTTGACTGGACCTTGACTTGACCTTGACTTGACCCTGACTTGACCTTGACATGACCTTGACATTACCCTGACTTGCCCTTGACATGACCTTGACTTGACAGTGACTTGACCTTGACTTGACCTTGACTTGACCTTGACTTGACCTTGACTTGATCTTGACATGACCTTGACATGACTTTGACTTGACCTTGACTTGACCTTGACGTGACCGTGACTTGACCTTGACTTAACCTTGACTTGACCTTGACTTGACCTTGACTTAACCTTGGCTTGACCTTGACTTGACCTTGACTTGACCTTGACGTGACCTTGACTTGACCTTTACTTGACCTTGACTTGACCTTGACTTGACCTTGACTTAACCTTGACTTGACCTTGACTTGACCCTGACTTGACCTTGACATGACCTTGACTTGACCCTGACTTGACCTTAACATGACCTTTACTTGACCTTGACTTGCCCTTGACATGACCTTGACTTGACCTTGACTTGACCTTGACTTGACCTTGACTTGAACTTGACTTGACATTGACTTGACCTTGACTTGACCTTGACTTGACCTTGACCTTGACTTGACCTTCACTTGACCTTCACTTGACCTTGACGTGACCTTGACTTGACCTTGACTTGACCTCGACTTAACCTTGCCTTGACCTTGACGTGACCTTGACTGGACCTTTACTTGACCTTGACTGGACCTTGACTTGACCTTGACTTGACCCTGACTTGACCTTTACATGACCTTGACTTGCCCTTTACATGACCTTGACTTGACCTTGACATGACCTTGACTTGACCTTGACTTGACCTTGACTTGACCTTGACATGACCTTGACATTACTTTGACTAGACCTTGACTTGACCTTGACGTGACGTTGACTTTACCTTGACTTGACCCTGACTTGACTTTGACATGATCTTGACTTGACCCTGACTTGACCTTGACATGACCTTCACTTGACCTCGACTTGCCCTTGACATGACCTTGACTTGACCTTGACTTGACCTTGACTTGACCTTGACTTGACCTTGACTTGACCTTGACTTGACCTTGACATGACCTTGACATGACCTTGACTTGACCTTGAATTGACCTTCACTTGACCTTGACGTGACCTTGACTTGACCTTGACGTGACCTTGACTTAACCTTGACTTGACCTTGACTTGACCTTGACGTGACCTTGACTTGACCCTGACTTGACCTTGACATGACCTTGACATGACCTTGACTTGCCCTTGACATGACCTTGACATGACCTTGACTTGCCCTTTACATGACCTTGACTTGACCCCTACTTGACCTTGACGTGACCTTGACTTTACCTTGACTTGACCTTGACTTGACCTTGACTTAACCTTGACTTGACCTTTACTTGACCTTGACTTGACCTTGACTTGACCTTGACTTGACCCTGACTTTACCTTGACATGACCTTGACTTGAACTTGACATGACCTTGACTTGACCTTGACTTGACCCTGACTTGACTTTGACATGACCTTGACTTGACCCTGACTTGACCTTGACATGACCTTCACTTGACCTCGACTTGCCCTTGACATGACCTTGACTTGACCTTGACTTGACCTTGACTTGACCTTGACTTGACCTTGACATGACCTTGACATGACCTTGACTTGACCTTGACTTGACCTTCACTTGACCTTGACGTGACCTTGACTTGACCTTGACGTGACCTTGACTTAACCTTGACTTGACCTTGACTTGACCTTGACGTGACCTTGACTTGACCCTGACTTGACCTTGACATGACCTTGACATGACCTTGACTTGCCCTTGACATGACCTTGACATGACCTTGACTTGCCCTTTACATGACCTTGACTTGACCCCTACTTGACCTTGACGTGACCTTGACTTTACCTTGACTTGACCTT
Source organism: Sturmia bella (assembly GCA_963662145.1). Taxonomy (NCBI): domain Eukaryota; kingdom Metazoa; phylum Arthropoda; class Insecta; order Diptera; family Tachinidae; genus Sturmia; species Sturmia bella. Next base: position 49,332,462 of record OY759169.1, read on the forward strand.
GACTTGACCTTGACTTAACCTTGACTTGACCTTTACTTGACCTTGACTTGACCTTGACTTGACCTTGACTTGACCCTGACTTTACCTTGACATGACCTTGACTTGAACTTGACATGACCTTGACTTGACCTTGACATGACCTTGACTTGACCCTGACTTGACCTTGACATGACCTTCACTGACCTCGACTTGCCCTTGACATGACCTTTACTTGACCTTGACTTGACCTTGACATGACCTTGACTTGACCTTGACTTGACCCTGACTTTACCTTGACATGACCTTGACTTGACCTTGACTTGACCTTGACATGACCTTGACTTGACCTTGACTTGACCCTGACTTGACCTTGACATGACCTTCACTTGACCTTGACTTGCCCTTGACATGACCTTGACTTGACCTTGACTTGACCTTGACTTGACCTTGACTTGACATTGACTTGACCTTGACTTGACCTTGACTTGACCTTGACTTGACCTTCACTTGACCTTGACGTGACCTTGACTTGACCTTGACTTGACCTTGACGTGACGTTGACTTGACCCTGACTTTACCTTGACATGACCTTGACTTGACATTGACTTGACCTTGACATGACCTTGACTTGACCTTGACTTGACCCTGACTTGACCTTGACATGACCTTGACTTGACCCTGACTTGACCTTGACATGACCTTCACTTGACCTTGACTTGCCCTTGACATGACCTTGACTTGACCTTGACTTGACCTTGACTTGACCTTGACTTGACCTTGACTTGACATTGACTTGACCTTGACTTGACCTTGACTTGACCTTGACGTGACCTTGACTTGACCTTTATTTCACCTTGACTTGACTTTGACTTGACCATGACTTGACCTTGACTTGACCCTGACTTTACCTTGACATGACCTTGACTTTACCTTGACTTGACCTTGACATGACCTTGACTTGACCTTGACTTGACCCTGACTTGACCTTGACATGACCTTGACTTGACCCTGACTTGACCTTGACATGACCTTCACTTGACCTTGACTTGCCCTTGACATGACCTTGACTTGACCTTGACATGACCTTGACTTGCCCTTTACATGACCTTGACTTGACCTTGACATGACCTTGACTTGACCTTGACTTGACCTTGACTTGACCTTGACTTGACCTTGACTTGACCTTGACGTGACGTTGACTTTACCTTGACTTAACCTTGACTTGACTTTGACTTGACCTTGACTTAACCTTGGCTTGACCTTGACTTGACCTTGACTTGACCTTGACGTGACCTTGACTTGACCTTTGCTTGACCTTGACTTGACCTGGACTTGACCTTGACTTGACCCTGAATTGACCCTGACTTGACCTTGACATGACCTTGACTTAACCTTGACTTGACCTTGACATGACCTTCGCTTGACCTTGACTTGCCCTTCACATGACCTTGACTTGACCTTGACTTGACCTTGACTTGACCTTGACTTGACATTGACTTGACCTTGACTTGACCCTGACTTGACCTTGACATGACCTTGACATGACCCTGACTTGCCCTTGACATGACTTTGACTTGACATTGACTTGACCTTGACTTGACCCTGACTTGACCTTGACATGACCTTGACTTGAACTTGACTTGACCTTGACTTGCCCTTTACATGACCTTGACTTGACCTTGACATGACCTTGACTTGACGTTGACTTGACCCTGACTTTACCTTGACATGACCTTGACTTGACCTTGACATGACCCTGACTTGACCTTGACATGACCTTGACTTGACCTTGACTTGACCTTCACTTGACCTTGACGTGACCTTGACTTGACCTTGACGTGACCTTGACTTGACATTGACTTGACCTTGACTTGACCTTGACTTGACCTTGACGTGACCTTGACTTGACCTTTACATGACCTTGACTTGACCTTGACATGACCTTGACTTGACGTTGACTTGACCCTGACTTTACCTTGACATGACCTTGACTTGACCTTGACATGACCCTGACTTGACCTTGACTTTACCTTGACATGACCTTGACTTGACCTTGACTCAACCTTGGCTTGACTTTGACTTGACCTTGACGTGACCTTGACTTGACCTTGACTTGACCTTGACTTGACCTTGACTTGACCTTGACGTGACCTTGACTTGACCTTGACTTGACCTTCACTTGACCTTGACATGACCCTAACTTGACCTTGACCTTGACATGACCTTGACTTGACCTTGACTTGACCTTCACTTGACCTTGACGTGACCTTGACTTGACCTTGACGTGACGTTGACTTGACCCTGACTTTACCTTGACATGACCTTGACTTGACCTTGACTTGACCTTGACATGACCTTGACTTGACCTTGACTTGACCCTGACTTTACCTTGACATGACCTTGACTTGACCTTGACTCAACCTTGGCTTGACCTTGACTTGACCTTGACGTGACCTTGACTTGACCTTGACTTGACGTTGTCTTGACCCTGACTTTACCTTGACATGACCTTGACTTGACCTTGACATGACCCTGACTTGACCTTGACATGACCTTGACTTGACCCTGACTTGACCTTGACATGACCTTCACTTGACCTTGACTTGCCCTTGACATGACCTTGACTTGACCTTGACTTGACCTTGACTTGACCTTGACTTGACCTTGACTTGACCTTGACATGACCTTGACATGCCCTTGACTTGACCTTGACTTGACCTTCACTTGACCTTGCCGTGACCTTGACTTGACCTTGACGTGACCTTGACTTAACCTTGACTTGACCTTTACTTGACCTTGACTGGACCTTGACTTGACCCTGACTTGACCTTGACATTACCTTGACATGACCTTGACTTGCCCTTGACATGCCCTTGACATGACCTTGACTTGCCCTTTACATGACCTTGACTTGATTTTGACTTGACCTTGACTTGACCTTGACTTGACCTTGATATGACTTTGACTATACCTTGACTTGACCTTGACTTGACTTGACCTTGACTTGACATTGACTTGACCGTGACTTGACCTTGATATGACCTTGACATGACCTTGACTTGACCTTGACTTTACCTTGACTTGACCTTGACGTGACCTTGACTTGACCTTGCCTTGACCTTGCCCCTTGACTTGACCTTGACTTGACCTTGACGTGACCTTGACTTAACCTTGACTTGACCTTTACTTGACCTTGACTTGACTTGACCTTGACTTGACCTTGACTTGACCCTGACTTTACCTTGACTTGACCTTTACTTGACCTTGACTTGACCTTGACATGACCTTTACTTGACCCTGACTTTACCTTGACATGACCTTGACTTGACCTTGACTTGACCTTGACATGACCTTGACTTGACCTTGACTTGACCTTGACTTGACCTTGGAATGACCTTGACTTGACCCTGACTTGACCTTGACATGACCTTCACTTGACCTTGACTTGCCCTTGACATGACCTTGACTTGACCTTGACTTGACCTTGACTTGGCCTTGACTTGACCTTGACTTGACCTTGACTTGACATTGACTTGACCTTGACTTGACCTTGACTTGACCTTCACTTGACCTTGACGTGACCTTGACTTGACCTTGACTTGACCTTGACGTGACGTTGACTTGACCCTGACTTTACCTTGACATGACCTTGACTTGACCTTGACTTGACCCTGACTTGACCTTGACATGACCTTGACGTGACCCTGACTTGACCTTGACATGACCTTCACTTGACCTTGACTTGCCCTTGACATGACCTTGACTTGACCTTGACTTGACCTTGACTTGACCTTGACTTGACATTGACTTGACCTTGACTTGACCTTGACGTGATCTTGACTTGACCTTTATTTGACCTTGACTTGACTTTGACTTGACCTTGACTTGACCTTGACTTGACCCTGACTTTACCTTGACATGACCTTGACTTGACCTTGACTTGACCTTGACATGACCTTGACTTGACCTTGACTTGACCCTGACTTGACCTTGACATGACCTTGACTTGACCCTGACTTGACCTTGACATGACCTTCACTTGACCTTGACTTGCCCTTGACATGACCTTGACTTGACCTTGACATGACTTTGACTTGCCCTTTACATGACCTTGACTTGACCTTGACATGACCTTGACTTGACCTTGATTAGACCTTGACTTGACCTTGACTTGACCTTGACTTGACCTTGACATGACCTTGACATGACTTTGACTAGACCTTGACTTGACCTTGACGTGACGTTGACTTTACCTTGACTTAACCTTGACTTGACCTTGACTTGACCTTGACTTAACCTTGGCTTGACCTTGACTTGACCTTGACTTGACCTTGACGTGACCTTGACTTGACCTTTACTTGACCTTGACTTGATCTGGACTTGACCTTGACTTGACCCTGACTTTACCTTGACGTGATCTTGACTTGACCTTTATTTGACCTTGACTTGACTTTGACTTGACCTTGACTTGACCTTGACTTGACCCTGACTTTACCTTGACATGACCTTGACTTGACCTTGACTTGACCTTGACATGACCTTGACTTGACCTTGACTTGACCCTGACTTGACCTTGACATGACCTTGACTTAACCTTGACTTGACCTTGACATGACCTTCGCTTGACCTTGACTTGCCCTTGACATGACCTTGACTTGACCTTGACTTGACCTTGACTTGACATTGACTTGACCTTGACTTGACCCTGACTTCACCTTGACATGACCTTGACATGACCCTGACTTGCCCTTGACATGACCTTGACTTGACATTGACTTGACCTTGACTTGACCCTGACTTGAATTTGACATGACCTTGACTTGACCTTGACTTGACCTCGCCATGACCTTGAGCTTGACTTGACTTGACCTTGACGTGACCTTGACTTGACGTTGACTCAACCTTGGCTTGACCTTGACTTGACCTTGACGTGACCTTGACGTGACCTTGACTTGACCTTGACTTAACCCTGACTTTACCTTGACATGACCTTGACTTTACCTTGACATGACCTTGACTTGACCTTGACATGACCTTGACTTGACCTTGACTTGACCCTGACTTGTCCTTGACATGACCTTGACTTGACCCTGACTTGACCTTGACATGACCTTCACTTGACCTTGACTTGCCCTTGACATGACCTTGACTTGACCTTGACTTGACCTTGACTTGACTTTGACTTGACCTTGACATGACCTTGACATGACCTTGACTTGACCTTGACTTGACCTTCACTTGACCTTGACGTGACCTTGACTTGACCTTGACGTGACCTTGACTTAACCTTGACTTGACCTTGACTTGACCTTGACGTGACCTTGACTTGACCTTTACTTGACCTTGACTGGACCTTGACTTGACCTTGACTTGACCTTGACTTGACCCTGACTTGACCTTGACATGACCTTGACATGACCTTGACTTGCCCTTGACATGACCTTGACATGACCTTGACTTGCCCTTTACATGACCTTGACTTGACCTTGACTTGACCTTGACTTGACCTTGACATGACCTTGACATGACTTTGACTATACCTTGACTTGACCTTGACGTTACCTTGACTTTACCTTGACTTGACCTTGACTTAACCTTGGCTTGACCTTGACTTGACCTTGACGTGACCTTGACTTGACCTTTACTTGACCTTGACATGACCTTGACTTGACCTTGACTTAACCTTGACTTGACCTTGACATGACCTTGAATTGACCTTGACATAACCTTGACTTGACCTTGACTTGACATTGACTTGACCGTGACTTGACCGTGACTTGACCTTGACATGACCTTGACATGACCTTGACTTGACCTTGACTTTACCTTGACTTGACCTTGACTTGACCTTGACATGACCTTGACTTGACCTTCACTTGACCTTGACGTGACCTTGACTTGACCTTGCCTTGACCTTGCCCCTTGACTTGACTTTGACTTGACCTTGACGTAACCTTGACTTGACCTTGACTTGACCTTGACTTGACCTTGACTTGACCTTGACTTGACCCTGACTTGACATTGACTTGACACTGACTTGACCTTGACTTGACCTTGACATGACCTTGAAATGACCTTGACTTGACCTTCACATGACCTTGACTTGAATTTGACTTGACCTTGACTTGACCTTGACTTGACCCTGACTTTACCTTGACATGACCTTGACTTGACCTTGACTTGACCTTGACATGACCTTGACTTGACCTTGACTTGACCCTGACTTGACCTTGACATGACCTTGACTTAACCTTGACTTGACCTTGACATGACCTTCGCTTGACCTTGACTTGCCCTTGACATGACCTTGACTTGACCTTGACTTGACCTTGACTTGACATTGACTTGACCTTGACTTGACCCTGACTTCACCTTGACATGACCTTGACATGACCCTGACTTGCCCTTGACATGACCTTGACTTGACATTGACTTGACCTTGACTTGACCCTGACTTGAATTTGACATGACCTTGACTTGACCTTGACTTGACCTCGCCATGACCTTGAGCTTGACTTGACTTGACCTTGACGTGACCTTGACTTGACCTTGACTCAACCTTGGCTTGACCTTGACTTGACCTTGACGTGACCTTGACGTGACCTTGACTTGACCTTGACTTAACCCTGACTTTACCTTGACATGACCTTGACTTTACCTTGACATGACCTTGACTTGACCTTGACATGACCTTGACTTGACCTTGACTTGACCCTGACTTGTCCTTGACATGACCTTGACTTGACCCTGACTTGACCTTGACATGACCTTCACTTGACCTTGACTTGCCCTTGACATGACCTTGACTTGACCTTGACTTGACCTTGACTTGACTTTGACTTGACCTTGACATGACCTTGACATGACCTTGACTTGACCTTGACTTGACCTTCACTTGACCTTGACGTGACCTTGACTTGACCTTGACGTGACCTTGACTTAACCTTGACTTGACCTTGACTTGACCTTGACGTGACCTTGACTTGACCTTTACTTGACCTTGACTGGACCTTGACTTGACCTTGACTTGACCTTGACTTGACCCTGACTTGACCTTGACATGACCTTGACATGACCTTGACTTGCCCTTGACATGACCTTGACATGACCTTGACTTGCCCTTTACATGACCTTGACTTGACCTTGACTTGACCTTGACTTGACCTTGACATGACCTTGACATGACTTTGACTATACCTTGACTTGACCTTGACGTTACCTTGACTTTACCTTGACTTGACCTTGACTTAACCTTGGCTTGACCTTGACTTGACCTTGACGTGACCTTGACTTGACCTTTACTTGACCTTGACATGACCTTGACTTGACCTTGACTTAACCTTGACTTGACCTTGACATGACCTTGAATTGACCTTGACATAACCTTGACTTGACCTTGACTTGACATTGACTTGACCGTGACTTGACCGTGACTTGACCTTGACATGACCTTGACATGACCTTGACTTGACCTTGACTTTACCTTGACTTGACCTTGACTTGACCTTGACATGACCTTGACTTGACCTTCACTTGACCTTGACGTGACCTTGACTTGACCTTGCCTTGACCTTGCCCCTTGACTTGACTTTGACTTGACCTTGACGTAACCTTGACTTGACCTTGACTTGACCTTGACTTGACCTTGACTTGACCTTGACTTGACCCTGACTTGACATTGACTTGACACTGACTTGACCTTGACTTGACCTTGACATGACCTTGAAATGACCTTGACTTGACCTTCACATGACCTTGACTTGAATTTGACTTGACCTTGACTTGACCTTGACATGACCTTGACTTGACCTTGACTTGACCTTGACATGACCTTGACTTGACCTTGACATGACCTTGACTTCACCTTGACATGACCTTGACTGGACCTTGACATGACATTGACTTGACCTTGACGTGACATTGACTTGACCTTGAAATGACCTTGACATGACCTTGACTTGACCTTGACCTTGCCATGACCTTGACTTGACCTTGACATGACCTCGACTTGACCTTGACTTGACCTTGCCATGACCTTGACTTGACCTTGACTTGACCTTGACATGACCTTGACTTGACCTTGACTTGACCTTGACGTGACCTTGACTTGACCTTGACTTGACCTGGACATGGCCTTGACTTGACCTTGACCTTGCCATGACCTTGACTTGACCTTGGCTTGACATTGACTTGACCTTGACTTGACCTTGACATGACCTTGACATGACCTTGACTTGACCTTGACTTCACCTTGACTTGACCTTGACGTGACCTTGACTTGACCTTGACATGACCTTGACTTGACCTTGACATGACCTTGACTGGACCTTGACATGACATTGACTTGACCTTGACCTTGACTTGACCTTGACGTGACATTGACTTGACCTTGCCATGACCTTGCCATGACCTTGACTTGACCGTGACTTGACCTTGACTTGACCCTGCCATGACCTTGACTTGACCTTCACTTGATCTTGACTTCACCTTGACTTAACCTTGACTTGACCTTGACTTGACCTTGACTTGACCTTGACATGACCTTGACTTGACCTTGACTTGACCTTGACTTGACTTTGACTTGACCTTGACATGACTTTGACTGGACCTTGACATGAAATTGACTTGACCTTGACCTTGACTTGACCTTGACGTGACATTGACTTGACCTTGCCATGACCTTGCCATGACCTTGACTTGACCATGACTTGACCTTGACTTGACCCTGCCATGACCTTGACTTGACCTTCACTTGATCTTGACTTCACCTTGACTTAACCTTGACTTGACCTTGACTTGACCTTGACTTGACCTTGACATGACCTTGACTTGACCTTGACTTGACCCTGACTTGACCTTGACTTGACCTTGACTTGACCTTGACATGACCTTGACTGGACCTTGACATGACATTGACTTGACCTTGACCTTGACTTGACCTTGACGTGACATTGACTTGACCTTGCCATGACCTTGCCATGACCTTGACTTGACCATGACTTGACCTTGACTTGACCCTGCCATGGCCTTGACTTGACCTTCACTTGATCTTGACTTCACCCTGACTTAACCTTGACTTGACCTTGACTTGACCTTGACTTGACCTTGACTTGACCTGGACTTTACCTTGACATGGCCTTGACTTGACCTTGACCTTGCCATGACCTTGACTTGACCTTGGCTTGACAATGACTTGACCTTGACTTGACCTTGACATGACCTTGACATGACCTTGACTTGACCTTGACTTCACCTTGACTTGACCTTGACGTGACCTTGACTTGACCTTGACATGACCTTGACTTGACCTTCACTTGATCTTGACTTCACCTTGACTTAACCTTGACTTGACCTTGATTTGACCTTGACTTGACCTTGACATGACCTTGACTTGACCTTGACTTGACCTTGACTTGACTTTGACTTGACCTTGACATGACTTTGACTGGACCTTGACATGAAATTGACTTGACCTTGACCTTGACTTGACCTTGACGTGACATTGACTTGACCTTGCCATGACCTTGCCATGACCTTGACTTGACCATGACTTGACCTTGACTTGACCCTGCCATGACCTTGACTTGACCTTCACTTGATCTTGACTTCACCTTGACTTAACCTTGACTTGACCTTGACTTGACCTTGACTTGACCTTGACATGACCTTGACTTGACCTTCACTTGATCTTGACTTCACCTTGACTTAACCTTGACTTGACCTTGACTTGACCTTGACTTGACCTTGACATGACCTTGACTTGACCTTGACTTGACCTTGACTTGACCTTGACATGACATTGACTAGACCTTGACTTGACCTTGACGTGTCCTTGACTTGACCTTGACTTAACCTTAGCTTGACCTTGACTTGACCTTGACGTGACCTTGACTTGACCTGGACTTGACCTTGACTTGACCCTGACTTGACCTTGACATGACCTTGAATTGACCTTGACTTAACCTTGACTTGACCTTGACATGACCTTGACTTGACCTTGACATAACCTTGACTTGACCTTGACTTGACCTTGACTGGCCCTTAACTTGACCTTGACTTGACATTGACTTGACCTTGACTTGACCTTGACATGACCTTGACATGACCTTGACTTGACCTTGACTTGACATTGACTTGACCTTTACTTGACCTTGACTTAACCTTGACGTGACCTTGACCTGACCTTCACTTGACCTGGACTTGACCTTGACTTGACCCTGACTTGACCTTGACATGACCTTGACTTGACCTTGACTTAACCTTGACTTGACCTTGACTTGACCTTTACTTGACCTTGACTTAACCTTGACGTGACCTTGACCTGACCTTCACTTGACCTGGACTTGACCTTGACTTGACCCTGACTTGACCTTGACATGACCTTGACTTGACCTTGACTTAACCTTGACTTGACCTTGACATGACCTTGACTTGATCTTGACATAACCTTGACTTGACCTTGACTTGACCTTGACTGGACCTTGACTTGACATTGACTTGACCGTGACTTGTCCTTGACATGACCTTGACATGACCTTGACTTGACCTTGACTTGACCTTGACTTGACCTTGACTTGACCTTGACTTGACCTTGACTTGACCTTGACATGACCTTGACTTGACCTTAACTTGACCTTAACTTGACCTTGACTTGACCTTCACTTGACCTTGACGTGACCTTGACTTGACATTGACTTGACCGTGACTTGACCTTGACATGACCTTGACATGACCTTGACTTGACCTTGACTTGACATTGACTTGACCTTGACTTGACCTTTACTTGACCTTGACTTGACCGTGACTTGTCCTTGACATGACCTTGACATGACCTTGACTTGACCTTGACTTGACCTTGACTTGACCTTGACTTGACCTTGACTTGACCTTGACTTGACCTTGACATGACCTTGACTTGACCTTAACTTGACCTTGACTTGACCTTCACTTGACCTTGACGTGACCTTGACTTGACTTTGACCCTTGACTTGACCTTGACTTGACCTTGACGTGACCTTGACTTGACCTTGACGTGACCTTGACTTGACCTTGACTTGACCTTGACATGACCTTGACATGACCTTGACTTGATTTTGAATTGACCTTGACTTGACTTTGACTTGACCTTGACTTGACCTTGACTTGACCTTGACTTGACCCTGACTTGACCTTGACATGACCTTCACTTGACCTTGACTGGACCTTGACTTGACCCTGACTTGACATTGACTTGACCTTGACTTGACCTTGACATGACCTTCACTTGATCTTGACTTACCCTTGACATGTCCTTGACTTGACCTTAAATTGACCTTGACATGTCCTTGACTTGACCTTGACTTGACCTTGACTTGACATTGACTTGACCTTGACTTGGCCTTGATGTGACACTGACTTGACCTTGAACTTGACCTTGACTTGACCTTGACGTGACCTTGACTTGACCTTGACTTGACCTTGACTTGACCTTGACTTGACCCTGACTTGACCTTCACCTGACCTTGACATGAACTTGACTTGACCTTGACTTGACCTTGACATGACCTTGACTTGACCTTGACTTGACCCTGACTTGACCTTGACATGACCTTGACTTGACCTTAAATTGACCTTGACATGTTCTTGACTTGACCTTGACATGACCTTGACTGGAGCTTGACATGACATTGACTTGACCTTGACTTGGCCTTGATGTGACACTGACTTGACCTTGACCTTGACCTTGACTTGACCTTGACGTGACCTTGACTTGATCTTGACTTGACCTTGACTTGACCTTGACTTGACCCTGACTTGACCTTGACATGACCTTCACTTGACCTTGACTTGACCTTGACTTGACCTTGACATGACCTTGACTTGACCTTGACTTGACCCTGACTTGACCTTGACATGACCTTGACTTGACCCTGACTTGACCTTGACATGACCTTCACTTGACCTTGACTTGCCCTTGACATGACCTTGACTTGACCTTGACTTGACCTTGACTTGACATTGACTTGACCTTGACTTGACCTTGACGTGACCTTGACTTGACCTTGACGTGACCTTGACTTGACCTTGACTTGATCCTGACTTGACCTTGACATGACCTTCACTTGATCTTGACTTGCCCTTGACATGTCCTTGACTTGACCTTAAATTGACCTTGACATGTCCTTGACTTGACCTTGACATGACCTTGACTGGACCTTGACATGACATTGACTTGACCTTGACTTGGCCTTGATGTGACACTGACTTGACCTTGACCTTGACCTTGACTTGACCTTGACGTGACCTTGACTTGACCTTGACTTGACCTTGACTTGACCTTGACTTGACCCTGACTTGACTTTCACCTGACCTTGACATGAACTTGACTTGACCTTGACTGGACTTTGACGTGACATTGACTTGACCTTGACCTTGACATGAACTTGACTTGACCTTGACTTGACTTTGACGTGACATTGACTTGACCTTGACCTTGACTTGACCTTGACGTGACCTTGACTTGACCTTGACTTGACCCTGACTTGACCTCCACTTGACCTTGACGTGACCTTGACTTGACCTTGACTTGACCTTGACATGACCTTCACTTGATCTTGACTTGCCCTTGACATGACCTTGACTTGACCTTAAATTGACCTTGACTTGACCTTGACATAACCTTGACTTGTCCTTGATATGACCTTGACTTGACCTTGACTTGACCCTGACTTGACCTTGACATGACCTTGACTTGACAATGACTTGACCTTGACATGACCTTCACTTGACCTTGACTTGCCCTTGACATGACCTTGACTTGACCTTGACTGGACCTTGAATTGACCTTGACCTTGACTTGACCCTGACTTGACCTTGACATGACCCTGACTTGCCCTTGACATGACCTTGACTTGACATTGACTTGACCTTGACTTGACCTTGACTTGACCTTGACTTGACCTTGACATGACCTTGACTTGACCTTGACTTGACCTTGACTTGAACTTGACATGACCTTGACATGACTTTGACTTGACCTTGACTTGACCTTGACGTGACCTTGACTTGACCTTGACTTAACCTTGACTTGACCTTGACTTGACCTTGACTTAACGTTGGCTTGACCTTGACTTGACCTTGACTTGACCTTGACTTGAACTTGACATGACCTTGACATGACTTTGACTTGACCTTGACTTGACCTTGACGTGACCTTGACTTGACCTTGACTTAACCTTGACTTGACCTTGACTTGACCTTGACTTAACCTTGGCTTGACCTTGACTTGACCTTGACTTGACCTTGACTTGACCCTGACTTTACCTTGACATGACCTTGACTTTACCCTGACTTGACCTTGACATGACCTTCACTTGACCTTGACTTGACCTGGACTTAACCTTGACTTGACCCTGACTTGACCTTGACTTGACCCTGACTTTACCTTGACATGACCTTGACTTGACCTTGACATGACCTTGACTTGACCCTGACCTGACCTTGACTTGACCTTCACTTGACCTTGACGTGACCTTGACTTGACCTTGACTTGACCTTGACTTAACCTTGCCTTGACCTTGACTTGACCTTGACTTGACCTTGACGTGACCTTGACTTGACCTTTACTTGACCTTGACTTTACCTTGACTTGACCTTGACTTGACCTTGACTTGACCTTGGCCTGACCCTGACTTTACCTTGACATGACCTTGACTTGACCTTGACATGACCTTGACTTGACCTTGACATGACCTTGACTTGACCTTGACTTGACCCTTACTTGACCTTGACATGACCTTGACTTGCCCTTTACATGACCTTGACTTGACCTTGACATGACCTTGACTTGACCTTGACTTGACATTGACTTGACCTTGACTTGACCTTGACTTGACCTTGACATGCCCTTGACATGACTTTGACTAGACCTTGACTTGACCTTGACGTGACCTTGACTTTACCTTGACTTAACCTTGACTTGACCTTGACTTGACCTTGACGTGACCTTGACTTGACCTTTACTTGACCTTGACTTGACCTGGACTTGACCTTGACTTGACCCTGACTTGACCTTGACTTGACCCTGACTTTACCTTGACATGACCTTGACTTGAACTTGACATGACCTTGACTTGACCTTGACATGACCTTGACTTGCCCTTGACTTGACCCTGACTTGACCTTGACTTGACCTTGACTTGACCTTGACTTGACCTTGACTTGACCTTGACATGCTCTTGACATGACTTTGACTTGACCTTGACTTGACCTTGACATGCCCTTGACATGACTTTGACTAGACCTTGACTTGACCTTGACGTGACCTTGACTTGACCTTGACTTGACCTTGACGTGACCTTGACTTGACCTTTACTTGACCTTGACTTGACCTGGACTTGACCTTGACTTGACCCTGACTTGACCTTGACTTGACCCTGACTTTACCTTGACATGACCTTGACTTGCCCTTTACATGACCTTGACTTGACCTTGACATGACCTTGACTTGACCTTGACTTGACCTTGACTTGACCTTGACATGCCCTTGACATGACTTTGACTAGACCTTGACTTGACCTTGACGTGACCTTGACTTTACCTTGAATTAACCTTGGCTTGACCTTGACTTGGCCTTGACGTGACCTTGACTTGACCTTTACTTGACCTTGACTTGACCTGGACTTGACCTTGACTTGACCCTGACTTTACCTTGACATGACCTTGACTTGACCTTGACATGACCTTGACTTGACCTTGACATGACCTTGACTTGCCCTTGACTTGACCCTGACTTGACCTTGACATGACCTTGACTTGACCCTGACTTGACCTTGACATGACCTTCACTTGACCTTGACTTGCCCTTGACATGACCTTGACTTGACCTTGACTTGACCTTGACTTGACCTTGACGTGACCTTGACTTGACCTTGGCATGACCTTGACTTAACCCTGACTTGACCTTGACATGACCTTCACTTGACCTTGACTTGCCCTTGACATGAACTTGACTTGACCTTGACTTGACCCTGACTTGACCTTGACATGACCTTGACATGACCTTGACTTGACTTTGACTTGACCTTGACGTGACCTTGACATGACCTTGACTTGCCCTTGACTTGACCCTGACTTGACCTTGACATGACCTTGACTTGACCCTGACTTGACCTTGACATGACCTTCACTTGAGCTTGACTTGCCCTTGACATGACCTTGACTTGACCTTGACTTGACCTTGACTTGACCTTGACGTGACCTTGACTTAACCTTGACTTGACCTTGACCTTGACGTGACCTTGACTTGACCTTTACTTGACCTTGACTGGACCTTGACTTGACCTTGACTTGCCCCTGACTTGACCTTGACATGACCTTGACATGACCTTGACGCGCCCTTGACATGACCTTGACTTGCCCTTTACATCACCTTGACTTGACCTTGACGTGACCTTGACTTGACCTGGACTTGACCTTGACTTGACCCTGACTTGACCTTGACTTGACCCTGACTTTACCTTGACATGACCTTGACTTGACCTTGACATGACCTTGACTTGACCTTGACATGACCTTGACTTGCCCTTGACTTGACCCTGACTTGATCTTGACATGACCTTGACTTGACCCTGACTTGACCTTGACATGACCTTGACATGACCTTGACGCGCCCTTGACATGACCTTGACTTGCCCTTTACATCACCTTGACTTGACCTTGACGTGACCTTGACTTGACCTGGACGTGACCTTGACTTAACCTTGACTTGACCTTGACTTGACCTTGACTGGACCTTGACTTGACCTTGACTTGACCCTGACTTGACCTTGACATGACCTTGACATGACCTTGACTTGCCCTTGACATGACCTTGACATGACCTTGACTTGCCCTTTACATGACCTTGACTTGACCTTGACTTGACCTTGACTTGACCTTGACATGACATTGACTTGACCTTGACTTGACCTTGACTTGACCTTGACTTGACCTTGACATGACCTTGACATGACTTTGACTAGACCTTGACTTGACCTTGACGTGACCTTGACTTTACCTTGACTTAACCTTGACTTGACCTTGACTTGACCTTGACATAACCTTGACTTGACCTTGACTTGACCTTGACTGGACCTTGACTTGACATTGACTTAACCGTGACTTGACCTTGACATGACCTTGACATGACCTTGACTTGACCTTGACTTGACCTTGACTTGACCTTGACTTCACCTTGACTTCACCTTGACTTGACCTTGACTTGACCTTGACTTGACATTGACTTGACCTTGACTTGACATTGACTTGACCTTGACTTGACCTTGACTTGACCTTGACTTGACCTTCACTTGACCTTCACTTGACCTTGACGTGACCTTGACTTGACCTTGACTTGACCTCGACTTAACCTTGCCTTGACCTTGACATGACCTTGACTTGCCCTTTACATAACCTTGACTTGACCTTGACTTGACCTTGACTTGACCTTGACATGACTTTGACTTGCCCTTTACATGACCTTGACTTGACCTTGACATGACCTTGACTTGACCTTGACTTGACCTCGACTTAACCTTGCCTTGACCTTGACATGACATTGACTTGACCCTGACTTGACCTTGACTTGACCTTGACATGACCTTGACATGACTTTGACTAGACCTTGACTTGACCTTGACATGACTTTGACTTGCCCTTTACATGACCTTGACTTGACCTTGACTTGACATTGACTTGACCTTGACTTGACCTTCACTTGACCTTCACTTGACCTTGACGTGTCCTTGACTTGACCTTGACTTGACCTCGACTTAACCTTGCCTTGACCTTGACATGACATTGACTTGACCCTGACTTGACCTTGACTTGACCTTGACATGACCTTGACATGACTTTGACTAGACCTTGACTTGACCTTGACTTTACCTTGACTTAACCTTGACTTGACCTTGACTTGACCTTGACTTAACTTTGGCTTGACCTTGACTTGACCTTGACGTGACCTTGACTTGACCTGGACTTGACCTTGACTTGACCCTGACTTGACCTTGACATGACCTTGACTTGACCTTGACTTAACCTTGACTTGACCTTGACATGACCTTGACTTGACCTTGACATAACCTTGACTTGACCTTGACTTGACCTTGACTGAACCTTGACTTGACATTGACTTGACCGTGACTTGACCTTGACATGACCTTGACATGACCTTGACTTGACCTTGACTTGACCTTGACTTGACCTTGACTTCACCTTGACTTGACCTTGACTTGACCTTGACTTGACCTTGACTTGACCTTGACATGACCTTGACTTGACCTCGACTTGACCTTGACTTGACCTTCATTTGACCTTGACGTGACCTTGACTTGATCTTGACCCTTGACTTGACCTTGACTTGACCTTGACTTGACCTTGACGTGACCTTGACTTGAGCTTGACTTGACCTTGACTTGACCTTGACTTGACCCTGACTTGACATTGACTTGACACTGACTTGACCTTGACTTGACCTTGACATGACCTTGACATGACCTTGACTTGATCTTCACATGACCTTGACTTGAATTTGACTTGACCTTGACTTGACTTTGACATGACCTTCACTTGACCTTCACTTGACCTTGACTTGACCTTGACCTTGACATGACCTTGACTTGACATTGACTTGCCCTTGAATTGACCTTGACTTGACCCTGACTTGACCTTGACATGACCTTCACTTGACCTTGACTTGACCTTGACTGGACCTTGACTTGACCTTGACTTGACCTTGACTTGACCTTGACATGACCTTGACATGACCTTGACTTGACCTAGACTTAACCTTGACTTGACCTTGACTTGACCTTGACGTGACCTTGACTTGACCTTGACTTGACCCTGACTTGACCTTGACATGACCTTCACTTGATCTTGACTTGCCCTTGACATGACCTTGGCTTGAGCTTGACTTGACCTTGAATTGACCTTGACATGACCTTGACTGGACCTTGACATGACATTGACTTGACCTTGACCTTGACTTGACCTTGACGTGACATTGACTTGACCTTGACTTGACCTTGACGTGACCTTGACTTGACCTTGACATGACCTTCACTTGACCTTGACTTGCCCTTGACATGACCTTGACTTGACCTTGACATGACCTTGACATGACCTTGACTTGACCTTGACTTGATCTTGACTTGACCTTGACATGACCTTGACTTGACCTTGACTTGACCTTTACTTCACTTTCACTTGACCTTAACGTGACCTAGACTTGACATTGACTTGACCTTGACGTGACCTTGACTTGATCTTGACGTGACCTTGACTTGACCTTGACTTGACCTTGACTTGACCTTGACTTGACCTTGACTTGACCCTGACTTGACCTTGACTTGACACTGACTTGACCTTGACTTGACCTTGACATGACCTTGGCTTGACCTTGACTTGAATTTGACTTGACCTTGACTTGACCTTGACATGACCTTGACATGACCTTGACATGACCTTGACTTGGCCTTGACTTGACCCTGACTTCACCTTGACTTGACCTTGACTTGACCTTGACTTGACCTTGACTTGACCTTGACGTGACCTTTGCTTCACTTTCACTTGACCTTGACGTGACCTAGACTTGACCTTGACTTGACCTTGACATGACCTTGACTTGACCTTGACTTGACCTTGACTTGACCTTGACTTGACCTTTACTTCACTTTCACTTGACCTTGACGTGACCTAGACTTGACCTTGACTTGACCCTGACATGACCTTGACTTAACCTTGACTTGACCTTGACTTGACCTTGACTTGACCTTGACTTGACCTTGACTTGACCTTCACTTGACCTTCACTTGACCTTGACTTGACCTTGACTTGACCTTGACTTGACCTTGATTTGACCCTGACTTGACCTTGACATGACCTTCACTTGACCTAGAGTTGACCTTGACTAAACCTTGACTTGACCTTGACTTGACATTGACTTGACCTTGACGTGACCTTGACATGACCTTGACATGACCTTGACTTGGCCTTGACTTGACCCTGACTTCACCTTGACTTGACCTTGACTTGACCTTGACGTGACCTTGACTTGATCTTGACTTGACCCTGACTTGACCTTGACGTGACCTTCACTTGATCGTGACTTGCCCTTGACATGACCTTGACTTGACCTTAAATTGACCTTGACATGTCCTTGACTTGACCTTTACATGACCTTAACTGGACCTTGACGTGACATTGACTTGACCTTGACCTTGATTTGACCTTGACGTGACATTGACTTGACCTTGACCTTGACTTGACCTTGACGTGACCTTGACTTGACCTTGACTTGACCCTGACTTGACCTTGACATGACCTTCACTTGATCTTGACTTGCCCTTGACATGACCTTGACTTGACCTTAAATTGACCTTGACATGTCCTTGACTTGACCTTTACATGACCTTGACTGGACCTTGACATGACATTGACTTGACCTTGACCTTGACTTGACCTTGACTTGACCTTGACATGACATTGACTTGACCTTGACCTTGACGTGACCTTGACTTGACCTTGACTTGACCTTGAGTTGACCCTGACTTGACCTTCACCTGACCTTGACATGAACTTGACTTGACCTTGACCTTGACCTTGACTTGACCTTGACGTGACCTTGACTTGACCTTGACTTGACCCTGACTTGACCTTCACTTGACCTTGACATGACCTTAACTTGACTTTGACATGACCTTGACTTGACCTTGACTTAACCTTGACTTGACTTTGACTTGACCTTGACCTTGACTTGACCTTGACTTGACCTTGACGTGACCTTGACTTGACCTTGACTTGACCCTGATTTGACCTTGACATGACCTTCACTTGATCTTGACTTGCCCTTGACCTTACCTTGACTTGACCTTAAATTGACCTTGACTTGACCTTGACATGACCTTGACTTGTCCTTGACATGACCTTGACTTGACCTTGACTTGACCCCGACTTGACCTTGACATGACCTTGACTTGACAATGACTTGACCTTGACATTACCTTCACTTGACCTTGACTTGCCCTTGACATGACCTTGACTTGACCTTGACTGGACCTTGACTTGACCTTGACTTGACCCTGACTTGACCTTGACATGGCCTTGACATTACCCTGACTTGCCCTTGACATGACCTTGACTTGACATTGACTTGACCTTGACTTGACCTTGACTTGACCTTGACTTGATCTTGACATGACCTTGACATGACTTTGACTTGACCTTGACTTGACCTTGACCTTGACTTGACATTGACTTGACCTTGACTTGACCTTGACTTGACCTTGACTTGACCTTGACTTGCCCTTGACATGACCTTGACTTGACCTTGACTTGACCTTGACTTGACCTTGACTTGACCTTGACCTTGACTTGACATTGACTTGACCTTGACTTGACCTTGACTTGACCTTGACTTGACCTTCACTTGACCTTCACTTGACCTTGACGTGACCTTGACTTGACCTTGACTTGACCTCGACTTAACCTTGCCTTGACCTTGACGTGACCTTGACTTGACCTTTACTTGACCTTGACTTGACCTTGACTTGACCTTGACTTGACCCTGACTTGACCCTGACTTGACCTTGACATGACCTTGACTTGCCCTTTACATGACCTTGACTTGACCTTGACATGACCTTGACTTGACCTTGACTTGACCTTGACTTGACCTTGACTTGACCTTGACTTGACCTTGACATGACCTTGACATTACTTTGACTAGACCTTGACTTGACCTTGACGTGACGTTGACTTTACCTTGACTTAACCTTGACTTGACCTTGACTTGACCTTGACTTAACCTTGGCTTGACCTTGACTTGACCTTGACTTGACCTTGACTTGACCTTGACGTGACCTTGACTTGACCTTTACTTGACCTTGACTTGACCTGGACTTGACCTTGACTTGACCCTGACTTGACCCTGACTTGACCTTGTCATGACCTTGTCATGACCTTGACTTAACCTTGACATGACCTTCGCTTGACCTTGACTTGCCCTTGATATGACCTTCACTTGACCTTGACTTGACCTTGACTTGACATTGACTTGACCCTGACATGACCTTGACTTGACATTGACTTGACCTTGACGTGACCCTGACTTGACCTTGACCTTGACATGACCTTGACTTGACCTTGACTTGACCTTGACTTGACCTTGACTCAACCTTGGCTTGACCTTGACTTGACCTTGACTTGACCTTGACGTGACCTTGACTTGACCTTGACTTGACCATGACTTGACCCTGACTTTACCTTGACATGACCTTGACTTGAACTTGACATGACCTTGACTTGACCTTGACTTGACCCTGACTTGACTTTGACATGACCTTGACTTGACCCTGACTTGACCTTGACATGACCTTCACTTGACCTCGACTTGCCCTTGACATGACCTTGACTTGACCTTGACTTGACCTTGACTTGACCTTGACTTGACCTTGACTTGACCTTGACATGACCTTGACATGACCTTGACTTGACCTTGACTTGACCTTCACTTGACCTTGACGTGACCTTGACTTGACCTTGACGTGACCTTGACTTAACCTTGACTTGACCTTGACTTGACCTTGACGTGACCTTGACTTGACCCTGACTTGACCTTGACATGACCTTGACATGACCTTGACTTGCCCTTGACATGACCTTGACATGACCTTGACTTGCCCTTTACATGACCTTGACTTGACCTTGACTTGACCTTGACGTGACCTTGACTTTACCTTGACTTGACCTTGACTTGACCTTGACTTAACCTTGACTTGACCTTTACTTGACCTTGACTTGACCTTGACTTGACCCTGACTTTACCTTGACATGACCTTGACTTGAACTTGACATGACCTTGACTTGACCTTGACATGACCTTGACTTGACCTTGACTTGACCCTGACTTGACTTTAACATGACCTTGACTTGACCCTGACTTGACCTTGACATGACCTTCACTTGAGCTCGACTTGCCCTTGACATGACCTTTACTTGACCTTGACTTGACCTTTACATGACCTTGACTTGACCTTGACTTGACCCTGACTTTACCTTGACATGACCTTGACTTGACCTTGACTTGACCTTGACATGACCTTGACTTGACCTTGACTTGACCCTGACTTGAACTTGACATGACCTTCACTTGACCTTGACTTGCCCTTGACATGACCTTGACTTGACCTTGACTTGACCTTGACTTGACCTTGACTTGACATTGACTTGACCTTGACTTGACCTTGACTTGACCTTGACTTGACCTTCACTTGACCTTGACGTGACCTTGACTTGACCTTGACTTGACCTTGACGTGACGTTGACTTGACCCTGACTTTACCTTGACATGACCTTGACTTGACCTTGACTTGACCTTGACATGACCTTGACTTGACCTTGACTTGACCCTGACTTGACCTTGACATGACCTTGACTTGACCCTGACTTGACCTTGACATGACCTTCACTTGACCTTGACTTGCCCTTGACATGACCTTGACTTGACCTTGACTTGACCTTGACTTGACCTTGACTTGACATTGACTTGACCTTGACTTGACCTTGACTTGACTTGACCTTGACGTGACCTTGACTTGACCTTTATTTCACCTTGACTTGACCTTGACTTGACCTTGACGTGACCTTGACTTGACCTTTATTTCACCTTGACTTGACTTTGACTTGACCATGACTTGACCTTGACTTGACCCTGACTTTACCTTGACATGACCTTGAGTTGACCTTGACTTGACCCTGACTTTTTTTTTTTTTTTTTTTTTATTCTTTATTTCATATTTCAATTAACAGATTCAAAGTTAAATTAAAAAAATTAAAATAAAATTAATTTTTTGATTTTGATTTTAAATTGTAAAAGGTAGATACATTATTATTCTTTCCCGCAAAGCTCATTAGCTTGTCTGTAGGACAATAACAATAATTATGGCAATAAGAAAATCATTATATTTTCTTGTTTACAATTATTTGCTTAGATGTTTTAAAGTTTTCTCATCTTTTAATTTACATATTTTACTTCACTTTTTTTTTAAATTCATTGCTTATTTATTAAGTACAATTTTATCATTTTGTTTCTTTCGAATTTATTTGTTATGCTAATAATGTTAGCAGGCATTTTATTAAGAATTGTTGGCAGTATAACGGCGAGCGTACTCCTACCATATTCATTTGTGAATTTGTCCACTTTGAACCTTTTTTGTGCTCTTCTTCTTGTGTTATGTGCATGATCGATGCGCTTTAGAAACCTAGTGTCTTTGTGAAATTCCTTGATTAGTGTTGTATAGTAGATGTTTTTTATGTTGAGGATTTGTAGGTCCTTAGCAGAGTTATTTTGATTTCGACTTATTCGAATTTCGTTTGTAGTGTTTAATCCCGAAAGTCTTTCAGTATTTTCTGTTATGTCGTTCCCTCCCCTTTGCGTTTGGCCCCACTGTGCGTTGTTTTGTATTATGTCGTTGTTGTGTACACTTTCTGTATTTGTGTTACTGTTTACATTTACATCGGTTGTGTTGTTGTTGGTGTTCTTCTGAGACAATTGCTTTTTTCCTAATATTTTTAGAATACGATTTTGTGTGTTTTGTAAGGTAGTATTGTATTTTGCATTTCCCCAGGCCGTTATACCATGCCGTAGGTATGATTCAGCTAAGGCGAAATATGCTTGCCGCAATACACTGTAACTACAGCAGTTGCTTAAATGGTAAAGCATATACGAAGCTTTCCTTAGTTTTTTCTGAAGATTTTCAATCTGTGGCTTCCATTTAAAATTGCTGTCTATAATTACTCCCAGGTATTTGTAAGTGTTGACTTTTTCTATTACTGTTGTGCATTGCTCAATGTGGTTGTTGTTATATGTTTTGTTATGTAGGCACTCTGTATTGTGAAATATCAGTTGTATATTTGAGCTTTCAAGGTGACGGGGTTTTATGTGTATAATTTTAGTTTTATTTGTGTTGACGACCAGGCTATTATCGTGGCACCATTTTGCTGCTATGTCGAGTTTAGCTTGCATTCTTTCTGTTGCGTGTTTTATATTTTTATCGGCTACAATTATAGCTGTGTCATCTGCATAAGCAAATACTTCACTTTCATCTATGTTCTGTAACATATCATTTGCGTATATTAAATAAAGAATTGGTCCAAGTTTTGACCCCTGTGGTACTCCGCAGTCCAATGCTGTTCTATCGCTAAGAGTATTATTTATTTTTACGAAATATGATCTCGACTCTAAGTAATTTTTGAACCATTGCAATATGCTACCTCTTATTCCGATTCTTTCTAAAGTTTGTAAAAGTTTGTTGTGCGAGAGAGTATCGAATGCTTTACTGAAGTCTAGAAATAAAACTAACACATGCATATGTTTGCTTAGACATTCGTTTATGTAATTTGAAAAGTTTCCCAACAGCTTGTTTATGTTTTTCTCTTTCTGGAATCCGTATTGATTTTTATTGATTATTTTATATTTGTCTAAAAAGTCAGTCAATCTTCGGACAACGATTTCCTCAAGAATTTTTTCTATTGTGGATAGTATGGCTATTGGTCTGTAGTTGTTCACATCTGACATTTTTCCACTTTTGTATATTGGCCGTATGATTGAAGTTTTCAATATTTCTGGAACTACTAGTTGTTGAAGGCTTGAATTTATTAATTTTGCGACAGTTGGAGCTAATAAATGAGCGTTTGTTTTTAAATCACATCCTCTAATTCCATCAGCTCCTGGACTTTTTTTTATATTAAGGGTTTTAAGGATATTATATACTTCTTTTTCATTTGTGTATTCTAAGTACATAAAGTTTTGTATATTATTAAAAGAATTGTTGATTGTTTTTATGTTACAGTTATGTACTATGTTTTTGACGTTATTACTAAAACTTGCAGCGAAATTATTTAAAATAGTGTTCAAGTTGGTTTCTTTAAAATTTGTTATAGTAAAACTGTCTAGATTTAAAGCCTTTCTTTTGCCGACTATTTCGTTTATAATTTGCCATGTTGCACGTATATCGTGTTTATTTTCAATAAATTTATTCTTATAATATTTATTTTTTTCGAAAAAGATCTTTTTGTTTAAAAAGTTTCTAAATTTTTTGTATTCTTGTTCATAGTTTATATTGTTGCGATTATTTCGCCACTTTTTGAAAAGTTTATCCCTATATTCACAATATTTAACAATTTCATCCGTAATCCACGGATTTGCTGATCTTTTTTTGAACTGACTTTGTTTTGTTGTCGCATTTTGATATATTTGGCTAAAAGTTTCATGTATTTTTTTGTATAAGGTGTCTGTATCTGATGTTTCGCTTGAAATTTTGTCCCAATTTGTTTGTTTTATTAGCTTATTTATTTTGTAATTGTTTAATTGTGGCCCCCTATCCGTAATATTTTCCTCTTTTCTGTTGTTTACTATTTCGTGTAAAGAGCAAAAGATCACGTAGTGGTCTGATATTGTTGTTGTAATAATTGCACTATGTATTTCTGTTGTTGGCTTAATTGTTTTTATAAATAAATGATCGATACATGTACTTGTGTTTCGTTTTACATCTTCTCGTGTGCTCTCATTTATTAAACATTGCATTCCATTGCTTGTCATCATATTTATGTATGTTGTTGCCGTATAATTTTCTCTTAATATGTCTATATTTATATCTCCAATAATTAGTAACTCTTGTTTTTTTCTTATTTTGTTTATTATAACATCGAGTTCAGTTATAAATAAAGGAATACGTTCGTGTGGGGGTCTATAAATACTAAACAGAGATATTGTTCTTTTATTTAATATTACATCAATCTGTATGTTTTCAAAAGAGTTGGCGTTGTGTTTTATTTGTTTACACTGTAAATGGTCTGCAATATACACTGCAATGCCGCCTCCCCTACTTTCTCTATTTAGAAAGATTGCTTTAAAACCTTTAATATAATATAAATTATTTTCATCATCAGAAATGTTTGTTTCGACAAGTACAATTATTTTAATTTTATTAATAATGTTTTCTATTGTGGCCAGGAAAGGTGTGAAGTTTATTCTCATAGATCGAATGTTCATGACCTTGACATGACCTTGACTTGACCCTGACTTGACCTTGACTTGCCCTTGACATGACCTTGACTTGACCTTGACTTGCCCTTTATATGACCTTGACTTGACCTTGACATGACCTTGACTTGACCTTGACTTGACCCTGACTTGACCTTGACTTGACCTTGACTTGACCTTGACATGACCTTGACATGACTTTGACTAGACCTTGACTTGACCTTGACGTGACGTTGACTTTACCTTGATTAAACCTTGACTTGACCTTGACATGACCTTGACTTAACCTTGGCTTGACCTTGACTTGACCTTGACTTGACCCTGACGTGACCTTGACTTGACCTTTGCTTGACCTTGACTTGACCTGGACTTGACCTTGACTTGACCCTGAATTGACCCTGACTTGACCTTGACATGACCTTGACTTAACCTTGACTTGACCTTGACATGACCTTCGCTTGACCTTGACTTGCCCTTGACATGACCTTGACTTGACCTTGACTTGACCTTGACTTGACCTTGACTTGACATTGACTTGACCTTGACTTGACCCTGACTTGACCTTGACATGACCTTGACATGACCCTGACTTGCCCTTGACATGACTTTGACTTTACATTGACTTGACCTTGACTTGACCCTGACTTGACCTTGACATGACCTTGACCTTGACTTGACCTTGACTTGACCTTGACTTGACCTTGACTTGACCTTGACTTGACCTTGACGTGACTTTGACTTGACCTGGACTTGACCTTGACTTGACCCTGACTTGACCCTGACTTGACCTTGACTCAACCTTGGCTTGACCTTGACTTGACCTTGACGTGACCTTGACTTGACCTAGACTTGACCTTGACTTGACCCTGACTTTACCTTGACATGACCTTGACTTGACCTTGACATGACCTTGACTTGACCTTGACATGACCTTGACTTGACCTTGACATGACCCTGACTTGACCTTGACATGACCTTGACTTGACCCTGACTTGACCTTGACATGACCTTCACTTGACCTTCACTTGACCTTGACGTGACCTTGACTTGACCTTGACTTGACCTTGACGTGACGTTGACTTGACCCTGACTTTACCTTGACATGACCTTGACTTGACCTTGACTTGACCCTGACTTTACCTTGACATGACCTTGACATGACCCTGACTTGACCTTGACATGACCTTGACTTGACCCTGACTTGACCTTGACATGACCTTCACTTGACCTTGACTTGCCCTTGACATGCCCTTGACATGACCTTGACTTGACCTTGACTTGACCTTGACTTGACCTTGACTTGACCTTGACATGACCTTGACTTGACCTTGACTTGACCTTCACTTGACCTTGACGTGACCTTGACCTTGACGTGACCTTGACTTAACCTTGACTTGACCTTGACTTGACCTTGACGTGACCTTGACTTGACCTTTACTTGACCTTGACTGGACCTTGACTTGACCTTGACTTGACCCTGACTTGACCTTGACATTACCTTGACATGACCTTGACTTGCCCTTGACATGACCTTGACATGACCTTGACTTGCCCTTTACATGACCTTGACTTGATTTTGACTTGACCTTGACTTGACCTTGACTTGACCTTGACATGACCTTGACATGACTTTGACTATACCTTGACTTGACCTTGACGTGACCTTGACATGACCTTGACTTGACCTTGACTTGACCTTGACTTGACCTTGACTTGACTTGACCTTGACGTGACCTTGACTTGACCTTTACTTGACCTTGACTTGACTTGACCTTGACTTGACATTGACTTGACCGTGACTTGACCTTGACATGACCTTGACATGACCTTTACTTGACCTTGACTTGACTTGACCTTGACTTGACCTTGACTTGACCCTGATTTTACCTTAACTTGACCTTTACTTGACCTTGACTTGACCTTGACATGACCTTTACTTGACCTTGACTTGACCCTGACTTTACCTTGACATGACCTTGACTTGACCTTGACTTGACCTTGACCTGACCTTGACTTGACCTTGACTTGACCTTGACTTGACCTTGACATGACCTTGACTTGACCTTGACATGACCTTGACTTGACCCTGACTTGACCTTGACATGACCTTCACTTGACCTTGACTTGCCCTTGACATGACCTTGACTTGACCTTGACTTGACCTTGACTTGACCTTGACTTGACCTTGACTTGACCTTGACTTGACATTGACTTGACCTTGACTTGACCTTGACTTGACCTTGACTTGACCCTGACTTGACCTTGACATGACCTTGACTTGACCCTGACTTGACCTTGACATGACCTTCACTTGACCTTGACTTGCCCTTGACATGACCTTGACTTGACCTTGACTTGACCTTGACTTGACCTTGACTTGACATTGACTTGACCTTGACTTGACCTTGACGTGACTTGACTTGACCTTTATTTGACCTTGACTTGACTTTGACTTGACCTTGACTTGACCTTGACTTGACCCTGACTTTACCTTGACATGACCTTGACTTGACCTTGACTTGACCTTGACATGACCTTGACTTGACCTTGACTTGACCCTGACTTGACCTTGACATGACCTTGACTTGACCCTGACTTGACCTTGACATGACCTTCACTTGACCTTGACTTGCCCTTGACATGACTTTGACTTGACCTTGACATGACTTTGACTTGCCCTTTACATGACCTTGACTTGACATGACCTTGACTTGACCTTGACTTGACCTTGACTTGACCTTGACTTGACCTTGACTTGACCTTGACATGACCTTGACATGACTTTGACTAGACCTTGACTTGACCTTGACGTGACGTTGACTTTACCTTGACTTAACCTTGGCTTGACCTTGACTTGACCTTGACTTGACCTTGACGTGACCTTGACTTGACCTTGACTTGACCTTGACTTGACTTGACCTTGACGTGACCTTGACTTGACCTTTACTTGACCTTGACTTGACATTGACTTGACCGTGACTTGACCTTGACATGACCTTGACATGACCTTTACTTGACCTTGACTTGACTTGACCTTGACTTGACCCTGACTTTACCTTAACTTGACCTTTACTTGACCTTGACTTGACCTTGACATGACCTTTACTTGACCTTGACTTGACCCTGACTTTACCTTGACATGACCTTGACTTGACCTTGACTTGACCTTGACATGACCTTGACTTGACCTTGACTTGACCTTGACTTGACCTTGACATGACCTTGACTTGACCCTGACTTGACCTTGACATGACCTTCACTTGACCTTGACTTGCCCTTGACATGACCTTGACTTGACCTTGACTTGACCTTGACTTGACCTTGACTTGACCTTGACTTGACCTTGACTTGACATTGACTTGACCTTGACTTGACCTTGACTTGACCTTGACTTGACCCTGACTTGACCTTGACATGACCTTGACTTGACCCTGACTTGACCTTGACATGACCTTCACTTGACCTTGACTTGCCCTTGACATGACCTTGACTTAACCTTGACTTGACCTTGACTTGACCTTGACTTGACATTGACTTGACCTTGACTTGACCTTGACGTGACTTGACTTGACCTTTATTTGACCTTGACTTGACTTTGACTTGACCTTGACTTGACCTTGACTTGACCCTGACTTTACCTTGACATGACCTTGACTTGACCTTGACTTGACCTTGACATGACCTTGACTTGACCTTGACTTGACCCTGACTTGACCTTGACATGACCTTGACTTGACCCTGACTTGACCTTGACATGACCTTCACTTGACCTTGACTTGCCCTTGACATGACTTTGACTTGACCTTGACATGACTTTGACTTGCCCTTTACATGACCTTGACTTGACCTTGACATGACCTTGACTTGACCTTGACTTGACCTTGACTTGACCTTGACTTGACCTTGACTTGACCTTGACATGACCTTGACATGACTTTGACTAGACCTTGACTTGACCTTGACTTGACCTTGACTTGACCTTGACTTAACCTTGGCTTGACCTTGACTTGACCTTGACTTGACCTTGACGTGACCTTGACTTGACCTTTACTTGACCTTGACTTGACCTTGACTTGACCCTGACTTGACCTTGACGTGACGTTGACTTGACCCTGACTTTACCTTGACATGACCTTGACTTGACCTTGACTTCACCTTGACATGACCTTGACTTGACCTTGACTTGACCCTGACTTGACCTTGACATGACCTTGACTTGACCCTGACTTGACCTTGACATGACCTTCACTTGACCTTGACTTGACCTTGACTTGACATTGACTTGACCTTGACTTGACCTTGACTTGACCTTGACTTAACCTTGACTTGACCTTGACTTGACCTTGACTTAACCTTGGCTTGACCTTGACTTGACCTTGACTTGACATTGACTTGACCTTGACGTGACCTTGACTTAACCTTGACTTGACCTTGACATGACCTTGACTTGACCTTGACTTGACCTTGACTTGACCTTGACATGACCTTGACTTGACCCTGACTTGACCTTGACATGACCTTCACTTGACCTTGACTTGCCCTTGACATGACCTTGACTTGACCTTGACTTGACCTTGACTTGACCTTGACTTGACCTTGACTTGACCTTGACTTGACATTGACTTGACCTTGACTTGACCTTGACTTGACCTTGACTTGACCCTGACTTGACCTTGACATGACCTTGACTTGACCCTGACTTGACCTTGAAATGACCTTTACTTGACCTTGACTTGACCCTGACTTTACCTTGACATGACCTTGACTTGACCTTGACTTGACCTTGACATGACCTTGACTTGACCTTGACTTGACCTTGACTTGACCTTGACATGACCTTGACTTGACCTTGACTTGACCTTGACTTGACCTTGACGTGACCTTGACTTGACCTTGACTTGACCTTGACTTGACCTTGACGTGACGTTGACTTGACCCTGACTTTACCTTGACATGACCTTGACTTGACCTTGACTTGACCTTGACATGACCTTGACTTGACCTTGACTTGACCCTGACTTGACCTTGACATGACCTTGACTTGACCCTGACTTGACCTTGACATGACCTTCACTTGACCTTGACTTGCCCTTGACATGACCTTGACTTGACCTTGACTTGACCTTGACTTGACCTTGACTTGACATTGACTTGACCTTGACTTGACCTTGACTTGACCTTTACGTGACTTGACTTGACCTTTATTTGACCTTGACTTGACTTTGACTTGACCTTGACTTGACCTTGACTTGACCCTGACTTTACCTTGACATGACCTTGACTTGACCTTGACTTGACCTTGACATGACCTTGACTTGACCTTGACTTGACCCTGACTTGACCTTGACATGACCTTGACTTGACCCTGACTTGACCTTGACATGACCTTCACTTGACCTTGACTTGCCCTTGACATGACCTTGACTTGACCTTGACATGACTTTCACTTGACCTTGACTTGACATTGACTTGACCTTGACATGACCTTGACATGACCTTGACATGACCTTGACTTGACCTTGACTTCACCTTGACTTGACCTTGACATGACCTTGACTTGACCTTGACTTGACCTTGACTTGACCTTGACCTTGACATGACCTTGACATGACCTTGACATGACCTTGACTTGACCTTGACATGACCTTGACTTGACCTTGACTTGACCTTGATTTGACCTTGATTTGACCTTGACTTGACCTTGACTTGACCTTGACATGACCTTGACATGACTTTGACTAGACCTTGAGTTGACCTTGACGTGACGTTGACTTTACCTTGACTTAACCTTGACTTGACCTTGACTTGACCTTGACTTAACCTTGACATGACCTTGACTTGACCTTGACTTGACCTTGATTTGACCTTGACTTGCCCTTGACATGACCTTGACATGACTTTGACTTGACCTTGACTTGACCTTGACTTGACCTTGACATGACCTTCACTTGACCTTGACTTGATCTTGACGTGACCTTGACTTGACCTTGACGTGACGTTGACTTGACCCTGACTTTACCTTGACATGACCTTGACATGACCTTCACTTGACCTTGACTTCACCTTGACGTGACCTTGACTTGACCTTGCCTTGACCTTGCCCCTTGACTTGACTTTGACTTGACCTTGACGTGACCTTGACTTAACCTTGACTTGACCTTGACTTGACCCTGACTTGACCTTGACATGACCTTGACTTGACCCTGACATGACCTTGACATGACCTTCACTTGACCTTGACTTGCCCTTGACATGACCTTGACTTGACCTTGACATGACTTTGACTTGAACTTGACTTGACATTGACTTGACCTTGACTTGACCTTGACATGACCTTGACATGACCTTGACTTGACCTTGACTTCACCTTGACTTGACCTTGACTTGATCTTGACGTGACCTTGACTTGACCTTGACGTGACGTTGACTTGACCCTGACTTTACCTTGACATGACCTTGACATGACCTTCACTTGACCTTGACTTGCCCTTGACATGACCTTGACTTGACCTTGACTTGACCTTGACTTGACCTTGACTTGACCTTGACATGACCTTGACATGACCTTGACATGACCTTGACTTGACCTTGACATGACCTTCACTTGACCTTGACTTGAACTTGACATGACCTTGACTTGACCTTGACATGACCTTAACTTGACCTTGACTTGACCTTGATTTGACCTTGACTTGACCTTGACTTGACCTTGACATGACCTTGACATGACTTTGACTAGACCTTGACTTGACCTTGACGTGACGTTGACTTTACCTTGACTTAACCTTGACTTGACCTTGACTTGACCTTGACTTAACCTTGGCTTGACCTTGACTTGACCTTGACTTGACCTTGACGTGACCTTGACTTGACCTTTACTTGACCTTGACTTGACCTGGACTTGACCTTGACTTGACCCTGACTTGACCCTGACTTGACCTTGACATGACCTTGACTTAACCTTGACTTGACCTTGACATGGCCTTCGCTTGACCTTGACTTGCCCTTGACATGACCTTGATTTGACCTTGACTTGACATTGACTTGACATTGACTTGACCTTGACTTGACCCTGACTTGACCTTGACATGACCTTGACTTGACCCTGACTTGACCTTGACATGACCTTTACTTGACCTTGACTTGACCCTGACTTTACCTTGACATGACCTTGACTTGACCTTGACTTGACCTTGACATGACCTTGACTTGACCTTGACTTGACCTTGACTTGACCTTGATATGACCTTGACTTGACCTTGACTTGACCTTGACTTGACCTTGACGTGACCTTGACTTGACCTTGACATGACCTTGACTTGACCCTGACTTGACCTTGACATGACCTTCACTTGACCTTGACTTGCCCTTGACATGACCTTGACTTGACCTTGACTTGACCTTGACTTGACCTTGACTTGACATTGACTTGACCTTGACTTGACCTTGACTTGACCTTTACGTGACTTGACTTGACCTTTATTTGACCTTGACTTGACTTTGACTTGACCTTGACTTGACCTTGACTTGACCCTGACTTTACCTTGACATGACCTTGACTTGACCTTGACTTGACCTTGACATGACCTTGACTTGACCTTGACTTGACCCTGACTTGACCTTGACATGACCTTGACTTGACCCTGACTTGACCTTGACATGACCTTCACTTGACCTTGACTTGCCCTTGACATGACCTTGACTTGACCTTGACATGACTTTCACTTGACCTTGACTTGACATTGACTTGACCTTGACATGACCTTGACATGACCTTGACATGACCTTGACTTGACCTTGACTTCACCTTGACTTGACCTTGACATGACCTTGACTTGACCTTGACTTGACCTTGACTTGATCTTGACCTTGACATGACCTTGACATGACCTTGACATGACCTTGACATGACCTTGACTTGACCTTGACATGACCTTGACTTGACCTTGACTTGACCTTGATTTGACCTTGATTTGACCTTGACTTGACCTTGACTTGACCTTGACATGACCTTGACATGACTTTGACTAGACCTTGAGTTGACCTTGACGTGACGTTGACTTTACCTTGACTTAACCTTGACTTGACCTTGACTTGACCTTGACTTAACCTTGACATGACCTTGACTTGACCTTGACTTGACCTTGATTTGACCTTGACTTGCCCTTGACATGACCTTGACTTGACCTTGACATGACTTTGACTTGACCTTGACTTGACCTTGACTTGACCTTGACATGACCTTCACTTGACCTTGACTTGATCTTGACGTGACCTTGACTTGACCTTGACGTGACGTTGACTTGACCCTGACTTTACCTTGACATGACCTTGACATGACCTTCACTTGACCTTGACTTCACCTTGACGTGACCTTGACTTGACCTTGCCTTGACCTTGCCCCTTGACTTGACTTTGACTTGACCTTGACGTGACCTTGACTTAACCTTGACTTGACCTTGACTTGACCCTGACTTGACCTTGACATGACCTTGACTTGACCCTGACTTGACCTTGACATGACCTTCACTTGACCTTGACTTGCCCTTGACATGACCTTGACTTGACCTTGACGTGACTTTGACTTGAACTTGACTTGACATTGACTTGACCTTGACTTGACCTTGACATGACCTTGACATGACCTTGACTTGACCTTGACTTCACCTTGACTTGACCTTGACTTGATCTTGACGTGACCTTGACTTGACCTTGACGTGACGTTGACTTGACCCTGACTTTACCTTGACATGACCTTGACATGACCTTCACTTGACCTTGACTTGCCCTTGACATGACCTTGACTTGACCTTGACTTGACCTTGACTTGACCTTGACTTGACCTTGACATGACCTTGACATGACCTTGACATGACCTTGACATGACCTTGACTTGACCTTGACATGACCTTCACTTGACCTTGACTTGAACTTGACATGACCTTGACTTGACCTTGACATGACCTTAACTTGACCTTGACTTGACCTTGATTTGACCTTGACTTGACCTTGACTTGACCTTGACATGACCTTGACATGACTTTGACTAGACCTTGACCTGACCTTGACGTGACGTTGACTTTACCTTGACTTAACCTTGACTTGACCTTGACTTGACCTTGACTTAACCTTGGCTTGACCTTGACTTGACCTTGACTTGACCTTGACGTGACCTTGACTTGACCTTTACTTGACCTTGACTTGACCTGGACTTGACCTTGACTTGACCCTGACTTGACCCTGACTTGACCTTGACATGACCTTGACTTAACCTTGACTTGACCTTGACATGGCCTTCGCTTGACCTTGACTTGCCCTTGACATGACCTTGATTTGACCATGACTTGACATTGACTTGACATTGACTTGACCTTGACTTGACCCTGACTTGACCTTGACATGACCTTGACATGACCCTGACTTGCCCTTGACATGACCTTGACTTGACATTGACTTGACCTTGACTTGACCCTGACTTGAATTT
Organism: Sturmia bella; assembly: GCA_963662145.1. Taxonomy (NCBI): domain Eukaryota; kingdom Metazoa; phylum Arthropoda; class Insecta; order Diptera; family Tachinidae; genus Sturmia; species Sturmia bella. Next base: position 49,367,990 of record OY759169.1, read on the forward strand.
GACATGACCTTGACTTGACCTTGACTTGACCTTGCCATGACCTTGACCTTGACTTGACCTTGACTTGACCTTGACGTGACCTTGACTTGACCTTGACTTGACCTTGACTCAACCTTGGCTTGACCTTGACTTGACCTTGACGTGACCTTGACATGACCTTGACTTGACCTTGACTTAACCCTGACTTTACCTTGACATGACCTTGACTTTACCTTGACATGACCTTGACTTGACCTTGACATGACCTTGACTTGACCTTGACTTGACCCTGACTTGTCCTTGACATGACCTTGACTTGACCCTGACTTGACCTTGACATGACCTTCACTTGACCTTGACTTGCCCTTGACCTTGACTTGACCTTGACTTGACTTTGACTTGACCTTGACATGACCTTGACATGACCTTGACTTGACCTTGACTTGACCTTCACTTGACCTTGACGTGACCTTGACTTGACCTTGACGTGACCTTGACTTAACCTTGACTTGACCTTGACTTGACCTTGACGTGACCTTGACTTGACCTTTACTTGACCCTGACTTGACCTTGACATGACCTTGACATGACCTTGACTTGCCCTTGACATGACCTTGACATGACCTTGACTTGCCCTTTACATGACCTTGACTTGACCTTGACTTGACCTTGACTTGACCTTGACATGACCTTGACTTAACCTTGACTTGACCTTGACATGACCTTGACTTGACCTTGACTTGACATTGACTTGACCGTGACTTGACCTTGACATGACCTTGACATGACCTTGACTTGACCTTGACTTTACCTTGACTTGACCTTGACTTGACCTTGACTTGACCTTGACATGACCTTGACTTGACCTTCACTTGACCTTGACGTGACCTTGACTTGACCTTGCCCCTTGACTTGACTTTGACTTGACCTTGACGTGACCTTGACTTGACCTTGACTTGACCTTGACTTGACCTTGACTTGACCTTGACTTGACCCTGACTTGACATTGACTTGACACTGACTTGACCTTGACTTGACCTTGACATGACCTTGAAATGACCTTGACTTGACCTTCACATGACCTTGACTTGAATTTGACTTGACCTTGACTTGACCTTGACATGACCTTGACTTGACCTTGACTTGACCTTGACTTGACGTTGACTTGACCTTGACTTGACCCTGACTTGACCTTGACATGACCTTCACTTGACCTTGACTTGACCTTGACTGCACCTTGACTTGAACTTGACTTGACATTGACTTGACCTTGACTTGACCTTGACATGACCTTGACATGACCTTGACTTGACCTTGACTTCACCTTGACTTGACCTTGACTTGATCTTGACGTGACCTTGACTTGACCTTGACATGACCTTGACTTGACCTTGACATGACCTTGACTTGACCTTGACATGACCTTGACTGGACCTTAACATGACATTGACTTGACCTTGACCTTGACTTGACCTTGACGTGACATTGACTTGACCTTGACTTGACCTTGACATGACCTTGACTTGACCTTGACCTTGCCATGACCTTGACTTGACCTTGACATGACCTTGACTTGACCTTGACTTGACCTTGCCATGACCTTGACCTGACCTTGACTTGACCTTGACTTGACCTTGACATGACCTTGACTTGACCTTGACTTGACCTTGACTTGACCTTGACGTGACCTTGACTTGACCTTGACTTGACCTGGACTTGACCTTGACATGGCCTTGACTTGACCTTGACCTTGCCATGACCTTGACTTGACCTTGGCTTGACATTGACTTGACCTTGACATGACCTTGACATGACCTTGACTTGACCTTGACTTCACCTTGACTTGACCTTGACGTGACCTTGACTTGACCTTGACATGACCTTGACTTGACCTTGACATGACCTTGACTGGACCTTGACATGACATTGACTTGACCTTGACCTTGACTTGACCTTGACGTGACATTGACTTGACCTTGCCATGACCTTGCCATGACCTTGACTTGACCTTGACTTGACTTTGACTTGACCTTGACATGACTTTGACTTGACCTTGACATGACATTGACTTCACCTTGACCTTGACTTGACCTTGACGTGACATTGACTTGACCTTGCCATGACCTTGACTTGACCTTCCCTTGATCTTGACTTCACCTTGACTTAACCTTGACTTGACCTTGACATGACCTTGACATGACCTTGACTTGACCTTGACATGACCTTGACTTGACCTTGACTTGACCTTGACTTGACTTTGACTTGACCTTGACATGACTTTGACTTGACCTTGACTTGACCTTGACTTGACCTTGACATGACTTTGACTAGACCTTGACTTGACCTTGACGTGTCCTTGACTTTACCTTGACTTAACCTTGACTTGACCTTGACTTGACCTTGACTTGACCTTGACTTAACCTTGGCTTGACCTTGACTTGACCTTGACGTGACCTTGACTTGACATTGACTTGACCTTGACTTGACCTTGACATGACCTTGACTTGACCTTGACATGACCTTGACTTGACCTTGACATGACCTTGACTGGACCTTGACATGACATTGACTTGACCTTGACCTTGACTTGACCTTGACGTGACATTGACTTGACCTTGACTTGACCTTGACATGACCTTGACTTGACCTTGACCTTGCCATGACCTTGACTTGACCTTGACATGACCTTGACTTGACCTTGACTTGACCTTGACTTGACCTTGACTTGACCTTGACTTGACCTTGACTTGACCTTGACTTGACCTTGACGTGACCTTGACTTGACCTTGACTTGACCTGGACTTGACCTTGACATGGCCTTGACTTGACCTTGACCTTGCCATGACCTTGACTTGACCTTGACATGACCTTGACTTGACCTTGACTTGACCTTGCCATGACCTTGACCTGACCTTGACTTGACATTGACTTGACCTTGACGTGACCTTGACTTGACCTTGACTTGACCTGGACTTGACCTTGACATGACCTTGACTTGACCTTGACCTTGCCATGACCTCGACTTGACCTTGGCTTGACATTGACTTGACCTTGAATTGACCTTGACATGACCTTGACATGACCTTGACTTGACCTTGACTTCACCTTGACTTGACCTTGACTTGACCTTGACATGACCTTGACTGGACCTTGACATGACATTGACTTGACCTTGACTTGACCCTGACTTGACCTTGACATGACCTTCACTTGACCTTGACTTGACCTTGACTGCACCTTGACTTGAACTTGACTTGACCTTGACTTGACCTTGACATGACCTTGACTTGACCTTGACTTGACCTTGACTTGATCTTGACGTGACCTTGACTTGACCTTGACATGACCTTGACCTTGACATGACCTTGACTTGACCTTGACATGATCTTGACTGGACCTTGACATGACATTGACTTGACCTTGACCTTGACTTGACCTTGACGTGACATTGACTTGACCTTGACTTGACCTTAACATGACCTTGACTTGACCTTGACCTTGCCATGACCTTGACTTGACCTTGACATGACCTTGACTTGACCTTGACTTGACCTTGCCATGACCTTGACCTGACCTTGACTTGACCTTGACTTGACCTTGACGTGACCTTGACTTGACCTTGACTTGACCTGGACTTGACCTTGACATGACCTTGACTTGACCTTGACCTTGCCATGACCTCGACTTGACCTTGGCTTGACATTGACTTGACCTTGACTTGACCTTGACATGACCTTGACATGACCTTGACTTGACCTTGACTTCACCTTGACTTGACCTTGACGTGACCTTGACTTGACCTTGACATGACCTTGACTTGACCTTGACATGACCTTGACTGGTCCTTGACATGACATTGACTTGACCTTGACCTTGACTTGACCTTGACGTGACATTGACTTGACCTTGCCATGACCTTGCCATGACCTTGACTTGACCATGACTTGACCTTGACTTGACCCTGCCATGACCTTGACTTGACCTTGACTTGACCTTGACTTGACCTTGACTTGACTTTGACTTGACCTTGACATGACCTTGACTTGACCTTGACTTGACCTTGACTTGACCTTGACATGACTTTGACTAGACCTTGACTTGACCTTGACGTGTCCTTGACTTTACCTTGACTTAACCTTGACTTGACCTTGACTTGACCTTGACTTGACCTTGACTTAACCTTGGCTTGACCTTGACTTGACCTTGACGTGACCTTGACTTGACCTGGACTTGACCTTGACTTGACCCTGACTTGACCTTGACATGACCTTGACTTGGCCTTGACTTAACCTTGACTTGACCTTGACATGACCTTGATTTGACCTTGACATAACCTTGACTTGACCTTGACTGGCCCTTGACTTGACTTGACTTGACATTGACTTGACCGTGACTTGACCTTGACATGACCTTGACATGACCTTGACTTGACCTTGACTTGACATTGACTTGACCTTGACTTGACCTTGACTTAACCTTGACGTGACCTTGACTTGACCTTCACTTGAATTTGACTTGCCCTTGACATGACCTTGACTTGACCTTTACATGACCTTGACTGGACCTTGACGTGACATTGACTTGACCTTGACTTGACTTTGACGTGACCTTGACTTCACCTTGACTTGACCTTGACTTGCCCTTGACTTGACCCTGACTTGACCTTGATATGACCTTGACTTGACCTTGACTTGACCTCCACTTGACCTTGACATGACCTTGACTTGACCTTGACTTGACCTTGACGTGACCTTGACTTAACCTTGACTTGACCTTGACTTGACCTTGACTTGATCTTGACGTGACCTTGACTTGACCTTGACTTGACCTTGACTTGACCTTGACTTGACCCTAACTTGACCTTGACATGACCTTGACTTGACCTTGACTTGCCCTTACATGACCTTGACTTGACCTTGACTTGACCTTGACATGAACTTGACATGACCTTGACTTGACCTTGACATGACCTTGACTTAACCTTGACGTGACCTTGACTTGACCTTGACTTGACCCTGCCTTGACCTTGACATGACCTTCACTTGATCTTGATTTTCCCTTGACATGACCTTGACTTGACCTTGACATGACCTTGACTTGACCTTGACTTGCCCTTACATGACCTTGATTTGACCTTGACTTGACCTTGACATGACCTTGACATGACCTTGACGTGACCTTGACTTCACCTTGACTTGACCTTGACTTGACCTTGACTTGACCTTGACTTGACCCTGACTTGACCTTGACATGACCTTGACTTGACCTTGACTTGACCTTCACTTGACCTTGACTTGACCTTGACTTGACCCTGACTTGACATTGACTTGACACTGACTTGACCTTGACTTGACCTTGACATGACCTTGAAATGACCTTGACTTGACCTTCACATGACCTTGACTTGAATTTGACTTGACCTTGACTTGACCTTGACATGACCTTGACTTGACCTTGACTTGACCTTGACTTGACGTTGACTTGACCTTGACTTGACCCTGACTTGACCTTGACATGACCTTCACTTGACCTTGACTTGACCTTGACTGCACCTTGACTTGAACTTGACTTGACATTGACTTGACCTTGACTTGACCTTGACATGACCTTGACATGACCTTGACTTGACCTTGACTTCACCTTGACTTGACCTTGACTTGATCTTGACGTGACCTTGACTTGACCTTGACATGACCTTGACTTGACCTTGACATGACCTTGACTTGACCTTGACATGACCTTGACTGGACCTTAACATGACATTGACTTGACCTTGACCTTGACTTGACCTTGACGTGACATTGACTTGACCTTGACTTGACCTTGACATGACCTTGACTTGACCTTGACCTTGCCATGACCTTGACTTGACCTTGACTTGACCTTGCCATGACCTTGACCTGACCTTGACTTGACCTTGACTTGACCTTGACATGACCTTGACTTGACCTTGACTTGACCTTGACTTGACCTTGACGTGACCTTGACTTGACCTTGACTTGACCTGGACTTGACCTTGACATGGCCTTGACTTGACCTTGACCTTGCCATGACCTTGACTTGACCTTGGCTTGACATTGACTTGACCTTGACATGACCTTGACATGACCTTGACTTGACCTTGACTTCACCTTGACTTGACCTTGACGTGACCTTGACTTGACCTTGACATGACCTTGACTTGACCTTGACATGACCTTGACGGGACCTTGACATGACATTGACTTGACCTTGACCTTGACTTGACCTTGACGTGACATTGACTTGACCTTGCCATGACCTTGCCATGACCTTGACTTGACCATGACTTGACATTGACTTGACCCTGCCATGACCTTGACTTGACCTTCCCTTGATCTTGACTTCACCTTGACTTAACCTTGACTTGACCTTGACATGACCTTGACATGACCTTGACTTGACCTTGACATGACCTTGACTTGACCTTGACTTGACCTTGACTTGACCTTGACTTGACTTTGACTTGACCTTGACATGACTTTGACTTGACCTTGACTTGACCTTGACTTGACCTTGACATGACTTTGACTAGACCTTGACTTGACCTTGACGTGTCCTTGACTTTACCTTGACTTAACCTTGACTTGACCTTGACTTGACCTTGACTTGACCTTGACTTAACCTTGGCTTGACCTTGACTTGACCTTGACGTGACCTTGACTTGACATTGACTTGACCTTGACTTGACCTTGACATGACCTTGACTTGACCTTGACATGACCTTGACTTGACCTTGACATGACCTTGACTGGACCTTGACATGACATTGACTTGACCTTGACCTTGACTTGACCTTGACGTGACATTGACTTGACCTTGACTTGACCTTGACATGACCTTGACTTGACCTTGACCTTGCCATGACCTTGACTTGACCTTGACATGACCTTGACTTGACCTTGACTTGACCTTGACTTGACCTTGACTTGACCTTGACATGACCTTGACTTGACCTTGACTTGACCTTGACTTGACCTTGACGTGACCTTGACTTGACCTTGACTTGACCTTGACTTGACCTGGACTTGACCTTGACATGGCCTTGACTTGACCTTGACCTTGCCATGACCTTGACTTGACCTTGACATGACCTTGACTTGACCTTGACTTGACCTTGCCATGACCTTGACCTGACCTTGACTTGACATTGACTTGACCTTGACGTGACCTTGACTTGACCTTGACTTGACCTGGACTTGACCTTGACATGACCTTGACTTGACCTTGACCTTGCCATGACCTCGACTTGACCTTGGCTTGACATTGACTTGACCTTGACTTGACCTTGACATGACCTTGACATGACCTTGACTTGACCTTGACTTCACCTTGACTTGACCTTGACATGACCTTGACTTGACCTTGACCTTGCCATGACCTTGACTTGACCTTGACATGACCTTGACTTGACCTTGACTTGACCTTGACTTGACCTTGACTTGACCTTGACATGACATTGACTTGACCTTGACTTGACCCTGACTTGACCTTGACATGACCTTCACTTGACCTTGACTTGACCTTGACTGCACCTTGACTTGAACTTGACTTGACCTTGACTTGACCTTGACATGACCTTGACTTGACCTTGACTTGACCTTGACTTGATCTTGACGTGACCTTGACTTGACCTTGACATGACCTTGACCTTGACATGACCTTGACTTGACCTTGACATGACCTTGACTGGACCTTGACATGACATTGACTTGACCTTGACCTTGACTTGACCTTGACGTGACATTGACTTGACCTTGACTTGACCTTAACATGACCTTGACTTGACCTTGACCTTGCCATGACCTTGACTTGACCTTGACATGACCTTGACTTGACCTTGACTTGACCTTGACTTGACCTTGACATGACTTTGACTAGACCTTGACTTGACCTTGACGTGTCCTTGACTTTACCTTGACTTAACCTTGACTTGACCTTGACTTGACCTTGACTTGACCTTGACTTAACCTTGGCTTGACCTTGACTTGACCTTGACGTGACCTTGACTTGACCTGGACTTGACCTTGACTTGACCCTGACTTGACCTTGACATGACCTTGACTTGGCCTTGACTTAACCTTGACTTGACCTTGACATGACCTTGACTTGACCTTGACATAACCTTGACTTGACCTTGACTGGCCCTTGACTTGACTTGACTTGACATTGACTTGACCGTGACGTGACCTTGACATGACCTTGACATGACCTTGACTTGACCTTGACTTGACATTGACTTGACCTTGACTTGACCTTGACTTAACCTTGACGTGACCTTGACTTGACCTTCACTTGAATTTGACTTGCCCTTGACATGACCTTGACTTGACCTTTACATGACCTTGACTGGACCTTGACGTGACATTGACTTGACCTTGACTTGACTTTGACGTGACCTGGACTTCACCTTGACTTGACCTTGACTTGCCCTTGACTTGACCCTGACTTGACCTTGATATGACCTTGACTTGACCTTGACTTGACCTCCACTTGACCTTGACATGACCTTGACTTGACCTTGACTTGACCTTGACGTGACCTTGACTTAACCTTGACTTGACCTTGACTTGACCTTGACTTGATCTTGACGTGACCTTGACTTGACCTTGACTTGACCTTGACTTGACCTTGACTTGACCCTAACTTGACCTTGACATGACCTTGACTTGACCTTGACTTGCCCTTACATGACCTTGACTTGACCTTGACTTGACCTTGACATGAACTTGACATGACCTTGACTTGACCTTGACATGACCTTGACTTAACCTTGACGTGACCTTGACTTGACCTTGACTTGACCCTGCCTTGACCTTGACATGACCTTCACTTGATCTTGATTTTCCCTTGACATGACCTTGACTTGACCTTGACATGACCTTGACTTGACCTTGACTTGCCCTTACATGACCTTGATTTGACCTTGACTTGACCTTGACATGACCTTGACATGACCTTGACGTGACCTTGACTTCACCTTGACTTGACCTTGACTTGACCTTGACTTGACCTTGACTTGACCCTGACTTGACCTTGACATGACCTTGACTTGACCTTGACTTGACCTTCACTTGACCTTGACGTGACCTTGACTTGACCTTGACTTGACCTTGACGTGACCTTGACTTAACCTTGACTTGACCTTGACTTGACCTTGACATGACCTTGACATGACCTTGACTTGACCTTGACTTGACCTTGACTTGACCCTGACTTGACCTTGACATGACCTTCACTTGACCTTGACGTGACCTTGACTTCACCTTGACTTGACCTTGACTTGACCTTGACTTGACCTTGACTTGACCCTGACTTGACCTTGACATGACCTTGACTTGACCTTGACTTGACCTTCACTTGACCTTGACGTGACCTTGACTTGACCTTGACTTGACCCTGCCTTGACCTTGACATGACCTTCACTTGATCTTGATTTTCCCTTGACATGACCTTGACTTGACCTTGACATGACCTTGACTTGACCTTGACTTGCCCTTACATGACCTTGATTTGACCTTGACTTGACCTTGACTTGACCTTGACTTGACCCTGACTTGACCTTGACATGACCTTCACTTGACCTTCACTTGACCCTGACTTGACCCTGACTTGACCTTGACATGACCTTCACTTGACCTTGACGTGACCTTGACTTCACCTTGACTTGACCTTGACTTGACCTTGACTTGACCTTGACGTGACCTTGACTTCACCTTGACTTGACCTTGACTTGACCTTGACTTGACCTTGACTTGACCCTGACTTGACCTTGACTTGACCTTCACTTGACCTTGACGTGACCTTGACTTGACCTTGACTTGACCCTGCCTTGACCTTGACATGACCTTCACTTGATCTTGATTTTCCCTTGACATGACCTTGACTTGACCTTGACATGACCTTGACTTGACCTTGACTTGCCCTTACATGACCTTGATTTGACCTTGACTTGACCTTGACATGACCTTGACATGACCTTGACGTGACCTTGACTTCACCTTGACTTGACCCTGACTTGACCTTGACATGACCTTGACTTGACCTTGACTTGACCTTCACTTGACCCTGACTTGACCTTGACATGTCCTTGACTTGACCTTGACTTGACCTTCACTTGACCTTGACGTGACCTTGACTTGACCTTGACATGACCTTCACTTGACCTTGACGTGACCTTGACTTCACCTTGACCTGACCTTGACTTGACCTTGACTTGACCTTGACTTGACCTTGACTTGACCCTGACTTGACCTTGACATGACCTTGACTTGACCTTGACTTGACCTTCACTTGACCTTGACTTGACCCTGACTTGACCTTGACATGACCTTCACTTGACCTTGACGTGACCTTGACTTCACCTTGACTTGACCTTGACTTGACCTTGACTTGACCTTGACTTGACCCTGACTTGACCTTGACTTGACCCTGACTTGACCTTGACATGTCCTTGACTTGACCTTGACTTGACCCTGACTTGACCTTGACATGACCTTCACTTGACCTTGACGTGACCTTGACTTCACCTTGACTTGACCTTGACTTGACCTTGACTTGACCTTGACTTGACCTTGACTTGACCCTGACTTGACCTTGACATGACCTTGACTTGACCTTCACTTGACCTTGACGTGACCTTGACTTGACCTTGACTTGACCCTGCCTTGACCTTGACATGACCTTCACTTGATCTTGATTTTCCCTTGACATGACCTTGACTTGACCTTGACATGACCTTGACGTGACCTTGACTTGACCTTGACTTGACCTTGACTTGACCTTGACATGACCCTGACTTGACCTTGACATGACCTTGACTTGACCTTCACTTGACCTTGACTTGACCCTGACTTGACCTTGACATGACCTTCACTTGACCTTGACGTGACCTTGACTTCACCTTGACGTGACCTTGACTTCACCTTGACTTGACCTTGACTTGACCTTGACTTGACCCTGACTTGACCTTGACATGACCTTGACATGACCTTGACTTGACCTTGACTTGACCCTGACTTGACCTTGACATGACCTTCACTTGACCTTGACGTGACCTTGACTTGACCTTGACTTGACCCTGACTTGACCTTGACATGACCTTGACTTGACCTTGACTTGACCTTCACTTGACCTTGACGTGACCTTGACTTGACCTTGACTTGACCCTGCCTTGACCTTGACATGACCTTCACTTGATCTTGATTTTCCCTTGACATGACCTTGACTTGACCTTGACATGACCTTGACTTGACCTTGACGTGACCTTGACTTGACCTGGACTTGACCTTGACTTGACCCTGACTTGACCTTGACATGACCTTGACTTGGCCTTGACTTAACCTTGACTTGACCTTGACATGACCTTGACTTGACCTTGACATAACCTTGACTTGACCTTGACTGGCCCTTGACTTGACCTTGACTTGACATTGACTTGACCGTGACTTGACCTTGACATGACCTTGACATGACCTTGACTTGACCTTGACTTGACATTGACTTGACCTTGACTTGACCTTGACTTAACCTTGACGTGACCTTGACTTGAACTTCACTTGAATTTGACTTGCCCTTGACATGACCTTGACTTGAGCTTGACATGACCTTGACTGGACCTTGACGTGACATTGACTTGACCTTGACCTTGACTTGACCTTGACGTGACCTTGACTTCACCTTGACTTGACCTTGACTTGCCCTTGACTTGACCCTGACTTGACATTGATATGACCTTGACTTGACCTTGACTTGACCTCCACTTGACCTTGACGTGACCTTGACTTGACCTTGACGTGACCTTGACTTAACCTTGACTTGACCTTGACTTGACCTTGACTTGATCTTGACTTGACCTTGACTTGACCTTGACTTGACCCTAACTTGACCTTGACATGACCTTGACTTGACCTTGACTTGCCCTTACATGACCTTGACTTGACCTTGACTTGACCTTGACATGAACTTGACATGACCTTGACTTGACCTTGACATGACCTTGACTTAACCTTGACGTGACCTTGACTTGACCTTGACTTGACCCTGCCTTGACCTTGACATGACCTTCACTTGATCTTGATTTTCCCTTGACATGACCTTGACTTGCCCTTACATGACCTTGATTTGACCTTGACTTGACCTTGACATGACCTTGACGTGACCTTGACTTCACCTTGACTTGACCTTGACTTGACCTTGACTTGACCTTGACTTGACCCTGACTTGACCTTGACATGACCTTGACTTGACCTTGACTTGACCTTCACTTGACCTTGACGTGACCTTGACTTGACCTTGACTTGACCTTGACGTGACCTTGACGTGACCTTGACTTAACCTTGACTTGACCTTGACTTGACCTTGACATGACCTTGACATGACCTTGACTTGACCTTGACTTGACCTTGACTTGACCCTGACTTGACCTTGACATGACCTTCACTTGACCTTGACGTGACCTTGACTTGACCTTGACTTGACCTTGACTTGACCTTGACTTGACCTTGACTTGACCCTGACTTGACCTTGACATGACCTTGACTTGACCTTGACTTGACCTTGACTTGACCTTGACGTGACCTTCACTTGACCTTCACTTGACCCTGACTTGACCCTGACTTGACCTTGACATGACCTTCACTTGACCTTGACGTGACCTTGACTTCACCTTGACTTGACCTTGACTTGACCTTGACTTGACCTTGACGTGACCTTGACTTCACCTTGACTTGACCTTGACTTGACCTTGACTTGACCTTGACTTGACCCTGACTTGACCTTGACTTGACCTTCACTTGACCTTGACGTGACCTTGACTTGACCTTGACTTGACCCTGCCTTGACCTTGACATGACCTTCACTTGATCTTGATTTTCCCTTGACATGACCTTGACTTGACCTTGACATGACCTTGACTTGACCTTGACTTGCCCTTACATGACCTTGATTTGACCTTGACTTGACCTTGACATGACCTTGACATGACCTTGACGTGACCTTGACTTCACCTTGACTTGACCCTGACTTGACCTTGACATGACCTTGACTTGACCTTGACTTGACCTTCACTTGACCCTGACTTGACCTTGACATGTCCTTGACTTGACCTTGACTTGACCTTCACTTGACCTTGACGTGACCTTGACTTGACCTTGACATGACCTTCACTTGACCTTGACGTGACCTTGACTTCACCTTGACCTGACCTTGACTTGACCTTGACTTGACCTTGACTTGACCTTGACTTGACCCTGACTTGACCTTGACATGACCTTGACTTGACCTTGACTTGACCTTCACTTGACCTTGACTTGACCCTGACTTGACCTTGACATGACCTTCACTTGACCTTGACGTGACCTTGACTTCACCTTGACTTGACCTTGACTTGACCTTGACTTGACCTTGACTTGACCCTGACTTGACCTTGACTTGACCCTGACTTGACCTTGACATGTCCTTGACTTGACCTTGACTTGACCTTGACTTGACCCTGACTTGACCTTGACATGACCTTCACTTGACCTTGACGTGACCTTGACTTCACCTTGACTTGACCTTGACTTGACCTTGACTTGACCTTGACTTGACCTTGACTTGACCCTGACTTGACCTTGACATGACCTTGACTTGACCTTCACTTGACCTTGACGTGACCTTGACTTGACCTTGACTTGACCCTGCCTTGACCTTGACATGACCTTCACTTGATCTTGATTTTCCCTTGACATGACCTTGACTTGACCTTGACATGACCTTGACGTGACCTTGACTTGACCTTGACTTGACCTTGACTTGACCTTGACATGACCCTGACTTGACCTTGACATGACCTTGACTTGACCTTGACTTGACCTTCACTTGACCTTGACTTGACCCTGACTTGACCTTGACATGACCTTCACTTGACCTTGACGTGACCTTGACTTCACCTTGACGTGACCTTGACTTCACCTTGACTTGACCTTGACTTGACCTTGACTTGACCCTGACTTGACCTTGACATGACCTTGACATGACCTTGACTTGACCTTGACTTGACCCTGACTTGACCTTGACATGACCTTCACTTGACCTTGACGTGACCTTGACTTGACCTTGACTTGACCCTGACTTGACCTTGACATGACCTTGACTTGACCTTGACTTGACCTTCACTTGACCTTGACGTGACCTTGACTTGACCTTGACTTGACCCTGCCTTGACCTTGACATGACCTTCACTTGATCTTGATTTTCCCTTGACATGACCTTGACTTGACCTTGACATGACCTTGACTTGACCTTGACGTGACCTTGACTTGACCTGGACTTGACCTTGACTTGACCCTGACTTGACCTTGACATGACCTTGACTTGGCCTTGACTTAACCTTGACTTGACCTTGACATGACCTTGACTTGACCTTGACATAACCTTGACTTGACCTTGACTGGCCCTTGACTTGACCTTGACTTGACATTGACTTGACCGTGACTTGACCTTGACATGACCTTGACATGACCTTGACTTGACCTTGACTTGACATTGACTTGACCTTGACTTGACCTTGACTTAACCTTGACGTGACCTTGACTTGAACTTCACTTGAATTTGACTTGCCCTTGACATGACCTTGACTTGACCTTGACATGACCTTGACTGGACCTTGACGTGACATTGACTTGACCTTGACCTTGACTTGACCTTGACGTGACCTTGACTTCACCTTGACTTGACCTTGACTTGCCCTTGACTTGACCCTGACTTGACATTGATATGACCTTGACTTGACCTTGACTTGACCTCCACTTGACCTTGACGTGACCTTGACTTGACCTTGACGTGACCTTGACTTAACCTTGACTTGACCTTGACTTGACCTTGACTTGATCTTGACGTGACCTTGACTTGACCTTTACTTGACCTTGACTTGACCTTGACTTGACCCTAACTTGACCTTGACATGACCTTGACTTGACCTTGACTTGCCCTTACATGACCTTGACTTGACCTTGACTTGACCTTGACATGAACTTGACATGACCTTGACTTGACCTTGACATGACCTTGACTTAACCTTGACGTGACCTTGACTTGACCTTGACTTGACCCTGCCTTGACCTTGACATGACCTTCACTTGATCTTGATTTTCCCTTGACATGACCTTGACTTGACCTTGACTTGCCCTTACATGACCTTGATTTGACCTTGACTTGACCTTGACATGACCTTGACGTGACCTTGACTTCACCTTGACTTGACCTTGACTTGACCTTGACTTGACCTTGACTTGACCCTGACTTGACCTTGACATGACCTTGACTTGACCTTGACTTGACCTTCACTTGACCTTGACGTGACCTTGACTTGACCTTGACTTGACCTTGACGTGACCTTGACGTGACCTTGACTTAACCTTGACTTGACCTTGATTTGACCTTGACATGACCTTGACATGACCTTGACTTGACCTTGACTTGACCTTGACTTGACCCTGACTTGACCTTGACATGACCTTCACTTGACCTTGACGTGACCTTGACTTGACCTTGACTTGACCTTGACTTGACCTTGACTTGACCTTGACTTGACCCTGACTTGACCTTGACATGACCTTGACTTGACCTTGACTTGACCTTGACTTGACCTTGACGTGACCTTGACTTGACTTTGACTTGACCCTGCCTTGACCTTGACATGACCTTCACTTGATCTTGATTTTCCCTTGACATGACCTTGACTTGACCTTGACATGACCTTGACTTGACCTTGACTTGCCCTTACATGACCTTGATTTGACCTTGACTTGACCTTGACTTGACCTTGACTTGACCCTGACTTGACCTTGACATGACCTTCACTTGACCTTGACGTGACCTTGACTTGACCCTGACTTGACCTTGACATGACCTTGACTTGACCTTGACTTGACCTTCACTTGACCCTGACTTGACCTTGACATGTCCTTGACTTGACCTTGACTTGACCTTCACTTGACCTTGACGTGACCTTGACTTGACCTTGACATGACCTTCACTTGACCTTGACGTGACCTTGACTTCACCTTGACCTGACCTTGACTTGACCTTGACTTGACCTTGACTTGACCTTGACTTGACCCTGACTTGACCTTGACATGACCTTGACTTGACCTTGACTTGACCTTCACTTGACCTTGACTTGACCCTGACTTGACCTTGACATGACCTTCACTTGACCTTGACGTGACCTTGACTTCACCTTGACTTGACCTTGACTTGACCTTGACTTGACCTTGACTTGACCCTGACTTGACCTTGACTTGACCCTGACTTGACCTTGACATGACCTTGACTTGACCTTGACTTGACCTTGACTTGACCCTGACTTGACCTTGACATGACCTTCACTTGACCTTGACGTGACCTTGACTTCACCTTGACTTGACCTTGACTTGACCTTGACTTGACCTTGACTTGACCCTGACTTGACCTTGACATGACCTTGACTTGACCTTCACTTGACCTTGACGTGACCTTGACTTGACCTTGACTTGACCCTGCCTTGACCTTGACATGACCTTCACTTGATCTTGATTTTCCCTTGACATGACCTTGACTTGACCTTGACATGACCTTGACGTGACCTTGACTTGACCTTGACTTGACCTTGACTTGACCTTGACTTGACCTTGACATGACCCTGACTTGACCTTGACATGACGTTGACTTGACCTTGACTTGACCTTCACTTGACCTTGACTTGACCCTGACTTGACCTTGACATGACCTTCACTTGACCTTGACGTGACCTTGACTTCACCTTGACGTGACCTTGACTTCACCTTGACTTGACCTTGACTTGACCTTGACTTGACCTTGACTTGACCCTGACTTGACCTTGACATGACCTTGACATGACCTTGACTTGACCTTGACTTGACCCTGACTTGACCTTGACATGACCTTCACTTGACCTTGACGTGACCTTGACTTCACCTTGACTTGACCTTGACTTGACCTTGACTTGACCTTGACTTGACCCTGACTTGACCTTGACATGACCTTGACTTGACCTTGACTTGACCTTCACTTGACCTTGACGTGACCTTGACTTGACCTTGACTTGACCCTGCCTTGACCTTGACATGACCTTCACTTGATCTTGATTTTCCCTTGACATGACCTTGACTTGACCTGTAACGACAAAGTCGCACGCTCGTTTTGTGGTTCCAAACACCTCGAAGCCAGTGAGTTTCTTTTGGTATGACTAAGTAGGATTTACTCGTGAAATATAATTTTGATTTATTAAAAATATTTATGTGAAAATTATTATTAAAAAAAGTAGTTGAAACCTATATAGGTGTACATAGGTTAAATGAATTCTAAGTTATTTTTTTTCAACTCTTTGTATACATACATATATATTGAGCATACACGTTTATGTTCGCTTATACGGATGTACAAACACACGAATGTGGCATTTTGTTTGAGTTACATATTTAGTTGTAGATTGTATAGAAATTAAAAAACTCTATAAGACGAAAAATGCCAAATTCGTTGTTCTTGTTTTACATAGTAATTCAATGGCCGCTACTTTTGTTCTTCTTCTTGAATTCTTTAGTATTAAGAAACACAACATTTATTGTTATTGCTTTGCATAGTAATTTAAGGACCGCTAGTTTTGTCTGCTTGAATTTTGTAGGCATTCAATGGTAAACATACAACAACAGCAAGCCAAGGTTCGCGTCAGACAGCAACAAAGTTCGATCAAACCTCTGCTGCCGTATTGGTATGAAGTTGTTTTATGTCAAGTGTTGGATGGGTATAAATAGCCATGCATTGATCAGTTCAAGTCAGTTGGTTGGTGACGAGACACAGGTAACTACATCTATTAGGAAGGCGGTTGACGCACCCTAATATTTGCAATTTAAACAAGAGGATATTGTTTTGGAGACAAAGGAATATCTTCTTGTGTGTTCGTCGCGGCAACTATTCTGTGCCATCGTACTAGCTGCATTAAGCAACAAATATTAGGAAGGCGGTTGACGCGCCCTAGTATTTGTTGTTTTTGCGTGGTATTCAAGGAAGAAGAAATTCCTGAAGAACGCATCCTGTAGGGTGAGTTCCAAGGATATTTCCCTTCCAGGAGGTACTCCATAACACCAATACTGCAATAAATACAAGTATTAGGAAGGCGGTTGACGCGCCCTAATATTTGGTATTCAGGGAAGAAGAAATTACTGAGGAGCACATCCTGTAGGGTGAGTTCCAAGGGTATTTCCCTTCCCGGAGCTACTTCGCGACCACACCAATACTCCAAAGAACGCAGGCATTAGGAAGGCGGTTGACGCACCCTAATAGCTGCCTTCAAGGAGATATTGAAGAAAGGAGGAATCCTCGAAGGGCAACTCACGCGGAGTGTGTACCTGGGGTATTTCCCCTTTTTCACGTGATCATTCCTTTCATTTCTAAGATCACCGCGAACATACCCCGCCAAATTATAATTCTCACTTTCTGATTTTGTTTGTTGTGATAAATAACAAAACTACGGCCAAGAATTTGTCTGGCTCCATAATTTTGTATTTTATTAATAAGAATTAAAAAAAAAAAATAAACATTATAACGTTTACTTAAAAACTACGCGTTTTTTTACTTGTCTCAGAAGATAAAGTCTAATTTAAAACGGCGCGTTGTTTTTCTTTCTTTCTGGAACTCCACAATCCTGGACACTCACTGAGCCTACCCCAGCAACCAGCAATTGTGTCGTTACAGTGGCGCCCGAGCAGGGACTTTGGTCGAACGGAAAAAAGGCCATTGTTTCAATTTGAACGTAAAATAAATCCGTGTTTTGTTAAAAGAAAAAAAAAAAACTAATTTTGAAATTATCAAAACGCTGGTGGATTAAAACAAGTTTCAAAAAGATTAACATAAAATTAAATTCATTGGAGAAGAAATATATGTATATGTAAATTAACTTTTATTTGGGCTTAGTAAATTCAAAGAAGCTATTTAAATAATTTTTTTTTTAATTTCCTGTGGAAAATTTTTAATTATATAATATTCAAACTCACGAAGGAAACTCAAGAAAGGCTCGGGGTAAAAATGGTACGAACTACTTGGATATATTCCCTGAAGAAGGATGACCTGATCACCTACCTCACCCAGTGTGGACTAGACTCCAGTGGCCCAGTAGAAGAATTGCGGAAAAGGTTGGCCAAATATGTACTAGCGGAGCCTGAGGAAGAACTGCTGCAGAAAATCCTGATCTGGCAGAGCAATCACGAAACCGCTAGCCCGGCTACTTCTGGCGTCACATTAACCGTCCCGGCAATCAACACAGGCAGTAATGTGGTAGCGCCACCAAAAACAGACGCGGTGGCCAACGAAAATCGGGTGGCAGCCATCGAGATAGTTCGAAAGTGGGGCCTCCGATATGACGGCGGCAAGGACCCCTTGGGCTTCCTCGAGCGAGTGGAGGAACTCGCCAACCTGTATGAGCTGGAGCTAATCCAAGTGTTAAGAGTCATGTCAGAGTTGTTGCGCGAGAAAGCACTGGTCTGGTATCGGAATAACAACAAGCAATGGAGTAGGTGGTCACACTTCAAGCGTGATTTTGGCACCTTCTTTTTGCCTCCAAGATACTTCGAGAAATTAGAAGACGAGATCCGCAAGCGCACTCAGCGGCCCCGAGAGACGTTTCGGTATTACGTGCTCGCAATACAAGAACTAATGCGGCACACCGAGTTAACTATGGAACAAAAGCTAGAAAGAATTTTCAGAAACTCCCAGCCAGACTACCAGTGGTACATCCGTCGAAAGGATTTCGACACTCTGGAAGAGCTAATTGCGCTAGCCACAGACTTGGAAAGCATTCCAGGCCCCTCCGCCCCTGTGCGCGGAGAACATCACAGGATGATTCACACTCAGCAGCCAAAGGCCCGGCCGCCAGATGCTGCACCCAGCGCATCCACTACTACCAGAGACACTTCACTCACCTGGGAGGGTGATAAGATTAAAGCCGTCCTTCGCTGTGAACGAAAAAGGGTCATCGCCATTATTGATACCGGTGCCACCCGTAGCTTCATTCTGCCATCACTGGTGAAACAATTTAACACCACGCCCCGATACAACGCAGTCGAGGTCGAAGTACTCCTGGCCGATGGATCTAAAACATTAGCGACACAGTCTATAACCTGTCAAGTCGAATTCGGGAAGACTAGAAGACGTCACTCTTTCCTACTATTGGACACCGCTACGGAGCCGCTGATCCTAGGAATCGATTTCCTGCGAGCTTTCAACGCGACCATTTCCTGCGCCGGATTGACCACAGCTGCCAAAGGTGCACCGAGCCGGAAAGCAGCCACCAGACAGGTAAGGCTCATTTCAGCCCGCGCAGTGTGTCCGTCAACCTCATACCAACTCAACCCCGGCACGGTCATGGAGCAAGAGCAAATAGCCAGATTTCTGGATGAAGAACTACCGAAATTTGAGCAGCTCCAAGGTTTGTCACCAATCGCCAGTCATCGTATCGTAATGAAAGATGAACGTCCCATAAAAATTCGCTACGCACCACGAAATCCGGCAATGCAAGCTATTATTGATGCGGAAGTCGCCCAATTGCTTGAAAAGGGTTGCATCGAACCATCACACAGCCCCTACAGTTTTCCCATTACGCTGGTCAAGAAGAAAAACGGTACGTGGCGAACGTGCATGGATTTTCGACAGCTGAACGCAAGGTCTGTGCCAGACGCCTACCCCCTGCCACGCATAGATACCATCCTCGACCGGCTACAAAACGCCCGGTACATCAGTAGCCTAGATTTAAAAGATGGCTATTGGCAAATTCCAATGGAAGAAGATAGCAAGAAGTATACAGCTTTTGCCGTCTCCGGGAGAGGGCTTTATCAGTGGCGTGTAATGCCATTTGGCCTCCATTCCGCCCCAGCCACGTTCCAAAGAGCCCTAGACAGCGTCATCGGCCCCGAGATGGAACCCCATGCGTTTGCCTATCTGGATGATATCATTGTTATTGGCGCGACGGTCGAAGAACACATAAGGAACCTAAGAGAGGTCTTCCGCCGGCTACGGGACGCCAACCTCCGAATCAACCCCGAAAAATGTGAGTTTTTCAAAGACGAAACACGATATCTGGGCCACATCGTCACCAAAGATGGCATTCGAACGGATCCAGATAAAGTAGCAGCCGTATCCGAAATGCCCGTGCCCACAAACGTTAAGGAGGTAAGAAGGTTCTTAGGAGTCACGTCCTGGTACAGACGGTTCGTGCCTAATTTCGCCAAAGTAGCCCAGCCTCTGACAGATCTGTTAAAAAAGGGAAAACATTGGAAGTGGGGATCGGCACAACAAGACGCATTTAATACCCTGAAGATAAAATTAACAACCGCCCCGGTGCTGGCCTGCCCTGATTTCACTAAGACCTTCATCCTCCAAACGGACGCAAGTGACACTGGGTTAGGCGCAGTACTCACGCAAGAAACCGATGATCAAGAACATGTAATCGCCTACGCAAGCCGCCACCTCAAACCCGCGGAAATGAACTATTCCGCCACGGAAAAGGAATGCTTGGCCATAGTATGGGGGATACGAAAAATGCGACCATATCTCGAGGGGTACGAATTCCAAGTCATTACCGACCATCTGGCACTAAAGTGGCTCAACTCTATTCAGAATCCCTCTGGAAGGTTGGCTCGATGGGTCCTGGAGCTACAGCAGTACAAGTTTTCAGTAAACTATCGTAAAGGAAAACAGAACATCGTTGCTGATACACTATCCAGGTTACCGATGGCGGCCGCAAACCTCGCCCAAACAGCGCCAGCCCCGACATGTCGATGGCTAGCAGAGTTGAAAACCAACATTCAGCAGCAACCGCAGAGTTTCGCCGATTATGCCATAATTGACGGACAGGTATATCGTCATTTTTCCCGAGAGGTCAATGACGAGGACACAACCCCCTGGAAATTGTGCGTCGCCCAGCCGCTCAGACAACGGGTGCTCAGGGAAACCCATGATGAACCGACCGGTGGCCACCTAGGTATTCGTAAGACGATAAATAAAATCGCCAGCCGATACTATTGGCCCGGGCTGACACGTGACGTCTGCAAATACGTTCGAAGCTGTGCCACTTGCCAACAGTATAAAGTGTCCCAGCGCGCCCCCGTCGGCCATATGCTCAGCAAGCTTCCAGAAGAACCATGGGCCATGCTGTGTGCAGATTTCGTTGGACCTCTACCACGAACTCCTCACGGCAACACCGTGTTACTCGTTTTCTTTGACAGTTTCTCCAAATGGTGTGAGCTGGTCCCATTAAGAAAGGCCACCACTGAGGGAGCCATCAAAGCCTTCAGGGAACGCATATTGGCCAGGTATGGAGTACCCAAGGTACTGCGCACCGACAATGGCACCCAATTCACGTCACGCGCTTTCAAAACATTTCTTCAGAATGTGGGAGTCGACCACCAATTTACGGCGCCATACACGCCCCAAGAGAATCCCACGGAAAGAGCCAATCGAACCATAAAAACCATAATCTCCCAGTTCACTGGAAAAAAACACTCTAATTGGGACGACGTACTGCCTGAGATTATGCTCGCCCTCAACACCAGTACCTCCGAATCCACTGGCTACACCCCAGCTTTCGTGACACAGGGCAGAGAGCCTCGACTACCGAAGGCGCTGTATGACCAAGTGGCAGCCGGAACTGGTGCGCGCGTCACCAGCCCAGGCGACAGGGCGTCAGAGCTGTCTGAAGTATTCCAAATAGTACGCCACAATCTACAGAAGGCGACGAGTCGGCAAAAGCACCATTACAATCTACGGCACCGCCAATGGCGGCCGAAAGTCGGCGACCAGGTGCTGGTACGACAACACCCTTTGTCTAAAGCAATAGACAGTTTTGCAGCCAAATTGGCTCCTAAGTTCGGGGGACCTTATGTCGTTACGGGATTCGTGTCCCCCGTTATTACTCGGTTAACATCAGTTGACAATAGCGACGGGCGCACTGCGCACCTTAACGATTTGAAGCCTTACGTCACAGCGCTCCATTAAATCTTTCTCTCTGTTCTTTTCTCCTATAGCCCCTCAGAGAAGTATAAAAAAGAAGTACCTACAGTACAGTCAATATGAAACCCAACATGAAACCCACTGAAGAAAAATTTCAACAAGCCAAGCGAAAATTCCGCCAACACCTCGAACAAGAACAATCCAGAGGCCGACGTACAATTTTTTTAGATGATGATGAAGTCCCGTCCACTAGTCAGTCCAGCCGGAAACGATCGTCATCCACTAAAACCAAGTCACCACCTGTCCGGAAGAAACGAACGGCCCGACATTATAGGATGAACGCCAAAGAACGCCGCTCGCGTTTCCCACCACCAAGCACACCAACTTCTGATGACGAAGACCATGCTCCTCTCCAGTCTCAGTCTCGACACGCAAGGTCATGCAGTGGGGGTCCATCACACAAAACAAGAACAGAACGGCCAGTAGCGACAGATGGCTGTCCACCTCCGCCACCGCTCCGACCAACGAGCTCAAAAGTACCAGTCGCTACACGTCCGGAAGAAAGCGAGATATGTCCACCTCCGCCACCCCTGCATATCGATCTCGAACCCGTAATTGAAATAAGTAGTGGCGACGATGAAGCGGCAGCCCAGATAGAGCCCGAGGAGCTATATTTCTGGGAAAACAATTGCTTTGAGGGGCCAGAGGCTCAGATGGACTTAGGGGATGACGGGTACGAAAACAACTTTCTAGACTGGCTCCTTTCTAACACATCCGAATGGGAAGCCCAAACAACTGAAGAGTTCCGCAGGGTGTTGTTCGGTTTGGATGACTTGGCTGTTGCACACCGAACACCCACGCCACCATCACCACTGCCACCACGTTCCCCGTCATCACTAGATTGGGAGAACGAGAACTTCAGGCCACCAACACCGCCTCCAAGACCGGTATTAACGTCATTTGATGTAAGCGATCGCCAGTACCGACATTTGGGATGGCGTTGCTATGAGCGATCTTGGCGTGCACGAATCTTGGTCCCGGACACACCACCTACTCCAGGTTTAACGTACACACAACCACAACCGCCGCCTACATTTCGCAACCGATGGTCAGTATCCCCAGGATCCGGCTCCACACCACCAACACCAGGACGAGAGAGGTTTGGGGCACAGTTCAGGTGCTACGATAAGAACTCCCCAAGCGCCAGTCCCGAGCAGTCCCCAGCACCATCAACGTCGCCAGGCAGCATAATCACCATCTCATCAACAGCGACCCCGCCAGCCACAGCAACAGATCCATCGCCCATCGTATCCCCCATCCAGTCACCAGAGGCCGTTTATATGGCCAGTAACGCACCACCTCCGTCACCCGTTGAGCCGACGACAACCTCACAGGAGGTCACAACACCTCCTAAGCCCGCGGGGCAATATGTGATCGGAATACGGCAAGCACCGTCCCCGTTAAAGAAGCTAATTGGCTCACGCATGCAAACGCCTCAACCTCGGGTTCGACTAGTGAAGGATATCCAGGGTCAAAAATACCGTGTGCTTATCGCCAAGACCGGGGAGGTCACGATATGGTGGCTGGATCCGCCGGCCGTTGGGGGAGGAAAAGAGATAATGTAACGACAAAGTCGCACGCTCGTTTTTTGGTTCCAAACACCTCGAAGCCAGTGAGTTTCTTTTGGTATGACTAAGTAGGATTTACTCGTGAAATATAATTTTGATTTATTAAAAATATTTATGTGAAAATTATTATTAAAAAAAGTAGTTGAAACCTATATAGGTGTACATAGGTTAAATGAATTCTAAGTTATTTTTTTTCAACTCTTTGTATACATACATATATATTGAGCATACACGTTTATGTTCGCTTATACGGATGTACAAACACACGAATGTGGCATTTTGTTTGAGTTACATATTTAGTTGTAGATTGTATAGAAATTAAAAAACACTATAAGACGAAAAATGCCAAATTCGTTGTTCTTGTTTTACATAGTAATTCAATGACCGCTACTTTTGTTCTTCTTCTTGAATTCTTTAGTATTAAGAAACACAACATTTATTGTTATTGCTTTGCATAGTAATTTAAGGACCGCTAGTTTTGTCTGCTTGAATTTTGTAGGCATTCAATTGTAAACATACAACAACAGCAAGCCAAGGTTCGCGTCAGACAGCAACAAAGTTCGATCAAACCTCTGCTGCCGTATTGGTATGAAGTTGTTTTATGTCAAGTGTTGGATGGGTATAAATAGCCATGCATTGATCAGTTCAAGTCAGTTGGTTGGTGACGAGACACAGGTAACTACATCTATTAGGAAGGCGGTTGACGCACCCTAATATTTGCAATTTAAACAAGAGGATATTGTTTTGGAGACAAAGGAATATCTTCTTGTGTGTTCGTCGCGGCAACTATTCTGTGCCATCGTACTAGCTGCATTAAGCAACAAATATTAGGAAGGCGGTTGACGCGCCCTAGTATTTGTTGTTTTTGCGTGGTATTCAAGGAAGAAGAAATTCCTGAAGAACGCATCCTGTAGGGTGAGTTCCAAGGATATTTCCCTTCCAGGAGGTACTCCATAACACCAATACTGCAATAAATACAAGTATTAGGAAGGCGGTTGACGCGCCCTAATATTTGGTATTCAGGGAAGAAGAAATTACTGAGGAGCACATCCTGTAGGGTGAGTTCCAAGGGTATTTCCCTTCCCGGAGCTACTTCGCGACCACACCAATACTCCAAAGAACGCAGGCATTAGGAAGGCGGTTGACGCACCCTAATAGCTGCCTTCAAGGAGATATTGAAGAAAGGAGGAATCCTCGAAGGGCAACTCACGCGGAGTGTGTACCTGGGGTATTTCCCCTTTTTCACGTGATCATTCCTTTCATTTCTAAGATCACCGCGAACATACCCCGCCAAATTATAATTCTCACTTTCTGATTTTGTTTGTTGTGATAAATAACAAAACTACGGCCAAGAATTTGTCTGGCTCCATAATTTTGTATTTTATTAATAAGAATTAAAAAAAAAAATAAACATTATAACGTTTACTTAAAAACTACGCGTTTTTTTTACTTGTCTCAGAAGATAAAGTCTAATTTAAAACGGCGCGTTGTTTTTCTTTCTTTCTGGAACTCCACAATCCTGGACACTCACTGAGCCTACCCCAGCAACCAGCAATTGTGTCGTTACAGACCTTGACATGACCTTGACGTGACCTTGACTTCACCTTGACTTGACCTTGACTTGACCTTGACTTGACCTTCACTTGACCCTGACTTGACCTTGACATGACCTTGACTTGACCTTTACTTGACCTTCACTTGACCTTGACGTGACCTTGACTTGACCTTGACATGACCTTCACTTGACCTAGACGTGACCTTGACTTCACCTTGACTTGACCTTGACTTGACCTTGACTTGACCTTGACTTGACCTTGACTTGACCCTGACTTGACCTTGACATGACCTTGACTTGACCTTGACTTGACCTTCACTTGGCCTTGACGTGACCTTGACTTGACCTTGACATGACCTTCACTTGACCTTGACGTGACCTTGACTTCACCTTGACTTGACCTTGACTTGACCTTGACTTGACCTTGACTTGACCCTGACTTGACCTTGACATGACCTTGACTTGACCTTGACTTGACCTTCACTTGACCTTGACGTGACCTTGACTTGACCCTGCCTTGACCTTGACATGACCTTCACTTGATCTTGATTTTCCCTTGACATGACCTTGACTTGACCTTGACATGACCTTGACTTGACCTTGACTTGCCCTTACATGACCTTGATTTGACCTTGACTTGACCTTGACTTGACCCTGACTTGACCTTGACATGACCTTCACTTGACCTTGACGTGACCTTGACTTCACCTTGACTTGACCTTGACTTGACCTTGACTTGACCTTGACTTGACCTTGACTTGACCTTGACATGAACTTGACATGACCTTGACTTGACCTTGACATGACCTTGACTTAACCTTGACGTGACCTTGACTTGACCTTGACTTGACCCTGCCTTGACCTTGACATGACCTTCACTTGATCTTGATTTTCCCTTGACATGACCTTGACTTGACCTTGACATGACCTTGACTTGACCTTGACTTGCCCTTACATGACCTTGATTTGACCTTGACTTGACCTTGACATGACCTTGACATGACCTTGACGTGACCTTGACTTCACCTTGACTTGACCTTGACTTGACCTTGACTTGACCTTGACTTGACCCTGACTTGACCTTGACATGACCTTGACTTGACCTTGACTTGACCTTCACTTGACCTTGACGTGACCTTGACTTGACCTTGACTTGACCTTGACGTGACCTTGACTTAACCTTGACTTGACCTTGACTTGACCTTGACATGACCTTGACTTGACCTTGACTTGCCCTTACATGACCTTGATTTGACCTTGACTTGACCTTGACATGACCTTGACATGACCTTGACGTGACCTTGACTTCACCTTGACTTGACCTTGACTTGACCTTGACTTGACCTTGACTTGACCCTGACTTGACCTTGATATGACCTTGACTTGACCTTGACTTGACCTTCACTTGACGTGACCTTGACTTGACCTTGACTTGACCTTGACGTGACCTTGACTTAACCTTGACTTGACCTTGACTTGACCCTGCCTTGACCTTGACATGACCTTCACTTGATCTTGATTTTCCCTTGACATGACCTTGACTTGACCTTGACATGACCTTGACTTGACCTTGACTTGACCTTGACGTGACCTTGACTTAACCTTGACTTGACCTTGACTTGACCTTGACACGACCTTGACTTGACCTTGACACGACCTTGACTTGACCTTGACGTGACCTTGACTTGACCTTGACTTGACCCTGACTTGACCTTGACATGACCTTCACTTGATCTTGACTTGCCCTTGACATGACCTTGACTTGACCTTGACATGACCTTGACTGGACCTTGACATGTCCTTGACTTTACCTTTACATGACCTTGACTGGACCTTGACATGACATTGACTTGACCTTGACCTTGACCTTGACGTGACCTTGACTTGACCTTGACTTGACCTTGACTTGACCTTGACTTGACCTTGACTTGACCTTGACTTGACCCTGACTTGACCTTCACCTGACCTTGACATGAACTTGAATTGACCTTGACTTGACTTTGACGTGACATTGACTTGACCTTGACTTGACCTTGACGTGACCTTGACTTGGCCTTGACTTGACCCTGACTTGACCTTCACTTGACCTTGACATGACCTTAACTTGACTTTGACATGACCTTGACTTGACCTTGACTTAACCTTGACTTGACCTTGACTTGACTTTGACTTGACCTTGACTTGACCTTGACTTGACCTTGACGTGACCTTGACTTGACCTTGACTTGACCCTGACTTGACCTTGACATGACCTTCACTTGATCTTGACTTGCCCTTGACATGACCTTGACTTGACCTTAAATTGACCTTGACTTGACCTTGACTTGACTTTGACTTGACCTTGACCTTGACTTGACCTTGACTTGACCCTGACTTGACCTTGACATGACCTTGACTTGACAATGACTTGGCCTTGACATGACCTTCACTTGAACTTGACTTGCCCTTGACATGACCTTGACCTTGACTGGACCTTGACTTGACCTTGACTTGACCCTGACTTGACCTTGACATGACCTTGACATGACCCTGACTTGCCCTTGACATGACCTTGACATTGACTTGATTTTGACTTGGCCTTGACTTGACCTTGACATGACCTTGACTTGACCTTGACTTGACCTTGACTTGACCTTGACTTGACCTTGACATGACCTTGACTGGACCTTGACATGACATTGACTTGACCTTGACGTGACATTGACTTGACCTTGCCATGACCTTGACTTGACCTTGACTTGACCTTGATTTGACCTTGCCATGACCTTGACTTGACCTTGACTTGATCTTGACTTCACCTTGACTTAACCTTGACTTGCCCTTGACTTGACCTTGACTTGACCTTGACATGACCTTGACTTGACCTTGACTTGACTTTGACGTGACATTGACTTGACCTTGCCATGACCTTGACTTGACCTTGACTTGATCTTGACTTCACCTTGACTTAACCTTGACTTGACCTTGACTTGACCTTGACTTGACCTTGACTTGACCTTGACTTGACCTTGACTTGACTTTGACTTGACCTTGACTTGACCTTGACATGACCTTGACTTGACCTTGACATGACCTTGACATGACCTTGACTTGACCTTGACTTGACCTTGACTTGACCTTGACATGACCTTGACATGACCTTGACTTGACCTTGACATGACCTTGACTGGACCTTGACATGACATTGACTTGACCTTGACGTGACATTGACTTGACCTTGCCATGACCTTGACTTGACCTTGACTTGACCTTGATTTGACCTTGCCATGACCTTGACTTGACCTTGACTTGATCTTGACTTCACCTTGACTTAACCTTGACTTGACCTTGACTTGACCTTGACTTGACCTTGACTTGACTTTGACATGACCTTGACTTGACCTTGACATGACCTTGACTTGACCTTGACTTGACCCTGACTTGACCTTGACATGACCTAGACTTGATCCTGACTTGACCTTGACATGACCTTGACTTGACCTTGACCTTGACTTGACCTTGACTTGACCTTGACTTGACCTTGACATGACTTTGACTAGACCTTGACTTGACCTTGACGTGTCCTTGACTTTACCTTGACTTTACCTTGACTTGACCTTGACTTGACCTTGACTTAACCTTGGCTTGACCTTTGACTTGACCGTGACTTGACCTCGACATGACCTTGACATGACCTTGACTTGACCTTGACTTGACCTTGACTTGACCTTGACCTTGACATGACATTGACTTGACCTTGACGTGACATTGACTTGAACTTGACCTTGACTTGACCTTGACTTGACCTTGACTTGACCTTGACGTGACCTTGACTTCACCTTGACTTGACCTTGACTTGACCTTGACTTGACCCTGACTTGACCTTGACATGACCTTGACTTGACCTTGACTTGACCTTCACTTGACCTTGACGTGACCTTGACTTGACCTTGACTTGACCTTGACGTGACCTTGACTTGACCTTGACTTGACCTTGACTTGACCTTGACGTGACCTTGACTTGACCTTTACTTGACCTTGACTTGACCTTGACTTCACCCTGACTTGACCTTGACATGACCTTGACTCGACATTGACATGACCTTGACTTGACCTTGACTTGCCCTTACATGACCTTGACTTGACCTTGACTTGACCTTGACTTGACCTTGACTTGACCTTGACTTAACCTTGACGTGTCCTTGACTTGACCTTGACTTGACCTTGACTTGACCCTGCCTTGACCTTGACATGACCTTCACTTGATCTTGATTTTCCCTTGACATGACCTTGACTTGACCTTGACATGACCTTGACTGGACCTTGACATGAAATAGCCTTGACCTTGACCTTGACCTTGACTTGACCTTGACCTTGACTTGACCCTGACTTGACCTTGACATGACCTTGACTTGACCTTGACTTGACCCTGACTTGACCTTGACGTGACCTTGACTTGACCTTTACTTGACCTTGACTTGACCTTGACTTGACCCTGACTTGACCTTGACATGACCTTGACTTGACCTTGACATGACCTTGACTTGACCTTGACTTGCCCTTACATGACCTTGACTTGACCTTGACTTGACCTTGACATGACCTTGACATGACCTTGACTTGACCTTGACTTGACCTTGACTTAACCTTGACGTGACCTTGACTTGACCTTGACTTGACCTTGACTTGACCCTGCCTTGACCTTGACATGACCTTCACTTGATCTTGATTTTCCCTTGACATGACCTTGACTTGACCTTGATTTGACCTTGACATGACCTTGACTTGACCTTGACATGACCTTGACTTGACCTTGACATGACCTTCACTTCACCTTGACTTGCCCTTACATGACCTTGACTTGCCCTTACACGACCTTGACTTGCCCTTACATGACCTTGACTTGACTTTGACTTGACCTTGACTTGACCTTGACATGACCTTGACATGACCTTGACTTGACCTTGACTTGACCTTGACGTGACCTTGACTTGACCTTGACTTGACCTTGACTTGACCCTGACTTGACATTGACTTGACACTGACTTGACCTTGACATGACCTTGACTTGACCTTGACTTGACCTTGACTTGACCTTGACTTGACCTTGACTCGACCTTGACTTGACCTTGACTTGACCTTGACCTGACCTTGACTTGACCTTGACTTGACCTTGACATGACCTTGACTTGACCTTGACTCAACCTTGACTTGACCTTGACTTGACCTTGACCTTGACATGACCTTGACATGACCTTGACTTGACCTTGACTTGACCTTGACCTGCCCTTGACTTGACCTTGACATGACCTTGACTTGACCTTGACATGACTTTGACTTGAGCTTGACTTGACCTTGACTTGACCTTGACATGACCTTGACTTGACCTTGACTTGACCTTGACTTGACCTTGACTTGACCTTGACTTGACCTTGACTTGACCCTGACTTGACCTTGACATGACCTTTACTTGACCTTGACTTGACCTTGACTTGACCTTGACTTGACCTTGACTTGACCTTGACTTGACCCTGACTTGACCTTGACATGGCCTTTACTTGACCTTGACTTGACCTTGACTTGACCTTGACTTAACCTTGACTTGACCTTGACTTGACCTTGACTTGACCTTGACTTGATCTTGACTTGACCTTGACTTGACCTTGACTTGACCTTGACTTGACCTTGACATGACCTTGACTTGACCTTGACTTGACCTTGACTTGACCTTGACTTGACCCTGACTTGACCTTGACATGACCTTTACTTGACCTTGACTTGACCTTGACTTGACCTTGACTTGACCTTGACTTGACCTTGACTTGACCCTGACTTGACCTTGACATGGCCTTTACTTGACCTTGACTTGACCTTGACTTGACCTTGACTTAACCTTGACTTGACCTTGACTTGACCTTGACTTGACCTTGACTTGATCTTGACTTGACCTTGACTTGACCTTGACTTGACCTTGACTTGACCTTGACTCAACCTTGACTTGACCTTGATTTGACCTTGACCTTGACATGACCTTGACATGACCTTGACTTGACCTTGACTTGACCTGGACTAGACTTTGACTTGACCTTGACTTGACCTTGACTTGACCTTGACTTGACCTTGACTTGACCTTGACTTGACCTTGACTCGACCTTGACTTGACCTTGACCTGACCTTGACTTGACCTTGACTTGACCTTGACTTGACAGTGACATGACCTTGACTTGACCTTGACTTGACCTTGACTTGACCTTGACTTGACCTTGACTTGACCTTGACTTGACCTTGACTTGACCTTGACTTGACCTTGACTTGACCTTGACTTGACCTTGACTTGACCTTGACTTGACCTTGACATGACCTTGACTTGACCTTGACTTGATCTTGACTTGACCTTGACTCGACCTTGACTTGACCTTAACTTGACCTTGACATGACCTTGACATGACCTTGACTTGACCTTGACTTGACCTAGACTTGACCTTGACTTGACCTTGACTTGACTTTGACTCGACCTTGACTTGACCTTGACCTGACCTTGACTTGACCTTGACTTGACCTTGACTTGACCTTGACTTGACCCTGACTTGACCTTGACATGACCTTCACTTGACCTTGACATGACCTTGACTTGACCTTGACTTAACCTTGACTTGACCTTGACTTGACCTTGACTTGACCTTGACATGACCTTGACTTGACCTTGACTTGATCTTGACTTGACCTTGACTCGACCTTGACTTGACCTTGACATGTCCTTGACTTGACCTTAGCTTGACCTTGACTTCACCTTGACGTGACCTTGACTTAACCTTGACTTGACCTTGACTTGACCTTGACTTAACCTTGACTTGATCTTGACTTGACCTTGACTTGACCTTGACCTTGACTAGACCTTGACCTTGACTTGACCTTGACTTGACCTTGACGTGACCTTGACTTGATCTTGACTTGACCTTGACTTGACCTTGACTTGACCTTGACTTGATCTTGACTTGACCTTGACTCGACCTTGACTTGACCTTGACATGTCCTTGACTTGACCTTAGCTTGACCTTGACTTCACCTTGACGTGACCTTGACTTGACCTTGACTTGACCTTGACTTAACCTTGACTTGATCTTGACTTGACCTTGACTTGACCTTGACCTTGACTAGACCTTGACCTTGACTTGACCTTGACTTGACCTTGACGTGACCTTGACTTGACCTTGACTGGACCTTGACTTGACCTTGACTTGACCTTGACATGACCTTGACTTGACCTTGACTCGACCTTGACTTGACCTTGACTTGACCTGGACTTGACCTTGACATGTCCTTGACTTGACCTTTACTTGACCTTGACTAGACCTTGACCTTGACTTGACCTTGACTTGACCTTGACGTGACCTTGACTTGACCCTGACTTGACCTTGACATGACCTTCACTTGACCTTGACATGACCTTGACTTGACCTTGACTCGACCTTGACTTGACCTTGACTTGACCTGGACTTGACCTTGACATGTCCTTGACTTGACCTTTACTTGACCTTGACATGACCTTTACATGACCTTGACTTGACCTTGACATGACCCTGACTTGACCTTGACATGACCTTCACTTGACCTTGACATGACCTTGACTTGACCTTGACTTGATCTTGACTTGACCTTGACTTGACCTTGACTTGACCTTGACTTGATCTTGACTTGACCTTGACTCGACCTTGACTTGACCTTGACATGTCCTTGACTTGACCTTAGCTTGACCTTGACTTCACCTTGACGTGACCTTGACTTAACCTTGACTTGACCTTGACTTGACCTTGACTTAACCTTGACTTGATCTTGACTTGACCTTGACTTGACCTTGACCTTGACTAGACCTTGACCTTGACTTGACCTTGACTTGACCTTGACGTGACCTTGACTTGACCTTGACTGGACCTTGACTTGACCTTGACTTGACCTTGACTTGACCCTGACTTGACCTTGACATGATCTTCACTTGACCTTGACATGACCTTGACTTGACCTTGACTTGACCTTGACTTGACCTTGACTTGATCTTGACTTGACCTTGACTTGACCTTGACCTTGACTAGACCTTGACCTTGACTTGACCTTGACTCGACCTTGACGTGACCTTGACTTGACATTGACTGGACCTTGACTTGACCTTGACCTGATTTTGACTTGACCTTGACTCGACCTTGACTTGACCTTGACTTGACCTTGACATGTCCTTGACTTGACCTTAGCTTGACCTTGACATGACCTTGACATGACCTTGACTTGACCTTGACTTGACCTTGACTTGATCTTCACTTGACCTTGACATGACCTTGGCATGACCTTGACTTGACCTTGACATGACCTTGACTTGACCTTGACGTGACCTTGACTTGACCATCACTTAACCTTGACTTGACCTTGACATGACCTTCACTTGACCTTGACTCGACCTTGACTTGACTTTGACTTGACCTTGACTTGACTTGACCTTGACTTGACCTTGACTTGACCTTGACTTGACCTTGACATGACCTTGACTTGACCTTGATTTGATCTTGACTTGACCTTGACTCGACCTTGACTTGACCTTGACTTGACCTTGACATGTCCTTGACTTGACCTTAACTTGACCTTGACATGACCTTGACATGACCTTGACTTGACCTTGACTTGACCTTGACTTGACCTTCACTTGATCTTGACTTGACCTTGACTTGACCTTGACTTGACCTTGACTTGACCTTGACTTGACCTTGACTTTATCTTGACTTGACCTTGACTTGACCTTGACCTTGACTATACCTTGACCTTGACTTGACCTTGACTTGACCTTGACGTGACCTTGACTTGACCTTGACTGGACCTTGACTTGACCTTGACTTGATCTTGACTTGACCTTGACTCGACCTTGACTTGACCTTGGCTTGACCTTGACATGTCCTTGACTTGACCTTAGCTTGACCTTGACATGACCTTGACATGACCTTGACTTGACCTTGACATGACCTTGACTTGACCTTGACGTGACCTTGACTTGACCATCAGTTAACCTTGACATGACCTTCACTTGACCTTGACTTGACTTGACTTGACCTTGACTTGACCTTGACTTGACCTTGACTTGACCTTGACTTGACCCTGACTTGACCTTGACATGACCTTCACTTGACCTTGACATGACCTTGACTTGACCTTGACTTGACCTTGACTTGATCTTGACTTGACCCTGACTTGACCTTGACCTTGACTTGACCTTGACTTGACCTTGACGTGACCTTGACTTGACCTTGACTGGACCTTGACTTGACCTTGACTTGATCTTGACTTGACCTTGACCTGACCTTGACTTGACCTTGACTTGACCTTGACTTGACCCTGACTTGACCTTGACATGACCTTCACTTGACCTTGACATGACCTTGACTTGACCTTGACTTGACCTTGACTTGACCTTGACTTGACCTTGACTTGACCTTGACTTGACCCTGACTTGACCTTGACATGACCTTCACTTGACCTTGACATGACCTTGACTTGAACTTGACTTGACCCTGACTTGACATTGACTTGACACTGACTTGACCTTGACATGACTTTGACATGACCTTGACTTGACCTTGACTTTACCTTGACTTGACCTTGACTTGACCTTGACTCGACCTTGACTTGACCTTGACTTGACCTTGACCTGACCTTGACTTGACCTTGACTTGACCTTGACATGACCTTGACTTGACCTTGACTCAACCTTGACTTGACCTTGACTTGACCTTGACCTTGACATGACCTTGACATGACCTTGACTTGACCTTGACTTGACCTTGACTTGCCCTTGACTTGACCTTGACATGACCTTGACTTGACCTTGACATGACTTTGACTTGAGCTTGACTTGACCTTGACTTGACCTTGACATGACCTTGACTTGACCTTGACTTGACCTTGACTTGACCTTGACTTGACCCTGACTTGACCTTGACATGACCTTTACTTGACCTTGACTTGACCTTGACTTGACCTTGACTTGACCTTGACTTGACCTTGACTTGACCCTGACTTGACCTTGACATGGCCTTTACTTGACCTTGACTTGACCTTGACTTGACTTTGACTTAACCTTGACTTGACCTTGACTTGACCTTGACTTGACCTTGACTTGATCTTGACTTGAGCTTGACTTGACCTTGGCTTGACCTTGACTTGACCTTGACATGACCTTGACTTGACCTTGACTTGATCTTCACTTGACTTTGACATGACCTTGACATGACCTTGACTTGACCTTGACATGACCTTGACTTGACCTTGACGTGACCTTGACTTGACCATCACTTAACCTTGACATGACCTTCACTTGACCTTGACTTGACCTTGACTTGACTTGACCTTGACTTGACCTTGACTTGACCTTGACTTGACCTTGACTTGACCCTGACTTGACCTTGACATGACCTTCACTTGACCTTGACATGACCTTGACTTGACCTTGACTTGACCTTGACTTGACCTTGACTTGATCTTGACTTGACCCTGACTTGACCTTGACCTTGACCTTGACCTTGACTTGACCTTGACTTGACCTTGACGTGACCTTGACTTGACCTTGACTGGACCTTGACTTGACCTTGACTTGATCTTGACTTGACCTTGACTCGACCTTGACTTGACCTTAGCTTGACCTTAACTTGACCTTGACATGACCTTCACTTGACCTTGACTTGACCTTGACTCGACCTTGACTTGACCTTGACTTGACCTTGACTTGACTTGACCTTGACTTGACCTTGACTTGACCTTGACTTGACCTTGACATGACCTTGACTTGACCTTGATTTGATCTTGACTTGACCTTGACTCGACCTTGACTTGACCTTGACTTGACCTTGACATGTCCTTGACTTGACCTTAACTTGACCTTGACATGACCTTGACATGACCTTGACTTGACCTTGACTTGACCTTGACTTGACCTTCACTTGATCTTGACTTGACCTTGACTTGACCTTGACTTGACCTTGACTTGACCTTGACTTGATCTTGACTTGACCTTGACTTGACCTTGACCTTGACTATACCTTGACCTTGACTTGACCTTGACTTGACCTTGACGTGACCTTGACTTGACCTTGACTGGACCTTGACTTGACCTTGACTTGATCTTGACTTGACCTTGACTCGACCTTGACTTGACCTTGGCTTGACCTTGACATGTCCTTGACTTGACCTTAGCTTGACCTTGACATGACCTTGACATGACCTTGACTTGACCTTGACTTGACCTTGACTTGATCTTCACTTGACCTTGACATGACCTTGACATGACCTTGACTTGACCTTGACATGACCTTGACTTGACCTTGACGTGACCTTGACTTGACCATCACTTAACCTTGACATGACCTTCACTTGACCTTGACTTGACCTTGACTTGACTTGACTTGACCTTGACTTGACCTTGACTTGACCTTGACTTGACCCTGACTTGACCTTGACATGACCTTCACTTGACCTTGACATGACCTTGACTTGACCTTGACTTGACCTTGACTTGACCTTGACTTGATCTTGACTTGACCCTGACTTGACCTTGACCTTGACTTGACCTTGACTTGACCTTGACGTGACCTTGACTTGACCTTGACTGGACCTTGACTTGACCTTGACTTGATCTTGACTTGACCTTGACTCGACCTTGACTTGACCTTGACTCGACCTTGACTTGACCTTGACTTGACCTTGACTTGTCCTTGACTTGACCTTAGCTTGACCTTGACATGACCTTGACTTGACCTTGACTTGACCTTGACTTGACCCTGACTTGACCTTGACTTGACCTTCACTTGACCTTGACGTGACCTTGACTTAACCTTGACTTGACCTTGACTTGACCTTGACTTGACCTTGACGTGACCTTGACTTGACCTTTACTTGACCTTGACTTGACCTTGACTTGACCCTGACTTGACCTTGACATGACCTTGACTTGACCTTGACATGACCTTGACTTGACCTTGACTTGCCCTTACATTACCTTGACTTGACCTTGACTTGACCTTGACTTGACCTTGACATGACCTTGACATGACCTTGACTTGACCTTGACTTGACCTTGACTTAACCTTGATGTGACCTTGACTTGACCTTGACTTGACCCTGACTTGACCTTGACATGACCTTGACTCGACCTTGACTTGACCTTGACGTGACCTTGACTTGACCTTGACCCTGACTTGACCTTGACATGACCTTGACTTGACCTTGACATGACCTTGACTTGACCTTGACTTGCCCTTACATTACCTTGACTTGACCTTGACTTGACCTTGACTTGACCTTGACATGACCTTGACATGACCTTGACTTGACCTTGACTTAACCTTGACGTGACCTTGACTTGACCTTGACTTGACCTTGACTTGACCTTGACATGACCTTGACTTGACCTTGACTTAACCTTGACGTGACCTTGACTTGACCTTGACCTTGACTAGACCTTGACTTGACCTTG
The DNA here is from genome assembly GCA_963662145.1 of Sturmia bella. Taxonomy (NCBI): domain Eukaryota; kingdom Metazoa; phylum Arthropoda; class Insecta; order Diptera; family Tachinidae; genus Sturmia; species Sturmia bella. The sequence continues at coordinate 49,406,640 of OY759169.1, forward strand.
ACTTGACCTTGACGTGACCTTGACCTTGACTTGACCTTGACGTGACCTTGACCTTGACTGGACCTTGACTTGACCTTGACTTGACCTTGACTTGACCCTGACTTGACCTTGACATGACCTTGACTTGACCTTGACTTGATCTTGACTTGACCTTGACTTGACCTTGACCTTGACTAGACCTTGACCTTGACTTGACCTTAACTTGACCTTGACGTGACCTTGACTTGACCTTGACTGGACCTTGACTTGACCTTGACTTGACCTTGACTTGACCCTGACATGACCTTGACCTTACCTTGACTTGACCTTGACTTGACCTTGACTCGACCTTGACATGACCTTGACCTGACCTTGACTTGACCTTGACTTGACCTTGACTTGATCTTGACTTGACCTTGACTTGACCTTGACCTTGACTAGACCTTGACTTGATCTTGACTTGACCTTGACTTGACCTTGACTTGACCTTTTCTCAACCTTGACTTGACCTTGACTTGACCTTGACCTGACCTTGACTTGACCTTGACATGACCTTGACTTGACAGTGACATGACCTTGACTTGACCTTGACTTGACCTTGACTTGACCTTGACTTGACCTTTACTTGACCTTGACTTGACCTTGACTTGACCTTGACTTGGCTTGACTTGACTTGACTTGACTTGACCTTGACTTGACCTTGACATGACCTTGACTTGACCTTGACTTGACCTTGACTTGACCTTGACTTGATCTTGACTTGACCTTGACTTGACCTTGACATGACCTTGACTTGACCTTGACTTGATCTTGACTTGACCTTGACTCGACCTTGACTTGACCTTGACTTGACCTTAACTTGACCTTGACATGACCTTGACATGACCTTGACTTGACCTTGACTTGACCTTGACTTGACCTTGACCTAACCTTGACTTGACCTTGACTCGACCTTGACTTGACCTTGACCTTGACCTGACCTTGACTTGACCTTGACTTGACCTTGACTTGATCTTGACTTGACCTTGACTTGACCTTGACCTTGACTAGACCTTGACCTTGACTTGACCTTGACATGGCCTTGACTTGACCTTGACTTGACCTTGACTTGGCTTGACTTGACTTGACTTGACCTTGACTTGACCTTGACTTAACCTTGACTTGACCTTGACTTGACTTTGACTTGGCCTTGACGTGACCTTGACTTGACCTTGACTGGACCTTGACTTGACCTTGACTTGACCCTGACTTGACCTTGACATGACCTTCACTTGACCTTGACATGACCTTGACTTGACCTTGACTTGATCTTGACTTGACCTTGACTTGACCTTGACATGACCTTGACTTGACCTTGACTTGATCTTGACTTGACCTTGACTCGACCTTGACTTGACCTTGACTTGACCTGGACTTGACCTTGACATGTCCTTGACTTGACCTTTACTTGACCTTGACATGACCTTTACATGACCTTGACTTGACCTTGAATTGACCTTGACATGACCCTGACTTGACCTTGACATGACCTTCAGTTGACCTTGACATGACCTTGACTTGACCTTGACTTGATCTTGACTTGACCTTGACTTGACCTTGACTTGACCTTGACTTGATCTTGACTTGACCTTGACTCGACCTTGACTTGACCTTGACATGTCCTTGACTTGACCTTAGCTTGACCTTGACTTGACCTTGACGTGACCTTGACTTAACCTTGACTTGACCTTGACTTGACCTTGACTTGACCTTGACTTGATCTTGACTTGACCTTGACTTGACCTTGACCTTGACTAGACCTTGACTTGACCTTGACGTGACCTTGACCTTGACTTGACCTTGACGTGACCTTGACCTTGACTGGACCTTGACTTGACCTTGACTTGACCTTGACTTGACCCTGACTTGACCTTGACATGACCTTGACTTGACCTTGACTTGATCTTGACTTGACCTTGACCTTGACTAGACCTTGACCTTGACTTGACCTTAACTTGACCTTGACGTGACCTTGACTTGACCTTGACTGGACCTTGACTTGACCTTGACTTGATCTTGACTTGACCTTGACTCGACCTTGACTTGACCTTGACTTGACCTTGACATGTCCTTGACTTGACCTTAGCTTGACCTTGACATGACCTTGACATGACCTTGACTTGACCTTGACTTGACCTTGACTTGATCTTCACTTGACCTTGACATGACCTTGACATGACCTTGACATGACCTTGACTTGACCTTGACATGACCTTGACTTGACCTTGACGTGACCTTGACTTGACCATCACTTAACCTTGACTTGACCTTGACATGACCTTCACTTGACCTTGAATTGACCTTGACTTGACTTGACCTTGACTTGACCTTGACTTGACCTTGACTTGACCTTGACATGACCTTGACTTGACCTTGACTTGATCTTGACTTGACCTTGACTCGACCTTGACTTGACCTTGACTTGACCTTGACATGTCCTTGACTTGACCTTAACTTGACCTTGACATGACCTTGACATGACCTTGACTTGACCTTGACTTGACCTTGACTTGAACTTCACTTGACCTTGACTTGACCTTGACTTGACCTTGACTTGACCTTGACTTGACCTTGACGTGACCTTGACTTGACCTTGACTGGACCTTGACTTGACCTTGACTTGATCTTGACTTGACCTTGACTTGACCTTGACCTTGACTATACCTTGACCTTGACTTGACCTTGACTTGACCTTGACGTGACCTTGACTTGACCTTGACTGGACCTTGACTTGACCTTGACTTGATCTTGACTTGACCTTGACTCGACCTTGACTTGACCTTGACTTGACCTTGACATGTCCTTGACTTGACCTTAGCTTGACCTTGACATGACCTTGACATGACCTTGACTTGACCTTGACTTGACCTTGACTTGATCTTCACTTGACCTTGACATGACCTTGACATGACCTTGACTTGACCTTGACATGACCTTGACTTGAACTTGACGTGACCTTGACTTGACCATCACTTAACCTTGACTTGACCTTGACATGACCTTCACTTGACCTTGACTTGACCTTGACTTGACCTTGACTTGACCTTGACTTGACTTGACCTTGACTTGACCTTGACTTGACCTTGACTTGACCTTGACTTGACCTTGACTTGACCCTGACTTGACCTTGACATGACCTTCACTTGACCTTGACATGACCTTGACTTAAACTTGACTTGACCTTGACTTGACCTTGACTTGATCTTGACTTGACCTTGACTTGACCTTGACGTGACCTTGACTTGACCTTGACTGGACCTTGACTTGACCTTGACTTGATCTTGACTTGACCTTGACTCGACCTTGACTTGACCTTGACTTGACCTTGACATGTCCTTGACTTGACCTTAGCTTGACCTTGACATGACCTTGACATGACCTTGACCTGACCTTGACTTGACCTTGACTTGACCTTGACTTGATCTTGACTTGACCTTGACTTGACCCTGACTTGACCTTGACATGACCTTGACTTGACCTTGACTTGACCTTAACTTGACCTTGACGTGACCTTGACTTGACCTTGACTTGACCTTGACTTGACCTTGACTTGATCTTGACTTGAACTTGACTTGACCTTGACCTTGACTAGACCTTGACCTTGACTTGACCTTAACTTGACCTTGACGTGACCTTGACTTGACCTTGACTGGACCTTGACTTGACCTTGACTTGATCTTGACTTGACCTTGACTCGACCTTGACTTGACCTTGACTTGACCTTGACATGTCCTTGACTTGACCTTAGCTTGACCTTGACATGACCTTGACATGACCTTGACCTGACCTTGACTTGACCTTGACTTGACCTTGACTTGATCTTCACTTGACCTTGACATGACCTTGACATGACCTTGACTTGACCTTGACATGACCTTGACTTGACCTTAGCTTGACCTTGACGTGACCTTGACTTGACCTTGACTTGACCTTGACTTGACCTTGACTTGACCTTGACATGACCTTGACTTGACCTTGACTTAACCTTGACGTGACCTTGACTTGACCTTGACTTGACCTTGACATGACCTTGACCTTCCTTGACTTGACCTTGACTTGACCTTGACATGAACTTGACTTGACCTTGACTTGATCTTGACTTGAGCTTGACTCGACCTTGACTTGACCTTGACTTGAACTGGACTTGACCTTGACGTGACCTTGACTTGACCTTAGCTTGACCTTGACATGACCTTGACATGACCTTGACTTGACCTTGACTTGACCTTGACTTGACCTTGACTTGACCTTGACTTGACCCTGACTTGACCTTGACCTTGACATGACCTTGACTTGACCTTGACTTGACCTTCACTTGACCTTGACGTGACCTTGACTTGACCTTGACTTGACCTTGACGTGACCTTGACTTAACCTTGACTTGACCTTGACTTGACCTTGACTTGACCTTGACTTGACCCTGACTTGACCTTGACATGACCTTCACTTGACCTTGACATGACCTTGACTTGACCTTGACTTGACCTTGACTTGACCTTGACTTGACCTTGACTTGACCCTGACTTGACCTTGACATGACCTTGACTTGACCTTGACTTGACCTTGACTTGACCTTGACATGACCTTGACCTTCCTTGACTTGACCTTGACGTGACCTTGACTTGACCTTGACTTGATCTTGACTTGACCTTGACTCGACCTTGACTTAACCTTGACTTGACCTTGACATGTCCTTCACTTGACCTTAGCTTGACCTTGACATGACCTTGACATGACCTTGACTTGACCTTGACTTGACCTTGACTTGACCTTGACTTGACCCTGACTTGACCTTGACATGACCTTGACTTGACCTTGACTTGACCTTCACTTGACCTTGACGTGACCTTGACTTGACCTTGACTTGACATTGACGTGACCTTGACTTGACATTTACTTGACCTTTACTTGACCTTGACTTGACCCTGACTTGACCTTGACATGACCTTGCTTGACCTTGACATGACCTTGACTTGACCTTGACTTGACCTTGACATGACCTTGACATGACCTTGACTTGACCTTGACTTGACCTTGACTTAACCTTGACGTGACCTTGACTTGACCTTGACTTGACCTTGACATGACCTTGACTTGACCTTGACATGACCTTGACTTGACCTTGACATGACCTTGACTTGACCTTGACATGACCTTCACTTGACCTTGACTTGACCCTGACTTGACCTTGACATGACCTTGACTCGACCTTGACTTGACCTTGACGTGAGCTTGACTTGACCTTGACTTGACCCTGACTTGACCTTGACATGACCTTGACTTGACCTTGACATGACCTTGACTTGACCTTGACTTGCCCTTACATTACCTTGACTTGACCTTGACTTGACCTTGACATGACCTTGACGTGACCTTGACTTGACCTTGACTTGACCTTGACTTAACCTTGACGTGACCTTGACTTGACCTTGACTTGACCTTGACTTGACCTTGACATGACCTTGACTTGACCTTGACTTAACCTTGACGTGACCTTGACTTGACCTTGACTTGACCTTGACTTGACCTTGACATGACCTTGACTTGACCTTGACTTGATCTTGACTTGAGCTTGACTCGATCTTGACTTGACCTTGACTTGAACTGGACTTGACCTTGATATGTCCTTGACTTGACCTTTACTTGACCTTGACATGACCTTTACATGACCTTGACTTGACCTTGACTTGACCTTGACATGACCCTGACTTGACCTTGACATGACCTACACTTGACCTTGACATGACCTTGACTTGACCTTGACTTGATGTTGACTTGTCCTTGACTTGACCTTGACTTGATCTTGACTTGACCTTGACTCGACCTTGACTTGACCTTGACTTGACCTTGACATGTCCTTGACTTGACCTTAGCTTGACCTTGACATGACCTTGACGTGACCTTGACTTAACCTTGACTTGACCTTGACTTGACCTTGACTTGACCTTGACTTGACCTTGACTTGATATTGACTTGACCTTGACCTTGACTAGACCGTGACCTTGACTGGACCTTGACTTGACCTTGACTTGACCTTGACTTGACCCTGACTTGACCTTGACATGACCTTCACTTGACCTTGACATGACCTTGACTTGACCTTGACTTGACCTTGACTTGACCTTGACTTGATCTTGACTTGACCTTGACTTGACCTTGACCTTGACTAGACCTTGACCTTGACTTGACCTTGACTTGACCTTGACGTGACCTTGACTTGACCTTGACTGGACCTTGACTTGACCTTGACTTGATCTTGACTTGACCTTGACTCGACCTTGACTTGACCTTGACTTGACCTTGACATGTCCTTGACTTGACCTTAGCTTGACCTTGACATGACCTTGACATGACCTTGACTTGACCTTGACTTGACCTTGACTTGATCTTCACTTGACCTTGACATGACCTTGACATGACCTTGACTTGACCTTGACATGACCTTGACTTGACCTTGACGTGACCTTGACTTGACCATCACTTAACCTTGACTTGACCTTGACATGACCTTCAGTTGACCTTGACTTGACCTTGACTTGACTTGACCTTGACTTGACCTTGACTTGACCTTGACTTGACCTTGACATGACCTTGACTTGACCTTGACTTGATCTTGACTTGACCTTGACTTGACCTTGACTTGACCTTGACATGTCCTTGACTTGACCTTAACTTGACCTTGACATGACCTTGACATGACCTTGACTTGACCTTGACTTGACCTTGACTTGATCTTCACTTGACCTTGACATGACCTTGACATGACCTTGACTTGACCTTGACATGACCTTGACTTGACCTTGACGTGACCTTGACTTGACCATCACTTAACCTTGACTTGACCTTGACATGACCTTCAGTTGACCTTGACTTGACCTTGACTTGACTTGACCTTGACTTGACCTTGACTTGACCTTGACTTGACCTTGACATGACCTTGACTTGACCTTGAATTGATCTTGACTTGACCTTGACTCGACCTTGACTTGACCTTGACTTGACCTTGACATGTCCTTGACTTGACCTTAACTTGACCTTGACATGACCTTGACATGACCTTGACTTTACCTTGACTTGACATTGACTTGACCTTCACTTGACCTTGACTTGACCTTGACTTGACCTTGACTTGACCATCACTTAACCTTGACTTGACCTTGACATGACCTTCAGTTGACCTTGACTTGACCTTGACTTGACTTGACCTTGACTTGACCTTGACTTGACCTTGACTTGACCTTGACATGACCTTGACTTGACCTTGACTTGATCTTGACTTGACCTTGACTCGACCTTGACTTGACCTTGACATGACCTTGACATGACCTTGACTTGACCTTGACTTGACCTTCACTTGACCTTGACTTGACCTTGACTTGACCTTGACTTGACCTTGACTTGACCTTGACTTGACCTTGACTTGACCTTGACTTGACCTTGACTTGACCTTGACTTGACCTTGACTTGACCTTGACTTGACCTTGACATGACCTTAACTTGACCTTGACTTGACCTTGACCTTGACTAGACCTTGACTTGACCTTGACTTGACCTTGACATGACCTTGACTTGACCTTGACTTGACCTTGACTCGACCTTGACTTGACCTTGACTTGACTTTGACATGTCCTTGACTTGACCTTGACATGACCTTGACTTGACCTTGACTTGACCTTCAGTTGACCTTGACTTGACCTTGACTTGACCTTGACTTTTCCTTGACTTGACCTTGACATGACCTTGACTTGACCTTGACTTGAACTTGACTTGACCTTGACTTGACCTTGACTTGAGCTTGACTTGACCTTGACTTGACCTTGACTCGACCTTGACTTGACCTTGACCTGACCTTGACATGACCTTGACATGACCTTGAATTGACCTTGACTTGACTTTGACTTGACCTTGACTTGACCATGACTTGACCTTGACATGACCTTGACATGACCTTGACTTGAATTTGACTTGACCTTCACTTGACCTTGACTTGACCTTGACTTGATCTTGACTTGACCTTGACCTGACCTTGACATGACCTTGACCTTGGCTTGACCTTGACATGACTTTGACATGACCTTGACTTGACCTTGGCTTGACCTTGACTTGACCATGGCTTGACCTTGACCTTGACTTGACCTTGACTTGACCTTGACTTGACCTTGACTTGACCTTGACTTGACCTTGACTTGACCTTGACATGACCTTGACTTGACCTTGACCTGACCTTGACTTGACCTTGACTTGACCTTGACATGACCTTGACTTGACCTTGACTTGACCTTGACTTGACCTTGACTCGACCTTGATTTAACCTTGACCTGACCTTGACATGACCTTGAATTGACCTTGAATTGATCTTGAGTTGACCTTGACTCGGCCTTGACTTGACCTTGACATGTCCTTGACTTGACCTTGACTTGACCTTGACATGACCTTGACTTGACCTTCACTTGACCTTGACTTGACCTTGACTTGACCTTGACTTGAGCTTGACTTAACCTTGACTTCCCTTCACTTGACCTTGACATGACCTTGACATGACCTTGACTTGACCTTGACTTGACCTTGACTTGACCTTGACTTGACCTTGACTTGACCTTGACTTGACCTTGACTTGAGCCTGACTTGACCTTGACTTGACCTAGACTTGACCTTGACATGACCTTGACTTGACCTTGACTTGACCTTGACTTGACCTTGACTTGACCTTGACTTGACCTTAACTTGACCTTGACTTGACCTTGACTTGACCCTGACTTGACCTTGACATGACCTTTACTTGACCTTGACTTGACCTTGACTTGACCTTGACTTGACCCTGACTTGACCTTGACATGACCTTTACTTGACCTTGACTTGACCTTGACTTGACCTTGACTTGACCTTGACTTAACCTTGACTTGACCTTGACTTGACCTTGACTTGATCTTGACTTGACCTTGACTTGACCTTGACTTGACCTTGACTTGACCTTGACTTGACCTTGACTTGACCTTGACTTGACCTTGACATGACCTTGACATAACCTTGACTTGACCTTGACTTGACCTTGACTTGCCCTTTACTTGACCTTGACATGACCTTGACCTGACCTTGACTTGACCTTGACCTTGACACGACTTTGACTTGAGCTTGACTTAACCATGACTTGACCTTGACTTGACCTTGACTTGGCCTTGACTTGACCTTGACTTGACCTTGACTTGACTTGACCCTGACTTGACCTTGACATGACCTTTACTTGATCTTTACTTGACCTTGACTTGACCTTGACTTGACCTTGACATGACCTTGACTTGACCTTGACTTGACCTTGACATGAGCTTGACTTGACCTTGACTTGACCTTGACTCAACCTTGACTTGACCGTGACCTGACCTTGACATGACCTTGACCTGACCTTGACATGACCTTGACCTTGACTTGACCTTGGCTTGACCTTGACATGACTTTGACATGACCTTGACTTGACCTTGACTTGACCTTGACTTGACCTTGACTTGACCTTGACTTGTCCTTGACTTGACCTTGACTCGACCTTGACTTGACCTTTACCTGACCTTGACTTGACCTTGACTTGACCTTGACATGACCTTGACTTGACCTTGACTTGACCTTGACTTGACCTTGACTTGACCTTGACTCGACCTTGACTTGACCTTGACATGACCTTGAATTGACCTTGACTTGACCTTGACTTGACCTTGACTCGACCTTGACTTGACCTTGACTTGACCTTGACATGACCTTGACTTGACCTTGACTTGACCTTGACTTGACCTTGACTCGACCTTGACTTGACCTTGACTTGATCTTGACTTGACTTTGACATGACCTTGACTTGACCTTGGCTTGACCTTGACTTGACCTTGACTTGACCTTGACTTGACCTTGACATGACCTTGACTTGACCTTGACTTGACCTTGACTTGACCTTGACTTGACCTTGACTTGACCTTGACTTGACCTTGACATGACCTTGACTTGACCTTGACTTGACCTTGACTTGACCTTGACTTGACCTTGACTTGATCTTGACTTGACCTTGACATGACCTTGACCTGACCTTGACATGACCTTGACTTTACCTTGGCTTGACCTTGACATGACTTTGACATGACCTTGACTTGACCTTGACTTGACCTTGACTTGACCTTGACTTGACCTTGACATGACTTTGACATGACCTTGACTTGACCTTGACTTGACCTCGACTTGACCTTGACTTGACCTTGACATGACTTTGACATGACCTTGACTTGACCTTGACATGACCTTGATATGACCTTGATATGACCTTGACTTGACCTTGACTTGACCTTGACTTGACCTTGACTTGACCTTGACATGACCTTGACATGACCTTGACTTGACCTTGACTGACCTTGACTTAACCTTGACTTGACCTTGACTTGACCTTGACATGACCTCTACATGACCTTGACTTGACCTTGACTTGACCTTCACTAGACCTTGACTTGACCTTGACTTGATCTTGACTTGACCTCGACTCAACCTTGACTTGACCTTGACCTGACCTTGACATGACCTTGACTTCACCTTGACATGACTTTGACATGACCTTGACTTGACCTTGACTTGACCTTGACTTGAGCTTGACTTGACCTTGACTTGACCTTCACTTGACCTTGACTTGACCTTGACTTGACCTTGACTCGACCTTGACTTGACCTTGACATGACCTTGACATGACCTTGACATGACCTTGACTTTACCTTGACTTGACATTGACTTGACCTTCACTTGACCTTGACTTGACCTTGACTTGACCTTGACTTGACCTTGACTTGACCTTGACTTGACCATCACTTAACCTTGACTTGACCTTGACATGACCTTCAGTTGACCTTGACTTGACCTTGACTTGACTTGACCTTGACTTGACCTTGACTTGACCTTGACTTGACCTTGACTTGACCTTGACTTGACCTTGACATGACCTTGACTTGACCTTGACTTGATCTTGACTTGACCTTGACTCGACCTTGACTTGACCTTGACATGACCTTGACATGACCTTGACTTGACCTTGACTTGACCTTCACTTGACCTTGACTTGACCTTGACTTGACCTTGACTTGACCTTGACTTGACCTTGACTTGACCTTGACATGACCTTAACTTGACCTTGACTTGACCTTGACCTTGACTAGACCTTGACTTGACCTTGACTTGACCTTGACATGACCTTGACTTGACCTTGACTTGACCTTGACTCGACCTTGACTTGACCTTGACTTGACTTTGACATGTCCTTGACTTGACCTTGACATGACCTTGACTTGACCTTGACTTGACCTTCAGTTGACCTTGACTTGACCTTGACTTGACCTTGACTTTTCCTTGACTTGACCTTGACATGACCTTGACTTGACCTTGACTTGAACTTGACTTGACCTTGACTTGACCTTGACTTGAGCTTGACTTGACCTTGACTTGACCTTGACTCGACCTTGACTTGACCTTGACCTGACCTTGACATGACCTTGACATGACCTTGAATTGACCTTGACTTGACCTTGACTTGACCTTGACTTGACCATGACTTGACCTTGACATGACCTTGACATGACCTTGACTTGACCTTGACTTGACCTTCACTTGACCTTGACTTGACCTTGACTTGATCTTGACTTGACCTTGACCTGACCTTGACATGACCTTGACCTTGGCTTGACCTTGACATGACTTTGACATGACCTTGACTTGACCTTGGCTTGACCTTGACTTGACCATGGCTTGACCTTGACCTTGACTTGACCTTGACTTGACCTTGACTTGACCTTGACTTGACCTTGACTTGACCTTGACATGACCTTGACTTGACCTTGACCTGACCTTGACTTGACCTTGACTTGACCTTGACATGACCTTGACTTGACCTTGACTTGACCTTGACTTGACCTTGACTCGACCTTGACTTAACCTTGACCTGACCTTGACATGACCTTGAATTGACCTTGAATTGATCTTGAGTTGACCTTGACTCGGCCTTGACTTGACCTTGACATGTCCTTGACTTGACCTTGACTTGACCTTGACATGACCTTGACTTGACCTTCACTTGACCTTGACTTGACCTTGACTTGACCTTGACTTAACCTTGACTTCCCTTCACTTGACCTTGACATGACCTTGACATGACCTTGACTTGACCTTGACTTGACCTTGACTTGACCTTGACTTGACCTTGACTTGACCTTGACTTGACCTTGACTTGAGCCTGACTTGACCTTGACTTGACCTAGACTTGACCTTGACATGACCTTGACTTGACCTTGACTTGACCTTGACTTGACCTTGACTTGACCTTGACTTGACCTTAACTTGACCTTGACTTGACCCTGACTTGACCTTGACATGACCTTTACTTGACCTTGACTTGACCTTGACTTGACCTTGACATGACCTTTACTTGACCTTGACTTGACCTTGACTTGACCTTGACTTGACCTTGACTTAACCTTGACTTGACCTTGACTTGACCTTGACTTGATCTTGACTTGACCTTGACTTGACCTTGACTTGACCTTGACTTGACCTTGACTTGACCTTGACTTGACCTTGACTTGACCTTGACATGACCTTGACATAACCTTGACTTGACCTTGACTTGACCTTGACTTGCCCTTTACTTGACCTTGACATGACCTTGACCTGACCTTGACTTGACCTTGACCTTGACACGACTTTGACTTGAGCTTGACTTAACCATGACTTGACCTTGACTTGACCTTGACTTGGCCTTGACTTGACCTTGACTTGACCTTGACTTGACTTGACCCTGACTTGACCTTGACATGACCTTTACTTGATCTTTACTTGACCTTGACTTGACCTTGACTTGACCTTGACATGACCTTGACTTGACCTTGACTTGACCTTGACATGAGCTTGACTTGACCTTGACTTGACCTTGACTCAACCTTGACTTGACCGTGACCTGACCTTGACATGACCTTGACCTGACCTTGACATGACCTTGACCTTGACTTGACCTTGGCTTGACCTTGACATGACTTTGACATGACCTTGACTTGACCTTGACTTGACCTTGACTTGACCTTGACTTGACCTTGACTTGTCCTTGACTTGACCTTGACTCGACCTTGACTTGACCTTTACCTGACCTTGACTTGACCTTGACTTGACCTTGACATGACCTTGACTTGACCTTGACTTGACCTTGACTTGACCTTGACTTGACCTTGACTCGACCTTGACTTGACCTTGACATGACCTTGAATTGACCTTGACTTGACCTTGACTTGACCTTGACTCGACCTTGACTTGACCTTGACTTGACCTTGACATGACCTTGACTTGACCTTGACTTGACCTTGACTTGACCTTGACTCGACCTTGACTTGACCTTGACTTGATCTTGACTTGACTTTGACATGACCTTGACTTGACCTTGGCTTGACCTTGACTTGACCTTGACTTGACCTTGACTTGACCTTGACATGACCTTGACTTGACCTTGACTTGACCTTGACTTGACCTTGACTTGACCTTGACTTGACCTTGACTTGACCTTGACATGACCTTGACTTGACCTTGACTTGACCTTGACTTGACCTTGACTTGACCTTGACTTGATCTTGACTTGACCTTGACATGACCTTGACCTGACCTTGACATGACCTTGACCTTGACTTGACCTTGGCTTGACCTTGACATGACTTTGACATGACCTTGACTTGACCTTGACTTGACTTTGACTTGACCTTGACTTGACCTTGACATGACTTTGACATGACCTTGACTTGACCTTGACTTGACCTTGACTTGACCTTGACTTGACCTTGACATGACTTTGACATGACCTTGACTTGACCTTGACATGACCTTGATATGACCTTGATATGACCTTGACTTGACCTTGACTTGACCTTGACTTGACCTTGACTTGACCTTGACATGACCTTGACATGACCTTGACTTGACCTTGACTGACTTTGACTTAACCTTGACTTGACCTTGACTTGACCTTGACATGACCTCTACATGACCTTGACTTGACCTTGACTTGACCTTGACTTGACCTTGACTTGACCTTGACTTGACCTTGACTTGACCTTGACTTGACCTTGACTTGACCTTGACTTGACCTTCGCTTGACCTTCACTTGACCTTGACTTGACCTCGACTCAACCTTGACTTGACCTTGACCTGACCTTGACATGACCTTGACTTGACCTTGACATGATTTTGACATGACCTTGACTTGACCTTGACTTGACCTTGACTTGACCTTGACTTGACCTTCACTTGACCTTCACTTGACCTTGACTTGACCTTGACTTGACCTTGACTCGACCTTGACTTGACCTTGACCTGACCTTGACTTGACCTTGACTTGACCTTGACTTGACCTTGACATGACCTTGACTTAACCTTGACTTGACCTTGACTTGACCTTGACTTGACCTTGACTTGACCTAGACTTGACCTTGACTTGACCTTGACTTGACCTTGACTTGACCTTGACTTGACCTTGACATGACCTTGACTTGATCTTGATCTTGACTTGACCTTGACTCGACCTTGACTTGACGTTGACTTGACCTTGACATGTCCTTGACTTGACCTTGACTTGACCTTGACATGACCTTGACATGACCTTGACATGACCTTGACTCGACCTTGACTTGACGTTGACTTGACCTTGACATGTCCTTGACTTGACCTTGACTTGACCTTGACATGACCTTGACATGTCCTTGACTTGACCTTGACTTGACCTTGACTTGACCTTGACTTGACTTTCACTTGACCTTGACTTGACCTTGACTTGACGTTGACTTGACCTTGACATGTCCTTGACTTGACCTTGACTTGACCTTGACATGACCTTGACATGACCTTGACATGACCTTGACTCGACCTTGACTTGACCTTGACTGACCTTGACTTAACCTTGACTTGACCTTGACTTGACCTTGACATGACCTTGACATGACCTTGACTTGACCTTGACTTGACCTTGACTTGAGCTTGACTTGACCTTGACTTGACCTTCACTTGACCTTGACTTGACATTGACTTGACCTTGACTCGACCTTGACTTGACCTTGACCTGACCTTGACTTGACCTTGACTTGACCTTGACATGACCTTGACTTAACCTTGACTTGACCTTGACTTGACCTTGACTTGACCTTGACTTGACCTAGACATGACTTTGACATGACCTTGACTTGACCTTGACTTGACCTTGACTTGACCTTGACTTGACCTTGACATGACTTTGACATGACCTTGACTTGACCTTGACTTGACCTTGACTTGACCTTGACTTGACCTTGACATGACTTTGACATGACCTTGACTTGACCTTGACATGACCTTGATATGACCTTGATATGACCTTGACTTGACCTTGACTTGACCTTGACTTGACCTTGACTTGACCTTGACATGACCTTGACATGACCTTGAGTTGACCTTGACTTGACCTTGACTGACCTTGACTTGACCTTGACTTGACCTTGACTTGACCCTGACTTGACCTTGACTTGACCTTGACTTGACCTTGACTTGACTTCGACATGACCTTGACTTGACCTTGACCTTGACTTGACCTTCACTTGACCTTGACTTGACCTGGACTTGATCTTGACTCGACCTTGACTTGACCTTGACTTGACCTTGACTTGACCTTGACTTGACCTTGACTTGATCTTGACATGACCTTGACTTGACCTTGACTTGATCTTGATCTTGACTTGACCTTGACTCGACCTTGACTCGACCTTGACTTGACCTTGACTTGACCTTGACTTGATCTTGACTTGACCTTGACTCGACCTTGACTCGACCTTGACTTGACCTTGACTTGACCTTGACATGTCCTTGACTTGACCTTGACTTGACCTTGACATGACCTTGACATGACCTTGACTTGACCTTGACCTTGACTTGACCTTCACTTGACCTTGACTTGACCTTGACTTGACCTTAACTTGACCTGGACTTGACCTTGACTCGACCTTGACTTGACTTTGACCTTGACTTGACCTTGACATGACCTTGACTTGACCTTGACTTGATCTTGACTTGACCTTGACATGTCCTTGACTTGACCTTGACTTGACCTTGACATGACCTTGACTAGACCTTGACTTGACCTTGACTTGGCCTTGACTTCACCTTGACTTGACCTTGACTTGACCTTGACTTGACCTTGACTTGACCTTGACTTGACCTTGACTTGATCTTGACTTGACTTTGACTTGACCCTGACTTGACCTTGACATGACCTTTACTTGACCTTGACTTGACCTTGACTTGACCTTCACTTGACCTTGACTTGACCTTGACTTGATCTTGACTTGACCTTGACTTGACCTTGACTCAACCTTGACTTGACCTGACCTTGACATGACCTTGACTTGACCTTGACATGACTTTGACATGACCTTTACTTGACCTTGACTTGACCTTGACTTGACCTTGACTTGACCTTGACTTGACCTTGACTTGACCTTCGCTTGACCTTCACTTGACCTTGACCTGACCTTGACTTGACCTTGACTTGACCTTGACTCGACCTTGACTTGACCTTGACCTGACCTTGACTTGACCTTGACTTCACCTTGACTTAACCTTGACTTGACCTTGACTTGACCTTGACTTGACCTTGAATTGACCTTGACTTGACCTTGACTTGACCTTGACTTGACCTTGACATGACCTTGACTTGATCTTGATCTTGACTTGACCTTGACTCGACCTTGACTCGACCTTGACTTGACCTTGACTTGACCTTGACATGTCCTTGACTTGACCTTGACTTGACCTTGACATGACCTTGACATGACCTTGACTTGACCTTGACTTGACCTTCACTTGACCTTCACTTGACCTTGACTTGACCTTGACTTGACCTTGACTCGACCTTGACTTGACCTTGACCTGACCTTGACTTGACCTTGACTTGACCTTGACATGACCCTGACATGACCTTGACTTGACCTTGACTTGACCTTCACTTGACCTTGACTTGACCTTGACTTGATCTTGACTTGACCTTGACTTGACCTTGACTCAACCTTGACTTGACCTGACCTTGACATGACCTTGACTTGACCTTGACATGACTTTGACATGACCTTGACTTGACCTTGACTTGACCTTGACTAGACCTTGACATGACCTTGACATGACCTTGACTTGACCTTGACTTGACCTTCACTTGACCTTGACTTGACCTTGACTTGATCTTGACTTGACCTTGACTTGACCTTGACTCAACCTTGACTTGACCTGACCTTGACATGACCTTGACTTGACCTTGACATGACTTTGACATGACCTTGACTTGACCTTGACTTGACCTTGACTTGACCTTGACTTGACCTTGACATGACCTTGACTTGACCTTGACTCGACCTTGACTTGACCTTGACCTGACCTTGACTTGACCTTGACTTGACCTTGACTTGACCTTGACTTAACCTTGACTTGACCTTGACCTTGACTTGAGCTTGAATTGACCTTGACTTGACCTTGACTTGACCTTGACATGACCTTGACTTGATCTTGATCTTGACTTGACCTTGACTCGACCTTGACTTGACCTTGACTTGACCTTGACATGTCCTTGACTTGACCTTGACTTGACCTTGACATGACCTTGACATGACCTTGACTTGACCTTGACTTGACCTTGACTTGACCTTGACTTGACCTTGACTTGACCTTGACTTAACCTTGACTTGACCTTGACATGACATTGATATGACCTTGACTTGACCTTGACTTGACCTTGACTTGACCTTGACATGACCTTGACTTGACCTTGACTTGACCTTGACTTTACCCTGACGTGACCTTGACTTGACCTTGACTTGACCTTGACTTGACCTTGACTTGACCTTGACATGACCTTGACTTGACCTTGACCTTGACTTGACCTTCACTTGACCTTGACTTGACCTTGACTTGACCTTGACCTTGACTTGACCTTGACATGACCTTGACTTGACCTTGACTTGATCTTGACTTGACCTTGACTTGACCTTGACTTGACCTTGACTTGACCTTGACTCGACCTTGACTTGACCTTGACCTGACCTTGACTTGACCTTGACTTGACCTTGACTTGACCTTGACTTAACCTTGACTTGACCTTGACTTGACCTTGACTTGACCTTGACTTGACCTTGACTTGACCTTGACATGACCTTGACTTGACCTTGACTTGATCTTGACTTGACCTTGACTCGACCTTGACTTGACCTTGACATGACCTTGACATGACCTTGACTTGACCTTGACTTGACCTTCACTTGACCTTGACTTGACCTTGACTTGACCTTGACTTGACCTTGACTTGACCTTGACTTGACCTTGACTTGACCTTGACTTGACCTTGACATGACCTTAACTTGACCTTGACTTGACCTTGACCTTGACTAGACCTTGACTTGACCTTGACTTGACCTTGACATGACCTTGACTTGACCTTGACTTGACCTTGACTCGACCTTGACTTGACCTTGACTTGACTTTGACATGTCCTTGACTTGACCTTGACATGACCTTGACTTGACCTTGACTTGACCTTCAGTTGACCTTGACTTGACCTTGACTTGACCTTGACTTTTCCTTGACTTGACCTTGACATGACCTTGACTTGACCTTGACTTGAACTTGACTTGACCTTGACTTGACCTTGACTTGAGCTTGACTTGACCTTGACTTGACCTTGACTCGACCTTGACTTGACCTTGACCTGACCTTGACATGACCTTGACATGACCTTGAATTGACCTTGACTTGACCTTGACTTGACCTTGACTTGACCATGACTTGACCTTGACATGACCTTGACATGACCTTGACTTGACCTTGACTTGACCTTCACTTGACCTTGACTTGACCTTGACTTGATCTTGACTTGACCTTGACCTGACCTTGACATGACCTTGACCTTGGCTTGACCTTGACATGACTTTGACATGACCTTGACTTGACCTTGGCTTGACCTTGACTTGACCATGGCTTGACCTTGACCTTGACTTGACCTTGACTTGACCTTGACTTGACCTTGACTTGACCTTGACTTGACCTTGACATGACCTTGACTTGACCTTGACCTGACCTTGACTTGACCTTGACTTGACCTTGACATGACCTTGACTTGACCTTGACTTGACCTTGACTTGACCTTGACTCGACCTTGACTTAACCTTGACCTGACCTTGACATGACCTTGAATTGACCTTGAATTGATCTTGAGTTGACCTTGACTCGGCCTTGACTTGACCTTGACATGTCCTTGACTTGACCTTGACTTGACCTTGACATGACCTTGACTTGACCTTCACTTGACCTTGACTTGACCTTGACTTGACCTTGACTTAACCTTGACTTCCCTTCACTTGACCTTGACATGACCTTGACATGACCTTGACTTGACCTTGACTTGACCTTGACTTGACCTTGACTTGACCTTGACTTGACCTTGACTTGACCTTGACTTGAGCCTGACTTGACCTTGACTTGACCTAGACTTGACCTTGACATGACCTTGACTTGACCTTGACTTGACCTTGACTTGACCTTGACTTGACCTTGACTTGACCTTAACTTGACCTTGACTTGACCCTGACTTGACCTTGACATGACCTTTACTTGACCTTGACTTGACCTTGACTTGACCTTGACATGACCTTTACTTGACCTTGACTTGACCTTGACTTGACCTTGACTTGACCTTGACTTAACCTTGACTTGACCTTGACTTGACCTTGACTTGATCTTGACTTGACCTTGACTTGACCTTGACTTGACCTTGACTTGACCTTGACTTGACCTTGACTTGACCTTGACTTGACCTTGACATGACCTTGACATAACCTTGACTTGACCTTGACTTGACCTTGACTTGCCCTTTACTTGACCTTGACATGACCTTGACCTGACCTTGACTTGACCTTGACCTTGACACGACTTTGACTTGAGCTTGACTTAACCATGACTTGACCTTGACTTGACCTTGACTTGGCCTTGACTTGACCTTGACTTGACCTTGACTTGACTTGACCCTGACTTGACCTTGACATGACCTTTACTTGATCTTTACTTGACCTTGACTTGACCTTGACTTGACCTTGACATGACCTTGACTTGACCTTGACTTGACCTTGACATGAGCTTGACTTGACCTTGACTTGACCTTGACTCAACCTTGACTTGACCGTGACCTGACCTTGACATGACCTTGACCTGACCTTGACATGACCTTGACCTTGACTTGACCTTGGCTTGACCTTGACATGACTTTGACATGACCTTGACTTGACCTTGACTTGACCTTGACTTGACCTTGACTTGACCTTGACTTGTCCTTGACTTGACCTTGACTCGACCTTGACTTGACCTTTACCTGACCTTGACTTGACCTTGACTTGACCTTGACATGACCTTGACTTGACCTTGACTTGACCTTGACTTGACCTTGACTTGACCTTGACTCGACCTTGACTTGACCTTGACATGACCTTGAATTGACCTTGACTTGACCTTGACTTGACCTTGACTCGACCTTGACTTGACCTTGACTTGACCTTGACATGACCTTGACTTGACCTTGACTTGACCTTGACTTGACCTTGACTCGACCTTGACTTGACCTTGACTTGATCTTGACTTGACTTTGACATGACCTTGACTTGACCTTGGCTTGACCTTGACTTGACCTTGACTTGACCTTGACTTGACCTTGACATGACCTTGACTTGACCTTGACTTGACCTTGACTTGACCTTGACTTGACCTTGACTTGACCTTGACTTGACCTTGACATGACCTTGACTTGACCTTGACTTGACCTTGACTTGACCTTGACTTGACCTTGACTTGATCTTGACTTGACCTTGACATGACCTTGACCTGACCTTGACATGACCTTGACCTTGACTTGACCTTGGCTTGACCTTGACATGACTTTGACATGACCTTGACTTGACCTTGACTTGACTTTGACTTGACCTTGACTTGACCTTGACATGACTTTGACATGACCTTGACTTGACCTTGACTTGACCTTGACTTGACCTTGACTTGACCTTGACATGACTTTGACATGACCTTGACTTGACCTTGACATGACCTTGATATGACCTTGATATGACCTTGACTTGACCTTGACTTGACCTTGACTTGACCTTGACTTGACCTTGACATGACCTTGACATGACCTTGACTTGACCTTGACTGACTTTGACTTAACCTTGACTTGACCTTGACTTGACCTTGACATGACCTCTACATGACCTTGACTTGACCTTGACTTGACCTTGACTTGACCTTGACTTGACCTTGACTTGACCTTGACTTGACCTTGACTTGACCTTGACTTGACCTTGACTTGACCTTCGCTTGACCTTCACTTGACCTTGACTTGACCTCGACTCAACCTTGACTTGACCTTGACCTGACCTTGACATGACCTTGACTTGACCTTGACATGATTTTGACATGACCTTGACTTGACCTTGACTTGACCTTGACTTGACCTTGACTTGACCTTGACTTGACCTTCACTTGACCTTCACTTGACCTTGACTTGACCTTGACTTGACCTTGACTCGACCTTGACTTGACCTTGACCTGACCTTGACTTGACCTTGACTTGACCTTGACTTGACCTTGACATGACCTTGACTTAACCTTGACTTGACCTTGACTTGACCTTGACTTGACCTTGACTTGACCTAGACTTGACCTTGACTTGACCTTGACTTGACCTTGACTTGACCTTGACTTGACCTTGACATGACCTTGACTTGATCTTGATCTTGACTTGACCTTGACTCGACCTTGACTTGACGTTGACTTGACCTTGACATGTCCTTGACTTGACCTTGACTTGACCTTGACATGACCTTGACATGACCTTGACATGACCTTGACTCGACCTTGACTTGACGTTGACTTGACCTTGACATGTCCTTGACTTGACCTTGACTTGACCTTGACATGACCTTGACATGTCCTTGACTTGACCTTGACTTGACCTTGACTTGACCTTGACTTGACTTTCACTTGACCTTGACTTGACCTTGACTTGACGTTGACTTGACCTTGACATGTCCTTGACTTGACCTTGACTTGACCTTGACATGACCTTGACATGACCTTGACATGACCTTGACTCGACCTTGACTTGACCTTGACTGACCTTGACTTAACCTTGACTTGACCTTGACTTGACCTTGACATGACCTTGACATGACCTTGACTTGACCTTGACTTGACCTTGACTTGAGCTTGACTTGACCTTGACTTGACCTTCACTTGACCTTGACTTGACATTGACTTGACCTTGACTCGACCTTGACTTGACCTTGACCTGACCTTGACTTGACCTTGACTTGACCTTGACATGACCTTGACTTAACCTTGACTTGACCTTGACTTGACCTTGACTTGACCTTGACTTGACCTAGACATGACTTTGACATGACCTTGACTTGACCTTGACTTGACCTTGACTTGACCTTGACTTGACCTTGACATGACTTTGACATGACCTTGACTTGACCTTGACTTGACCTTGACTTGACCTTGACTTGACCTTGACATGACTTTGACATGACCTTGACTTGACCTTGACATGACCTTGATATGACCTTGATATGACCTTGACTTGACCTTGACTTGACCTTGACTTGACCTTGACTTGACCTTGACATGACCTTGACATGACCTTGAGTTGACCTTGACTTGACCTTGACTGACCTTGACTTGACCTTGACTTGACCTTGACTTGACCCTGACTTGACCTTGACTTGACCTTGACTTGACCTTGACTTGACTTCGACATGACCTTGACTTGACCTTGACCTTGACTTGACCTTCACTTGACCTTGACTTGACCTGGACTTGATCTTGACTCGACCTTGACTTGACCTTGACTTGACCTTGACTTGACCTTGACTTGACCTTGACTTGATCTTGACATGACCTTGACTTGACCTTGACTTGACCTTGACTTGATCTTGATCTTGACTTGACCTTGACTCGACCTTGACTCGACCTTGACTTGACCTTGACTTGACCTTGACTTGATCTTGACTTGACCTTGACTCGACCTTGACTCGACCTTGACTTGACCTTGACTTGACCTTGACATGTCCTTGACTTGACCTTGACTTGACCTTGACATGACCTTGACATGACCTTGACTTGACCTTGACCTTGACTTGACCTTCACTTGACCTTGACTTGACCTTGACTTGACCTTAACTTGACCTGGACTTGACCTTGACTCGACCTTGACTTGACTTTGACCTTGACTTGACCTTGACATGACCTTGACTTGACCTTGACTTGATCTTGACTTGACCTTGACATGTCCTTGACTTGACCTTGACTTGACCTTGACATGACCTTGACTAGACCTTGACTTGACCTTGACTTGGCCTTGACTTCACCTTGACTTGACCTTGACTTGACCTTGACTTGACCTTGACTTGACCTTGACTTGACCTTGACTTGATCTTGACTTGACTTTGACTTGACCCTGACTTGACCTTGACATGACCTTTACTTGACCTTGACTTGACCTTGACTTGACCTTCACTTGACCTTGACTTGACCTTGACTTGATCTTGACTTGACCTTGACTTGACCTTGACTCAACCTTGACTTGACCTGACCTTGACATGACCTTGACTTGACCTTGACATGACTTTGACATGACCTTGACTTGACCTTGACTTGACCTTGACTTGACCTTGACTTGACCTTGACTTGACCTTGACTTGACCTTGACTTGACCTTCGCTTGACCTTCACTTGACCTTGACCTGACCTTGACTTGACCTTGACTTGACCTTGACTCGACCTTGACTTGACCTTGACCTGACCTTGACTTGACCTTGACTTCACCTTGACTTAACCTTGACTTGACCTTGACTTGACCTTGACTTGACCTTGAATTGACCTTGACTTGACCTTGACTTGACCTTGACTTGACCTTGACATGACCTTGACTTGATCTTGATCTTGACTTGACCTTGACTCGACCTTGACTCGACCTTGACTTGACCTTGACTTGACCTTGACATGTCCTTGACTTGACCTTGACTTGACCTTGACATGACCTTGACATGACCTTGACTTGACCTTGACTTGACCTTCACTTGACCTTCACTTGACCTTGACTTGACCTTGACTTGACCTTGACTCGACCTTGACTTGACCTTGACCTGACCTTGACTTGACCTTGACTTGACCTTGACATGACCCTGACATGACCTTGACTTGACCTTGACTTGACCTTCACTTGACCTTGACTTGACCTTGACTTGATCTTGACTTGACCTTGACTTGACCTTGACTCAACCTTGACTTGACCTGACCTTGACATGACCTTGACTTGACCTTGACTTGACCTTGACTTGACCTTGACTTGACCTTGACTTGACCTTCGCTTGACCTTCACTTGACCTTGACTTGACCTCGACTCAACCTTGACTTGACCTTGACCTGACCTTGACATGACCTTGACTTGACCTTGACATGATTTTGACATGACCTTGACTTGACCTTGACTTGACCTTGACTTGACCTTGACTTGACCTTCACTTGACCTTCACTTGACCTTGACTTGACCTTGACTTGACCTTGACTCGACCTTGACTTGACCTTGACCTGACCTTGACTTGACCTTGACTTGACCTTGACTTGACCTTGACATGACCTTGACTTAACCTTGACTTGACCTTGACTTGACCTTGACTTGACCTTGACTTGACCTAGACTTGACCTTGACTTGACCTTGACTTGACCTTGACTTGACCTTGACTTGACCTTGACATGACCTTGACTTGATCTTGATCTTGACTTGACCTTGACTCGACCTTGACTTGACGTTGACTTGACCTTGACATGTCCTTGACTTGACCTTGACTTGACCTTGACATGACCTTGACATGACCTTGACATGACCTTGACTCGACCTTGACTTGACGTTGACTTGACCTTGACATGTCCTTGACTTGACCTTGACTTGACCTTGACATGACCTTGACATGTCCTTGACTTGACCTTGACTTGACCTTGACTTGACCTTGACTTGACTTTCACTTGACCTTGACTTGACCTTGACTTGACGTTGACTTGACCTTGACATGTCCTTGACTTGACCTTGACTTGACCTTGACATGACCTTGACATGACCTTGACATGACCTTGACTCGACCTTGACTTGACCTTGACTGACCTTGACTTAACCTTGACTTGACCTTGACTTGACCTTGACATGACCTTGACATGACCTTGACTTGACCTTGACTTGACCTTGACTTGAGCTTGACTTGACCTTGACTTGACCTTCACTTGACCTTGACTTGACATTGACTTGACCTTGACTCGACCTTGACTTGACCTTGACCTGACCTTGACTTGACCTTGACTTGACCTTGACATGACCTTGACTTAACCTTGACTTGACCTTGACTTGACCTTGACTTGACCTTGACTTGACCTAGACATGACTTTGACATGACCTTGACTTGACCTTGACTTGACCTTGACTTGACCTTGACTTGACCTTGACATGACTTTGACATGACCTTGACTTGACCTTGACTTGACCTTGACTTGACCTTGACTTGACCTTGACATGACTTTGACATGACCTTGACTTGACCTTGACATGACCTTGATATGACCTTGATATGACCTTGACTTGACCTTGACTTGACCTTGACTTGACCTTGACTTGACCTTGACATGACCTTGACATGACCTTGAGTTGACCTTGACTTGACCTTGACTGACCTTGACTTGACCTTGACTTGACCTTGACTTGACCCTGACTTGACCTTGACTTGACCTTGACTTGACCTTGACTTGACTTCGACATGACCTTGACTTGACCTTGACCTTGACTTGACCTTCACTTGACCTTGACTTGACCTGGACTTGATCTTGACTCGACCTTGACTTGACCTTGACTTGACCTTGACTTGACCTTGACTTGACCTTGACTTGATCTTGACATGACCTTGACTTGACCTTGACTTGACCTTGACTTGATCTTGATCTTGACTTGACCTTGACTCGACCTTGACTCGACCTTGACTTGACCTTGACTTGACCTTGACTTGATCTTGACTTGACCTTGACTCGACCTTGACTCGACCTTGACTTGACCTTGACTTGACCTTGACATGTCCTTGACTTGACCTTGACTTGACCTTGACATGACCTTGACATGACCTTGACTTGACCTTGACCTTGACTTGACCTTCACTTGACCTTGACTTGACCTTGACTTGACCTTAACTTGACCTGGACTTGACCTTGACTCGACCTTGACTTGACTTTGACCTTGACTTGACCTTGACATGACCTTGACTTGACCTTGACTTGATCTTGACTTGACCTTGACATGTCCTTGACTTGACCTTGACTTGACCTTGACATGACCTTGACTAGACCTTGACTTGACCTTGACTTGGCCTTGACTTCACCTTGACTTGACCTTGACTTGACCTTGACTTGACCTTGACTTGACCTTGACTTGACCTTGACTTGATCTTGACTTGACTTTGACTTGACCCTGACTTGACCTTGACATGACCTTTACTTGACCTTGACTTGACCTTGACTTGACCTTCACTTGACCTTGACTTGACCTTGACTTGATCTTGACTTGACCTTGACTTGACCTTGACTCAACCTTGACTTGACCTGACCTTGACATGACCTTGACTTGACCTTGACATGACTTTGACATGACCTTGACCTGACCTTGACTTGACCTTGACTTGACCTTGACTTGACCTTGACTTGACCTTGACTTGACCTTGACTTGACCTTCGCTTGACCTTCACTTGACCTTGACCTGACCTTGACTTGACCTTGACTTGACCTTGACTCGACCTTGACTTGACCTTGACCTGACCTTGACTTGACCTTGACTTCACCTTGACTTAACCTTGACTTGACCTTGACTTGACCTTGACTTGACCTTGAATTGACCTTGACTTGACCTTGACTTGACCTTGACTTGACCTTGACATGACCTTGACTTGATCTTGATCTTGACTTGACCTTGACTCGACCTTGACTCGACCTTGACTTGACCTTGACTTGACCTTGACATGTCCTTGACTTGACCTTGACTTGACCTTGACATGACCTTGACATGACCTTGACTTGACCTTGACTTGACCTTCACTTGACCTTCACTTGACCTTGACTTGACCTTGACTTGACCTTGACTCGACCTTGACTTGACCTTGACCTGACCTTGACTTGACCTTGACTTGACCTTGACATGACCCTGACATGACCTTGACTTGACCTTGACTTGACCTTCACTTGACCTTGACTTGACCTTGACTTGATCTTGACTTGACCTTGACTTGACCTTGACTCAACCTTGACTTGACCTGACCTTGACATGACCTTGACTTGACCTTGACATGACTTTGACATGACCTTGACTTGACCTTGACTTGACCTTGACTAGACCTTGACATGACCTTGACATGACCTTGACTTGACCTTGACTTGACCTTCACTTGACCTTGACTTGACCTTGACTTGATCTTGACTTGACCTTGACTTGACCTTGACTCAACCTTGACTTGACCTGACCTTGACATGACCTTGACTTGACCTTGACATGACTTTGACATGACCTTGACTTGACCTTGACTTGACCTTGACTTGACCTTGACTTGACCTTGACTTGACCTTGACTTGACCTTGACTCGACCTTGACTTGACCTTGACCTGACCTTGACTTGACCTTGACTTGACCTTGACTTGACCTTGACTTGACCTTGACTTAACCTTGACTTGACCTTGACCTTGACTTGACCTTGAATTGACCTTGACTTGACCTTGACTTGACCTTGACATGACCTTGACTTGATCTTGATCTTGACTTGACCTTGACTCGACCTTGACTTGACCTTGACTTGACCTTGACATGTCCTTGACTTGACCTTGACTTGACCTTGACATGACCTTGACATGACCTTGACTTGACCTTGACTTGACCTTGACTTGACCTTCACTTGACCTTGACTTGACCTTGACTTGACCTTGACTTGACCTTGACTTGACCTTGACTTAACCTTGACTTGACCTTGACATGACATTGATATGACCTTGACTTGACCTTGACTTGACCTTGACTTGACCTTGACATGACCTTGACTTGACCTTGACTTGACCTTGACTTTACCCTGACGTGACCTTGACTTGACCTTGACTTGACCTTGACTTGACCTTGACTTGACCTTGACATGACCTTGACTTGACCTTGACCTTGACTTGACCTTCACTTGACCTTGACTTGACCTTGACTTGACCTTGACCTTGACTTGACCTTGACATGACCTTGACTTGACCTTGACTTGATCTTGACTTGACCTTGACTTGACCTTGACTTGACCTTGACTTGACCTTGACTCGACCTTGACTTGACCTTGACCTGACCTTGACTTGACCTTGACTTGACCTTGACTTGACCTTGACTTAACCTTGACTTGACCTTGACTTGACCTTGACTTGACCTTGACTTGACCTTGACTTGACCTTGACATGACCTTGACTTGATCTTGACTTGACCTTGACTCGACCTTGACTCGACCTTGACTTGACCTTGACTTGACCTTGACATGTCCTTGACTTGACCTTGACTTGACCTTGACATGACCTTGACATGACCTTGACTTGACCTTGACCTTGACTTGACCTTCACTTGACCTTGACTTGACCTTGACTTGACCTTGACTTGATCTTGACTTGACCTTGACATGTCCTTGACTTGACCTTGACTTGACCTTGACATGACCTTGACTTGACCTTGACTTGACCTTGACTTGGCCTTGACTTGACCTTGATTTGACCTTGACTTGACCTTGACTTGACCTTGACTTGACCTTGACTTGACCTTGACTTGATCTTGACTTGACTTTGACTTGACCCTGACTTGACCTTGACATGACCTTTACTTGACCTTGACTTGACCTTGACTTGACCTTGACTTGACCTTGACTTGACCTTGACGTGACCTTGACTCGACCTTGACTTGACCTTGACCTGACCTTGACATGACCTTGACTTGACCTTGACTTGACCTTGACATGACCTTGACATGACCTTGACTTGACCTTGACTTGATCTTGACTTGACCTTGACTTGACCTTGTCTTGACCTTGACTTGAACTTGACTTGACCTTCACATGACCTTGACTTGACCTTGACTTGACCTTGACATGACCTTGACTTGACCTTGACTTGACCTTGACCTGACCTTGACATGACCTTGACTTGACCTTGACTTGACCTTGACATGACCTTGACATGACCTTGACTTGACCTTGACTTGATCTTGACTTGACCTTGACTTGACCTTGTCTTGACCTTGACTTGAACTTGACTTGACCTTCACTTGACCTTGACTTGACCTTGACTTGACCTTGACATGACCTTGACTTGACCTTGACTTGATCTTGACTTGACCTTGACTTGACCTTGACTTGACCTTGACTTGACCTTGACTCGACCTTGACTTGACCTTGACCTGACCTTGACTTGACCTTGACTTGACCTTGACTTGACCTTGACTTAACCTTGACTTGACCTTGACTTGACCTTGACTTGACCTTGACTTGACCTTGACTTGACCTTGACATGACCTTGACTTGATCTTGACTTGACCTTGACTCGACCTTGACTCGACCTTGACTTGACCTTGACTTGACCTTGACATGTCCTTGACTTGACCTTGACTTGACCTTGACTTGACCTGGACTTGACCTTGGCTCGACCTTGACTTGACTTTGACCTTGACTTGACCTTGACATGACCTTGACTTGACCTTGACTTGATCTTGACTTGACCTTGACATGTCCTTGACTTGACCTTGACTTGACCTTGACATGACCTTGACTTGACCTTGACTTGACCTTGACTTGGCCTTGACTTGACCTTGATTTGACCTTGACTTGACCTTGACTTGACCTTGACTTGACCTTGACTTGACCTTGACTTGATCTTGACTTGACTTTGACTTGACCCTGACTTGACCTTGACATGACCTTTACTTGACCTTGACTTGACCTTGACTTGACCTTGACTTGACCTTGACTTGACCTTGACGTGACCTTGACTCGACCTTGACTTGACCTTGACCTGACCTTGACATGACCTTGACTTGACCTTGACTTGACCTTGACATGACCTTGACATGTCCTTGACTTGACCTTGACTTGATCTTGACTTGACCTTGACTTGACCTTGTCTTGACCTTGACTTGAACTTGACTTGACCTTCACTTGACCTTGACTTGACCTTGACTTGACCTTGACATGACCTTGACTTGACCTTGACTTGACCTTGAGTTGACCTTGACTTGACCTTGACTTGACCTTGACTTGACCTTGACATGACCTTGACTTGATCTTGATCTTGACTTGACCTTGACGTGACCTTGACTTGACCTTGACTTGACCTTGACATGACCTTGACATGACCTTGACTTGACCTTGACTTGACCTTGACATGACCTTGACTTGACCTTGACTTGACCTTGACTTGACCTTGTCTTGACCTTGACTTGACCTTGACTTGACCTTCACTTGACCTTGACTTGACCTTGACTTGACCTTGACATGACCTTGACTTGACCTTGACATGACTTTGACTTGACCTTGACATGACCTTGACGTGACCTTGACTTGACCTTGACTTAACCTTGACTTGACCTTGACTTAACCTTGACTTGACCTTGACTTGACCTTGACTTGACCTTCACTTGACCTTGACTTGACCTTGACATGACCTTAACTTGACCTTGACATGACTTTGACTTGAGCTTGACTTGACCTTGACTTGACCTTGACTTGACCTTGACTCGACCTTGACTTGACCTTGACCTGACCTTGACATGACCTTGACTTGACCTTGACTTGACCTTGACATGACCTTGATATGACCTTGACTTGACCTTGACTTGACCTTCACTTGACCTTGACTTGACCTTGACTTGACCTTGACTTGACCTTGACTTGACCTTGACTCGACCTTGACTTGACCTTGACTTGACCTTGACATGACCTTGATATGACCTTGACTTGACCTTGACATGACCTTGACTTGACCGTGACTTGACCTTGACTTGACCTTGACTTGACCTTGACTTGACCTTGACATGACCTTGACATGACCTTGACTTGACCTTGACTTGATTTTGACTTGACCTTGACCCAACCTTGACTTGACCTTGACTTGACCTTCACATGACCTTGACATGACCTTGACTTGAAATTGACTTGAACTTGACTTGACCTTCACTTGACCTTGTCTTGACCTTGAATTGATCTTGACTTGACCTTGACCTTGACTTGACCTTGACTTGACCTTGACCTGACCTTGACATGACCTTGAACTTGACTTGACCTTGGCTTGACCTTGACTTGACCTTGACTTGACCTTGACTTGACCTTGACTTTACCTTGACTTGACCTTGACTTGGCCTTGACTTGACCTTGACTCGACCTTGACTTGACCTTGACCTGACCTTGACATGACCTTGACTTGACCTTGACTTGACCTTGACATGACCTTGATATGACCTTGATATGACCTTGACTTGACCTTGACTTGACCTTGACTTGACCTTGACATGACCTTGACTTGACCTTGACTTGACCTTGACTCAACCTTGACTTGACCTTGACCTGACCTTGACATGACCTTGACTTGACCTTGACATGACTTTGACATGACCTTGACTTGACCTTGACTTGACCTTGACTTGACCTTGACTTGACCTTGACTGGACCTTGACTTGACCTTCACTTGACCTTGACTTGACCTTGACCTGACCTTGACTTGACCTTGACTCGACCTTGACTTGACCTTGACCTGACCTTGACTTGACCTTGACTTGACCTTGACTTGACCTTGACATGACCTTGACTTAACCTTGACTTGACCTTGACTTGACCTTGACTTGACCTTGACTTGACCTTGACTTGACCTTGACTTGACCTTGACTTGACCTTGACTTGACCTTGACATGACCTTGACTTGATCTTGATCTTGACTTGACCTTGACTCGACCTTGACTTGACCTTGACTTGACCTTGACATGTCCTTGACTTGACCTTGACATGACCTTGACATGACTTTGACATGACCTTGACTTGACCTTGACTTGACCTTGACTTGACCTTGACTTGACCTTGACTGGACCTTGACTTGACCTTCACTTGACCTTGACTTGACCTTGACCTGACCTTGACTTGACCTTGACTCGACCTTGACTTGACCTTGACCTGACCTTGACTTGACCTTGACTTGACCTTGACTTGACCTTGACTTGCCCTTCACTTGACCTTGACTTGACCTTGACTTGACCTTGACCTTGACTTGACCTTGACTTAACCTTGACTTCCCTTGACTTGACCTTGACATGACATTGATATGACCTTGGCTTGACCTTGACTTGAACTTGACTTGACCTTGACATGACCTTGACATGACCTTGACTTGACCTTGACTTGACCTTGACTTGACCCTGACTTGACCTTGACTTGACCTTGACTTGACCCTGACTTGACCTCGACATGACCTTGACTTGACCTTAACCTTGACTTGACCTTCACTTGACCTTGACTTGACCTTGACTTGACCTGGACTTGACCTTGACTTGACCTTGACATGACCTTGACATGACCTTGACTTGACCTTGACTTGATCTTGACTTGACCTTGACGTGACCTTGACTTGACCTTGACTTGCCCTTGACTTGACCTTGACATGACTTTGACTTGACCTTGACTTGACCTTGACAAGACTTTGACTTGACCTTGACTTGGCCTTGCCTTGACCTTGACTTGGCCTTGCCTTGACTTGACCTTGACTTGACCTTGACTTGATCTTGACTTGACCTTGACTTGACCCTGACTTGACCTTGACATGACCTTTACTTGACCTTGACTTGACCTTGACTCGACATTGACTTGACCTTGACCTGACCTTGACATGACCTTGACTTGACCTTGACTTGACCTTGACAATAACTTGATATGACCTTGACTTGACCTTGACTTGATCTTGACTTGACCTTGACTTGACCTTGACTTGACCTTGACATGACCTTGACATGACCTTGACTTGACCTTGACTTGATCTTGACTTGACCTTGACGTGACCTTGACTTGACCTTGACTTGCCCTTGACTTGACCTTGACATGACTTTGACTTGACCTTGACTTGACCTTGACATGACTTTGACTTGACCCTGACTTGACCTCGACATGACCTTGACTTGACCTTAACCTTGACTTGACCTTCACTTGACCTTGACTTGACCTTGACTTGACCTGGACTTGACCTTGACTTGACCTTGACATGACCTTGACATGACCTTGACTTGACCTTGACTTGATCTTGACTTGACCTTGACGTGACCTTGACTTGACCTTGACTTGACCTTGACTTAACCTTGACTTGACCTTGACTTGACCTTGACGTGATCTTGACTTGACCTTGACTTAACCTTGACTTGACCTTGACTTGACCTTCACTTGACCTAGACTTGACCTTGACTTGATCTTGACTTGACCTTGTCTTGACCTTGACTCAACCTTGACTTGACCTTGACCTGACCTTGGCATGACCTTGACTTGACCTTGACTTGACCTTCACTTGACCTTGACTTGACCTTGACTTGACCTTCACTTGACCTTGACTTGACCTTGACTTGACCTTGACTTGACCTTGACTTGACCTTGACTCGACCTTGACTCGACCTTGACTTGACCTTGACATGACCTTGACTTGACCTTGATTTGACCTTGACTTGACATTGACTTGACCTTGACTTGACCTTGACTTGACCTTGACATGACCTTGACATGACCTTGACTTGACCTTGACTTGACTTTGACTTGACCTTGACTCAACCTTGACTTGACCTTGACATGACCTTGACATGACCTTGACTTGACCTTGACATGACCTTGACATGACCTTGACTTGATTTTGACTTGACCTTGACTCGACCTTGACTTGACCTTGACTTGACCTTGACTTGATTTTGACTTGACCTTGACTCGACCTTGACTTGACCTTGACTTGACTTTGACATGTCCTTGACTTGACTTTGACATGACCTTGACTTGACCTTGACTTGACCTTCACTTGACCTTGACTTGACCTTGACTTGAGCTTGACTTGACCTTGACTTGACCTTGACCTGACCTTGACATGACCTTGACTGTACCTTGACTTGACCTTGACATGACCTTGACATGACCTTGACATGACCTTGACTTGACCTTGACTTGACCTTGACTTGACCTTGACATGACCTTGACTTGACCTTGCCTTGACCTTGACTTGATCTTGACTTGACCTTGACATGACCTTGACATGACGTTGACTTGATCTTGACTTGATCTTGACTTGACCTTGACTTGACCTTGACTTGACCTTGGCTTGACCTTGACATGACTTTGACTTGACCTTGACTTGACCTTGACATGACTTTGACTTGACCTTGACTTGGCCTTGCCTTGACCTTGACTTGGCCTTGCCTTGCCTTGACTTGACCTTGACTTGACCTTGACTTGATCTTGACTTGACCTTGACTTGACCCTGACTTGACCTTGACATGACCTTTACTTGACCTTGACTTGACCTTGACTCGACATTGACTTGACCTTGACCTGACCTTGACATGACCTTGACTTGACCTTGACTTGACCTTGACAATAACTTGATATGACCTTGACTTGACCTTGACTTGACCTTGACTTGATCTTGGCCTTGACTTGACCTTGACATGACCTTGACTTGACCTTGACATGACCTTGACTTGACCTTGACTTGATCTTGACTTGACCTTGACTTGATTTTGACTTGACCTTGACTCGACCTTGACTTGACCTTGACTTGACTTTGACATGTCCTTGACATGACCTTGACATGACCTTGACTTCACCTTGACTTGACACTGACTTGACCTTGACTTGATCTTGGCCTTGACTTGACCTTGACATGACCTTGACTTGACCTTGACATGACCTTGACTTGACCTTGACTTGATCTTGACTTGACCTTGACTCGACCTTGACTTGACCTTGACTTGATTTTGACTTGACCTTGACTCGACCTTGACTTGACCTTGACTTGACCTTGATTTGACCTTGACTTGACCTTGACTTGACCTTGACTTGATCTTGACCTTGACTTGACCTTGACATTACCTTGACTTGACCTTGACTTGACCTTGACTTGACCTTGACTTGATCTTGACCTTGACTTGACCTTGACATGACCTTGACTTGACCTTGACTTGACCGTGACTTGACCTTGACTTGATTTTGACTTGACCTTGACTCGACCTTGACTTGACCTTGACTTGACTTTGACATGTCCTTGACATGACCTTGACTTGACCTTGACTTGATTTTGACTTGACCTTGACTCGACCTTGACTTGACCTTGACTTGACCTTGACTTGACCTTGACTTGACCTTGACTTGACCTTGACTTGACCTTGACTTGACCTTGACTTGACCTTGACTTGACCTTGACTTGACCTTGACTTGATCTTGACCTTGACTTGACCTTGACATGACCTTGACTTGGCCTTGACATGACCTTGACTTGATCTTGACTTGACCTTGACTTGACCTTGAGTTGACCTTGACATGTCCTTGACATGACCTTGACATGACCTTGACTCGAACTTGACTTGACCTTGACTTGACCTTGACATGACCTTGACTTGACGTTGACTTGACGTTGACTTGACCTTGACTTGACCTTGACATGACCTTGACATGACCTTGACTTGACCTTGACTTGACCTTGATTTGATTTTGACTTGACCTTGACTCGACCTTGACCTGACCTTGACTTGACTTTGACATGTCCTTGACTTGACCTTGACATGACCTTGACATGACCTTCAATTGACCTTGACTTGACCTTGACTTGACCTTGACTTGACCTTGACTTGACCTTGACATGACCTTGACATGACGTTGACTTGACCTCAACTTGACCTTGACTTGACTTTGATTTGATCTTGACTTGACCTTGACTTGACCTTGACTTGACTTTGACATGTCCTTGACATGACCTTGAATTGACCTTGACTTGACCTTGACTCGACCTTGACTTGATTTTGACTTGACCTTGACTCGACCTTGACTTGACCTTGACTTGACCTTGACTTGACCTTGACTTGACCTTGACTTGCCCTTCACTTGACCTTGACTTGACCTTGACTTGACCTTGACTTGACCTTGACTTGACCTTGACTTTGACTTGACCTTGACTTGACTTTGACCTTGACTTGACCTTGACTTAACCTTGACTTCCCTTGACTTGACCTTGACATGACATTGATATGACCTTGGCTTGACCTTGACTTGACCTTGACTTGACCTTGACATGACGTTGACATGACCTTGACTTGACCTTGACTTGACCTTGACTTGACCCTGACTTGACCTTGACTTGACCTTGACTTGACCCTGACTTGACCTCGACATGACCTTGACTTGACCTTCACTTGACCTTGACTTGACCTTGACTTGACCTGGACTTGACCTTGACTTGACCTTGATATGACCTTGACATGACCTTGACTTGACCTTGACTTGATCTTGACTTGACCTTGACTTGACCTTGACTTGACCTTGACATGACCTTGACATGACCTTGACTTGACCTTGACTTGACCTTCACTTGACCTTGACTTGACCTTGACTTGATCTTGACTTGACCTTGTCTTGACCGTGACTCAACCTTGACTTGACCTTGACCTGACCTTGGCATGACCTTGACTTGACCTTGACTTGACCTTGACTTGACCTTCACTTGACCTTGACTTGACCTTGACTTGACCTTGACTTGACCTTCACTTGACCTTGACTTGACCTTGACTTAACCTTGACTTGACCTTGACTTGACCTTGACTCGACCTTGACTCGACCTTGACTTGACCTTGGCATGACCTTGACTTGACCTTGATTTGACCTTGACTTGACATTGACTTGACCTTGACTTGACCTTGACTTGACCTTGACATGACCTTGACATGACCTTGACTTGACGTTGACATGACCTTGACGTGACCTTGACTTGACCTTGACTTGCCCTTGACATGACCTTGACTTGACCTTGACTTGACTTTGACTTGACCTTGACTCGACCTTAACTTGACCTTGACTTGATTTTGACTTGACCTTGACTCGACCTTGACTTGACCTTGACTTGACTTTGACATGTCCTTGACTTGACTTTGACATGACCTTGACATGACTTTGACATGACCTTCACTTGACCTTGACTTGACCTTGACTTGACCTTCACTTGACCTTGACTTGACCTTGACTTCAGCTTGACTTGACCTTGACTTGACCTTGACTCGACCTTGACTTGACCTTGACTTGACCTTGACTTGACCTTCACTTGACCTTGACTTGACCTTGACTTGACCTTGACTGGACCTTGACTTGATCTTGACTTGACCTTGACTTGACCCTGACTTGACCTTGACATGACCTTTACTTGACCTTGACTTGACCTTGACTTGACCTTGACTCGACATTGACTTGACCTTGACCTGACCTTGACATGACCTTGACTTGACCTTGACTTGACCTTGACAATAACTTGATATGACCTTGACTTGACCTTGACTTGATCTTGACTTGACCTTGACTTGACCTTGACGTGATCTTGACTTGACCTTGACTTAACCTTGACTTGACCTTGACTTGACCTTCACTTGACCTTGACTTGACCTTGACTTGATCTTGACTTGACCTTGTCTTGACCGTGACTCAACCTTGACTTGACCTTGACCTGACCTTGACATGACCTTGACTTGACCTTGACTTGACCTTGACTTGACCTTCACTTGACCTTGACTTGACCTTGACTTGACCTTGACTTGACCTTCACTTGACCTTGTCTTGACCTTGACTTGACCTTGACTTGACCTTGACTTGACCTTGACATGACCTTGACATGACCTTGACTTGACCTTGACTTGTCTTGACCGTGACTCAACCTTGACTTGACCTTGACCTGACCCTGGCATGACCTTGACTTGACCTTGACTTGACCTTCACTTGACCTTGACTTGACCTTGACTTGACCTTGACTGGACCTTGACTTGATCTTGACTTGACCTTGACTTGACCCTGACTTGACCTTGACATGACCTTTACTTGACCTTGACTTGACCTTGACTCGACATTGACTTGACCTTGACCTGACCTTGACATGACCTTGACTTGACCTTGACTTGACCTTGACAATAACTTGATATGACCTTGACTTGACCTTGACTTGATCTTGACTTGACCTTGACTTGACCTTGACGTGATCTTGACTTGACCTTGACTTAACCTTGACTTGACCTTGACTTGACCTTCACTTGACCTTGACTTGACCTTGACTTGATCTTGACTTGACCTTGTCTTGACCGTGACTCAACCTTGACTTGACCTTGACCTGACCTTGGCATGACCTTGACTTGACCTTGACTTGACCTTGACTTGACCTTCACTTGACCTTGACTTGACCTTGACTTGACCTTGACTTGACCTTCACTTGACCTTGACTTGACCTTGACTTGACCTTGACTTGAACTTGACTCGACCTTGACTCGACCTTGACTTGACCTTGGCATGACCTTGACTTGACCTTGATTTGACCTTGACTTGACATTGACTTGACCTTGACTTGACCTTGACTTGACCTTGACATGACCTTGACATGACCTTGACTTGACCTTGACTTGACTTTGACTTGACCTTGACTCAACCTTGACTTGACCTTGACATGACCTTGACTTGACCTTGACATGACCTTGACGTGACCTTGACTTGACCTTGACTTGCCCTTGACATGACCTTGACTTGACCTTGACTTGACTTTGACTTGACCTTGACTCGACCTTAACATGACCTTGACTTGATTTTGACTTGACCTTGACTCGACCTTGACTTGACCTTGACTTGACTTTGACATGTCCTTGACTTGACTTTGACATGACCTTGACATGACTTTGACATGACCTTCACTTGACCTTGACTTGACCTTGACTTGACCTTCACTTGACCTTGACTTGACCTTGACTTCAGCTTGACTTGACCTTGACTTGACCTTGACTCGACCTTGACTTGACCTTGACCTGACCTTGACATGACCTTGACTGTACCTTGACTTGACCTTGACATGACCTTGACATGACCTTGACTTGACCTTGACTTGACCTTGACTTGATCTTGGCCTTGACTTGACCTTGAGATGACCTTGACTTGACCTTGACATGGCCTTGACTTGACCTTGACTTGAGCTTGACTTGATCTTTACTTGACCTTGACATGACCTTGACATGACGTTGACTTGATCTTGACTTGATCTTGACTTGACCTTGACTTGACCTTGACTTGACCTTGACTTGATCTTGGCCTTGACTTGACCTTGAGATGACCTTGACTTGACCTTGACATAACCTTGACTTGACCTTGACTTGATCTTGGCTTGACCTTGACTCGACCTTGACTTGACCTTGACTTGATTTTGACTTGACCTTGACTCGACCTTGACTTGACCTTGACTTGACTTTGACATGTCCTTGACATGACCTTGACATGACCTTGACTTCACCTTGACTTGACCTTGACTTGACCTTGACTTGACCTTGACTTGATCTTGACTTGACCTTGACTCGACCTTGACTTGACCTTGACTTGATTTTGACTTGACCTTGACTCGACCTTGACTTGACCTTGACTTGACCTTGACTTGACCTTGACTTGACCTTGACCTGATCTTGACCTTGACTTGACCTTGACATTACCTTGACTTGACCTTGACTTGACCTTGACTTGACCTTGACTTGATCTTGACCTTGACTTGACCTTGACATGACCTTGACTTGACCTCGACTTGACCGTGACTTGACCTTGACTTGATTTTGACTTGACCTTGACTTGACTTTGACATGTCCTTGACATGACCTTGACTTGACCTTGACTTGACCTTAACTTGACCTTGACTTGATTTTGACTTGACCTTGACTCGACCTTGACTTGACCTTGACTTGACCTTGACTTGACCTTGACTTGACCTTGACTTGACCTTGACTTGATCTTGACCTTGACTTGACCTTGACATGACCTTGACTTGACCTTGACATGACCTTGACTTGACCTTGACTTGATCTTGACTTGACCTTGACTTGACCTTGAGTTGACCTTGACATGTCCTTGACATGACCTTGACTCGAACATGACTTGACCTTGACTTGACCTTGACATAACCTTGACTTGACGTTGACTTGACCTTGACTTGACCTTGACTTGACCTTGACATGACCTTGACATGACCTTGACTTGACCTTGACTTGACCTTGATTTGATTTTGACTTGACCTTGACTCGACCTTGACCTGACCTTGACTTGACTTTGACATGTCCTTGACTTGACCTTGACATGACCTTCAATTGACCTTGACTTGACCTTGACTTGACCTTGACTTGACCTTGACTTGACCTAGACTTGACCTTGACATGACCTTGACATGACGTTGACTTGACCTCAACTTGACCTTGACTTGACTTTGACTTGACTTTGACTTGATCTTGACTTGACCTTGACTTGACCTTGACTTGACCTTGACTTGACCTTGACTTGACTTTGACATGACCTTGACATGACCTTGAATTGACCTTGACTTGACCTTGACTTGATTTTGACTTGACCTTGACTCGACCTTGACTTGACCTTGACTTGACCTTGACTTGACGTTGACTTGATCTTGACCTTGACTCGACCTTGACTTGACCTTGACCTTGACCTTGACTTGACCTTGACATGACCTTGACATGACCTTGACTTGACCTTGACTTGACCTTGACATGACCTTGACTTGACCTTGACTTGCCCTTGACTTGACCTTGACATGACTTTGACTTGACTTGACCTTGACATGACTTTGACTTGACCTTGACTTGACCTTGACTTGACCTTGACTTGGCCTTGCCTTGACTTGACCTTGACTTGACCTTGACTTGACCCTGACTTGACCTTGACATGACCTTTACTTGACCTTGACTTGACCTTGACTTGACCTTGACTTGACCTTTACTTGACCTTGACTCGACCTTGACTTGACCTTGACCTGACCTTGACATGACCTTGACTTGACCTTGACTTGACCTTGACTTTGACTTGACCTTGACATGACCTTGACTTGACCTTGACTTGACATTGACTTGACCTTGACTTGACCTTGACTTGACCTTGTCTTGACCTTGACTTGACGTTGACTTGACCTTCACTTGACCTTGACTTGACCTTTACTTGACCTTGACTCGACCTTGACTTGACCTTGACCTGACCTTGACATGACCTTGACTTGACCTTGACTTGACCTTGACTTTGACTTGACCTTGACATGACCTTGACTTGACCTTGACTTGACCTTGACATTACCTTGACTTGACCTTGACTTGACCTTGACTTGACCTTGACTTGATCTTGACCTTGACTTGACCTTGACATGACCTTGACTTGACCTTGACTTGACCGTGACTTGACCTTGACTTGATTTTGACTTGACCTTGACTCGACCTTGACTTGACTTTGACATGTCCTTGACATGACCTTGACTTGACCTTAACCTGACCTTAACTTGACCTTGACTTGATTTTGACTTGACCTTGACTCGACCTTGACTTGACCTTGACTTGACTTTGACTTGACCTTGACTTGACCTTGACTTGATCTTGACCTTGACTTGACCTTGACATGACCTTGACTTGACCTTGACATGACCTTGACTTGACCTTGACTTGATCTTGACTTGACCTTGACTTGACCTTGAGTTGACCTTGACATGTCCTTGACATGACCTTGACTCGAACTTGACTTGACCTTGACTTGACCTTGACATAACCTTGACTTGACGTTGACTTGACCTTGACTTGACCTTGACTTGACCTTGACATGACCTTGATATGACCTTGACTTGACCTTGACTTGATCTTGACTTGACCTTGACTTGACCTTCACTTGACCTTGACTTGACCTTGACTTGACCTTCACTTGACCTTGACTTTGACTTGACCTTGACATGACCTTGACTTGACCTTGACTTGACATTGACTTGACCTTGACTTGACCTTGACTTGACCTTGTCTTGACCTTGACTTGACGTTGACTTGACCTTCACTTGACCTTGACTTGACCTTGACTTGACCTTGACATGACCTTGACTTGACCTTGACATGACCTTGACGTGACCTTGACTTGACCTTGACTTAACCTTGACTTGACCTTGACCTTGACGTGATCTTGACTTGACCTTGACTTAACCTTGACTTGACCTTCACTTGACCTTGACTTGACCT
This sequence comes from Sturmia bella, assembly GCA_963662145.1. Taxonomy (NCBI): domain Eukaryota; kingdom Metazoa; phylum Arthropoda; class Insecta; order Diptera; family Tachinidae; genus Sturmia; species Sturmia bella. Next base: position 49,449,117 of record OY759169.1, read on the forward strand.
TGACTTGATCTTGACTTGACCTTGTCTTGACCTTGACTCAACCTTGACTTGACTTTGATTTGATTTTGACTTGACCTTGACTCGACCTTGACCTGACCTTGACTTGACTTTGACATGTCCTTGACTTGACCTTGACATGACCTTGACATGACCTTGACATGACCTTCAATTGACCTTGACTTGACCTTGACTTGACCTTGACTTGACCTTGACATGACCTTGACATGACGTTGACTTGACCTCAACTTGACCTTGACTTGACTTTGACTTGATCTTGACTTGACCTTGACTTGACCTTGACTTGACCTTGACTTGACCTTGACTTGACTTTGACATGTCCTTGACATGACCTTGACATGACCTTGAATTGACCTTGACTTGACTTGATTTTGACTTGACCTTGACTCGACCTTGACTTGACCTTGACTTGACCTTGACTTGACCTTGACTTGACCTTGACTTGATCTTGACCTTGACTCGACCTTGACTTGACCTTGACCTTGACTTGACCTTGACCTTGACATGACCTTGACTTGACCTTGACTTGATCTTGACTTGACCTTGACATGACCTTGACTTGACCTTGACTTGCCCTTGACTTGACCTTGACATGACTTTGACTTGACCTTGACTTGACCTTGACATGACTTTGACTTTGACTTTGACTTGACCTTGACCTGACCTTGACTTGACCTTGACTTGGCCTTGCCTTGACTTGACCTTGACTTGACCTTGACTTGACCTTGACTTGACCTTGACTTGACCTTGACTTGATCTTGACTTGACCTTGACTTGACCCTGACTTGACCTTGACATGACCTTTACTTGACCTTGACTTGACCTTGACTTGACCTTGACTTGACCTTGACTTGACCTTGACTTGACCTTGACTTGACCTTTACTTGACCTTGACTCGACCTTGACTTGACCTTGACCTGACCTTGACATGACCTTGACTTGACCTTGACTTGACCTTGACATGACCTTGATATGACCTTGACTTGACCTTGACTTGATCTTGATTTGACCTTGACTTGACCTTGACATGCCCTTGACATGACCTTGACTTGACCTTGACTTTGACTTGACCTTGACATGACCTTGACTTGACCTTGACTTGACATTGACTTGACCTTGACTTGACCTTGACTTGACCTTGTCTTGACCTTGACTTGACGTTAACTTGACCTTCACTTGACCTTGACTTGACCTTGACTTGACCTTGACTTGACCTTGACATTACCTTGACTTGACCTTGACATGACCTTGACGTGACCTTGACTTGACCTTGACTTAACCTTGACTTGACCTTGACCTTGACGTGATCTTGACTTGACCTTGACTTAACCTTGACTTGACCTTCACTTGACCTTGACTTGACCTTGACTTGATCTTGACTTGACCTTGTCTTGACCTTGACTCAACCTTGACTTGACCTTGACCTGACCTTGACATGACCTTGACCTTGACTTGACAGTGGCTTGACCTTCACTTGACCTTGACTTGACCTTGACTTGACCTTGACTTGACCTTGACATGACCTTGACATGACCTTGACTTGACCTTGACTTCATTTTGACTTGACCTTGACTCAACCTTGACTTGACCTTGACATGACCTTGACGTGACCTTGACTTGACCTTGACTTGACCTTGACTTGACCTTGACATGACCTTGACTTGACCTTGACTTGATTTTGACTTGACCTTGACTCGACCTTGACTTGACCTTGACTTGACTTTGACATGTCCTTGACTTGACCTTGACATGATCTTGACATGACCTTGACATGACCTTCACTTGACCTTGACTTGACCTTGACTTGACCTTCACTTGACCTTGACTTGACCTTGACTTGACCTTGACATGACCTTGACTTGACCTTGACTTGACCTTGACTTGACCTTGACTTGACCTTGACTTGACCTTGACATGACCTTGACATGACCTTGACTTGACCTTGGCTTGACCTTCACTTGACCTTGACTTGACCTTGACTTGACCTTGACTTGACCTTGACATGACCTTGACATGACCTTGACTTGACCTTGACTTGACCTTGACTTGACCTTGACTTGACCTTGACATGACCTTGACATGACCTTGACTTGACCTTGACTTGACCTTGACTTGACTTTGACTTGACCTTGACTCGACCTTGACTTAACCTTGACTTGATTTTGACTTGACCTTGACTCGACCTTGACTCGACCTTGACTTGACCTTGACTTGACTTTGACATGTCCTTGACTTGACCTTGACATGGCCTTGACAAGACCTTGACTTGACCTTGACTAGACCTTGACTTGATTTTGACTTGACCTTGACTCGACCTTGACTTGACCTTGACTTGACTTTGACATGTCCTTGACATGACCTTGACATGACCTTGACTTGACCTTGACTTGACCTTGACTTGACCTTGACTTGACCTTCACTTGACCTTGACTTGACCTTGACTTGACCTTGACTTGACCTTGACTTGACCTTGACTTGACCTTGACGTGACCTTGACCTGACCTTGACATGACCTTGACCTTGACTTGACCTTGACCTTGACTTGACCTTGGCTTGACCTTGACATGACTTTGACATGACCTTGACTTGACCTTGACTTGACCTTGACTTGACCTTGACATGACCTTGACTTGACCTTGACTTGATCTTGACTTGACCTTGACTCGACCTTGACTTGATCTTGACTTGACCTTGACTCGACCTTGACTTGACCTTGACATGACCTTGACTTAACCTTGACTTGATTTTGACTTGACCTTGACTCGACCTTGACTTGACCTTGACTTGACTTTGACATGTCCTTGACTTGACCTTGACTTGACCTTGACTTGACCTTGACTTGACCTTGACATGACCTTGACTTGATTTTGACTTGACCTTGACTCGACCTTGACTTGACCTTGACTTGACTTTGACATGTCCTTGACTTGACCTTGACATGACCTTGACTTGACCTTGACTTGACCTTGACTTGACCTTGACTTGACCTTGACTTGACCTTCACTTGACCTTGACTTGACCTTGACTTGACCTTGACTTGACCTTGACGTGACCTTGACTTGACCTTGACTTGATCTTGACTTGACCTTGACTCGACCTTGACTTGACCTTGACATGACCTTGACTTAACCTTGACTTGATTTTGACTTGACCTTTACTTGACCTTGACTTGACCTTGACTTGATCTTGACTTGACCTTGACTCAACGTTGACTTGACCTTGACTTGACCTTGACCTTGACATGACCTTGACATGACCTTGACATGACCTTGACTTGACCTTGACTTTACCTTGACTTGCCCTTGACTTGACCTTGACATGACCTTGACTTGACCTTGACTTGACCTTGACATGACTTTGACTTGAGCTTGACTTGACCTTGACTTGGCCTTGACTTGACCTTGACTTGACTTGACCCTGACTTGACCTTGACATAACCTTTACTTGACCTTGACTTGACCGTGACTTGACCTTGACTTGACCTTGACTTGACCTTGACTTAACCTTGACTTGACCTTGACTTGACCTTGACTTGGATCTTGACTTGACCTTGACTTGACCTTGACCTGACCTTGACTTGACCTTGACTTGACCTTGACTTGACCTTGACATGACCTTGACTTGACTTTGACTTGACCTTGACTTGACTTGACCTTGAGTTGACCTTGACTTGACCTTGACATGACCTTGACTTGACCTTGACTTGAACTTGACAGGACCTTGACTTGACCTTGACTTGACCTTGACTTGACCTTGACATGACTTTGACTTGACCTTGACTCGACCTTGACTTGACCTTGGCTTGACCTTGACTTGACCTTGACTTGACCTTCACTTGACCTTGACATGACCTTGACTTGACCTTGACATGACTTTGACTTGAGCTTGACTTGACCTTGACTTGACCTTGACTTTACTTTGACTTGACCTTGACTTGACCTTGACATGACCTTTACTTGACCTTGACTTGACCTTGACTTGACCTTGACTTGACCTTGACATGACTTTGACTTGACCTTGACTCGACCTTGACTTGACCTTGGCTTGACCTTGACTTGACCTTGACTTGACCTTCACTTGACCTTGACATGACCTTGACTTGACCTTGACATGACTTTGACTTGAGCTTGACTTGACCTTGACTTGACCTTGACTTGACTTTGACTTGACCTTGACTTGACCTTGACATGACCTTTACTTGACCTTGACTTGACCTTGACTTGACCTTGACTTGACCTTGACTTGACCTTGACTTAACCTTAACTTGACCTTGACTTGACCTTGACTTGACCTTGACTTGATCTTGACTTGACCTTAACTTGACCTTGACTTGACCTTGACTGAACCTTGACTTGACCTTGACTTGAACTTGACCTTGACTTGACCTTGACATGACCTCGATATGACCTTGACTTGACCTTGACTTGACCTTGACTTGACCTTGACTTGACCTTCACTTGACCTTGACTTGACCTTGACTTGACCTTGACTCGACCTTGACTTGACCTTGACCTGACCTTGACATGACCTTGACTTGACCTTGACTTGACCTTGACATGACCTTGATATGACCTTGACTTGACCTTGACTTGACCTTGACATGACCTTGACTTGACCTTGACTTGACCTTGAATTGACCTTGACTTGACCTTGACTTGTCCTTGACTTGACCTTGACTTGATTTTGACTTGACCTTAACTCAACCTTGACTTGACCTTGACATGACCTTGACTTGAAATTGACTTGAACTTGACTTGACCTTCACTTGACCTTGACTTGACCTTGACTTGATCTTGACTTGACCTTGACTTGATTTGACTCAACTTTGACTTGACCTTGACCTGACCTTGACATGACCTTGAACTTGACTTGACCTTGGCTTGACCTTGACATGACCTTGACATGACCTTGACTTGACCTTGACTTGACCTTGACTTGACCTTGACTTGACCTTGACTTGACCTTGACTTGACCTTCACTTGACCTTGACTTGACCTTGACTTGACCTTGACTTGGCCTTGACTTGACCTTGACTCGACCTTGACTTGACCTTGACATGACTTTGACTTGACCTTGACTCGACCTTGACTTGACCTTGGCTTGACCTTGACTTGACCTTGACTTGACCTTCACTTGACCTTGACATGACCTTGACTTGACCTTGACATGACTTTGACTTGAGCTTGACTTGACCTTGACTTGACCTTGACTTGACTTTGACTTGACCTTGACTTGACCTTGACATGACCTTTACTTGACCTTGACTTGACCTTGACTTGACCTTGACTTGACCTTGACTTGACCTTGACTTAACCTTAACTTGACCTTGACTTGACCTTGACTTGACCTTGACTTGATCTTGACTTGACCTTAACTTGACCTTGACTTGACCTTGACTGAACCTTGACTTGACCTTGACTTGAACTTGACCTTGACTTGACCTTGACATGACCTCGATATGACCTTGACTTGACCTTGACTTGACCTTGACTTGACCTTGACTTGACCTTCACTTGACCTTGACTTGACCTTGACTTGACCTTGACTCGACCTTGACTTGACCTGGACCTGACCTTGACATGACATTGACTTGACCTTGACTTGACCTTGACATGACCTTGATATGACCTTGACTTGACCTTGACTTGACCTTGACATGACCTTGACTTGACCTTGACTTGACCTTGAATTGACCTTGACTTGACCTTGACTTGTCCTTGACTTGACCTTGACTTGATTTTGACTTGACCTTAACTCAACCTTGACTTGACCTTGACATGACCTTGACTTGAAATTGACTTGAACTTGACTTGACCTTCACTTGACCTTGACTTGACCTTGACTTGATCTTGACTTGACCTTGACTTGATTTGACTCAACTTTGACTTGACCTTGACCTGACCTTGACATGACCTTGAACTTGACTTGACCTTGGCTTGACCTTGACATGACCTTGACATGACCTTGACTTGACCTTGACTTGACCTTGACTTGACCTTGACTTGACCTTGACTTGACCTTGACTTGACCTTCACTTGACCTTGACTTGACCTTGACTTGACCTTGACTTGGCCTTGACTTGACCTTGACTCGACCTTGACTTGACCTTGACCTGACCTTGACATGACCTTGACTTGACCTTGACTTGACCTTGACATGACCTTTATATGACCTTGACTTGACCTTGACTTGACCTTGACTTCACCTTGACTTGACCTTGACATGACCTTGAGTTGACCTTGACTTGACCTTGACTTGACCTTGACTTTACCTTGACTTGACCTTGACATGACCTTGACATGACCTTGACATGACCTTGACTTGACCTTGACTTGACCTTCACTTGAACTTGACTTGACCTTGACTTGATCTTGACTTGACCTTGACTTGACCTCGACTCAACCTTGACTTGACCTTGACATGACCTTGACTTGACCTTGACATGACTTTGACATGACCTTGACTTGACCTTGACTTGACCTTGACTTGACCTTGACTTGACCTTGACTTGACCTTGACTTGACCTTGACTTGACCTTGACTTGACCTTGACTTAACCTTGACTTCCCTTGACTTGACCTTGACATGACATTGATATGACCTTGACTTGACCTTGACTTGACCTTGACATGTCCTTGACATGACCTTGACTTGACCTTGACTTGACCCTGACTTGACCTTGACTTGACCTTGACTTGATTTTGACTTGACCTTGACTCGACCTTGACTCGACCTTGACTTGACCTTGACTTGACTTTGACATGTCCTTGACTTGACCTTGACATGGCCTTGACAAGACCTTGACTTGACTTGACCTTGACTAGACCTTGACTTGATTTTGACTTGACCTTGACTCGACCTTGACTTGACCTTGACTTGACTTTGACATGTCCTTGACATGACCTTGACATGACCTTGACTTGACCTTGACTTGACCTTGACTTGACCTTGACTTGACCTTCACTTGACCTTGACTTGACCTTTACTTGACCTTGACTTGACCTTGACGTGACCTTGACTCAACCTTGACTTGACCTTGACCTGACCTTGACATGACCTTGACCTTGACTTGACCTTGACCTTGACTTGACCTTGGCTTGACCTTGACATGACTTTGACATGACCTTGACTTGACCTTGACTTGACCTTGACTTGACCTTGACTTGACCTTGACTTGACCTTGACATGACCTTGACTTGACCTTGACTTGATCTTGACTTGACCTTGACTCGACCTTGACTTGACCTTGACATGACCTTGACTTAACCTTGACTTGAGTTTGACTTGACCTTGACTCGACCTTGACTTGACCTTGACTTGACTTTGACATGTCCTTGACTTGACCTTGACATGGCCTTGACAAGACCTTGACTTGACCTTGACTTGACCTTGACTTGACCTTGACATGACCTTGACTTGATTTTGACTTGACCTTGACTCGACCTTGACTTGACCTTGACTTGACTTTGACATGTCCTTGACTTGACCTTGACATGACCTTGACTTGACCTTGACTTGACCTTGACTTGACCTTGACTTGACCTTGACTTGACCTTCACTTGACCTTGACTTGACCTTGACTTGACCTTGACTTGACCTTAACGTGACCTTGACTTGACCTTGACTTGATCTCGACTTGACCTTGACTCGACCTTGACTTGACCTTGACATGACCTTGACTTAACCTTGAATTGATTTTGACTTGACCTTTACTTGACCTTGACTTGACCTTGACTTGATCTTGACTTGACCTTGACTCAACCTTGACTTGACCTTGACTTGACCTTGACCTTGACATGACCTTGACATGACCTTGACATGACCTTGACTTGACCTTGACTTGACCTTCACTTGACCTTGACTTGACCTTGACTTGACCTTGACTTGACCTTCACTTGACCTTGACTTGACCTTGACTTGACCTTGACTTGACCTTGACTTGACCTTGACTTGACCTTGACGTGACTTTGACTTGACCTTGACTTGATCTTGACTTGACCTTGACTCGACCTTGACTTGACCTTGACATGACCTTGACTTAACCTTGACTTGATTTTGACTTGACCTTTACTTGACCTTGACTTGACCTTGACTTGACCCTGACTTGACCTTGACATAACCTTTACATGACCTTGACTTGACCGTGACTTGACTTGACCTTGACTTGACCTTGACTTAACCTTGACTTGACCTTGACTTGACCTTGACTTGGATCTTGACTTGACCTTGACTTGACCTTGACCTGACCTTGACTTGACCTTGACTTGACCTTGACTTGACCTTGACATGACCTTGACTTGACTTTGACTTGACCTTGACTTGACCTTGACTTGACCTTGAGTTGACCTTGACTTGACCTTGACATGACCTTGACTTGACCTTGACTTGAACTTGACAGGACCTTGACTTGACCTTGACTTGACCTTGACTTGACCTTGACATGACTTTGACTTGACCTTGACTCGACCTTGACTTGACCTTGGCTTGACCTTGACTTGACCTTGACTTGACCTTCACTTGACCTTGACATGACCTTGACTTGACCTTGACATGACTTTGACTTGAGCTTGACTTGACCTTGACTTGACCTTGACATGACCTTTACTTGACCTTGACTTGACCTTGACTTGACCTTGACTTGACCTTGACTTGACCTTGACTTAACCTTAACTTGACCTTGACTTGACCTTGACTTGACCTTGACTTGATCTTGACTTGACCTTGACTTGACCTTGACTTGACCTTGACTGAACCTTGACTTGACCTTGACTTGAACTTGACCTTGACTTGACCTTGACATGACCTCGATATGACCTTGACTTGACCTTGACTTGACCTTGACTTGACCTTGACTTGACCTTGACTTGACCTTCACTTGACCTTGACTTGACCTTGACTTGACCTTGACTCGACCTTGACTTGACCTTGACCTGACCTTGACATGACCTTGACTTGACCTTGACTTGACCTTGACATGACCTTGATATGACCTTGACTTGACCTTGACTTGACCTTGACATGACCTTGACTTGACCTTGACTTGACCTTGAATTGACCTTGACTTGACCTTGACTTGTCCTTGACTTGACCTTGACTTGATTTTGACTTGACCTTAACTCAACCTTGACTTGACCTTGACATGACCTTGACTTGAAATTGACTTGAACTTGACTTGACCTTCACTTGACCTTGACTTGACCTTGACTTGATCTTGACTTGACCTTGACTTGATTGACTCAACTTTGACTTGACCTTGACCTGACCTTGACATGACCTTGAACTTGACTTGACCTTGGCTTGACCTTGACATGACCTTGACATGACCTTGACTTGGCCTTGACTTAACCTTGACTTGACCTTGACTTGACCTTGACTTGACCTTGACTTGACCTTGACTTGACCTTCACTTGACCTTGACTTGACCTTGACTTGACCTTGACTTGGCCTTGACTTGACCTTGACTCGACCTTGACTTGACCTTGACCTGACCTTGACATGACCTTGACTTGACCTTGACTTGACCTTGACATGACCTTTATATGACCTTGACTTGACCTTGACTTGACCTTGACTTCACCTTGACTTGACCTTGACATGACCTTGAGTTGACCTTGACTTGACCTTGACTTGACCTTGACTTGACCTTGACATGACCTTGACATGACCTTGACATGACCTTGACTTGACCTTGACTTGACCTTCACTTGAACTTGACTTGACCTTGACTTGATCTTGACTTGACCTTGACTTGACCTCGACTCAACCTTGACTTGACCTTGACCTGACCTTGACATGACCTTGACTTGACCTTGACATGACTTTGACATGACCTTGACTTGACCTTGGCTTGACCTTGACTTGACCTTGACTTGACCTTGACTTGACCTTGACTTGACCTTGACTTGACCTTGACTTGACCTTGACTTGACCTTGACTTAACCTTGACTTCCCTTGACTTGACCTTGACATGACATTGATATGACCTTGACTTGACCTTGACATGACCTTGACATGACCTTGACTTGACCCTGACTTGACCTTGACTTGACCTTGACTTGACCTTGACCTTGACCTTGACCTTGACTTAACCTTGACTTGACCTTCACTTGACCTTGACTTGACCTTGACTTGACCTTGACTTGAACTGGACTTGACCTTGACTCGACCTTGACTTGACATTGACCTTGACTTGACCTTGACATGACCTTGACTTGACCTTGACTTGATCTTGACTTGACCTTGACTTGACCTTGACTTGACCTTGACTTGATCTTGACTTGACCTTGACTTTGTCCTTGACTTGCCCTTGACTTGATCTTGACTTGACCTTGACTTGACCTTGACTCAACTTTGACTTGACCTTGACATGACCTTGACTTGACCTTGACTTGACCTTGACTTGACCTTGACTTGACCTTGACTTTGACTTGACCTTGACATGACCTTGACTTGACCTTGACTTGACATTGACTTGACCTTGACTTGACCTTGACCTTGACTTAACCTTGACTTGACCTTGACTTGACCTTGACTTGACCTTGACTTGACCTTGACTTGATCTTGACTTGACCTTGACTTGATTTGACTCAACTTTGACTTGACCTTGACCTGACCTTGACATGACCTTGAACTTGACTTGACCTTGGCTTGACCTTGACATGACCTTGACATGACCTTGACTTGACCTTGACTTGACCTTGACTTGACCTTGACTTGACCTTGACTTGACCTTGACTTGACCTTGACTTGACCTTCACTTGACCTTGACTTGACCTTGACTTGACCTTGACTTGGCCTTGACTTGACCTTGACTCGACCTTGACTTGACCTTGACCTGACCTTGACATGACCTTGACTTGACCTTGACTTGACCTTGACATGACCTTTATATGACCTTGACTTGACCTTGACTTCACCTTGACTTGACCTTGACATGACCTTGAGTTGACCTTGACTTGACCTTGACTTGACCTTGACTTTACTTTGACTTGACCTTGACATGACCTTGACATGACCTTGACATGACCTTTACTTGACCTTGACTTGACCTTCACTTGAACTTGACTTGACCTTGACTTGATCTTGACTTGACCTTGACTTGACCTCGACTCAACCTTGACTTGACCTTGACCTGACCTTGACATGACCTTGACTTGACCTTGACATGACTTTGACATGACCTTGACTTGACCTTGACTTGACCTTGACTTGACCTTGACTTGACCTTGACTTGACCTTGACTTGACCTTGACTTGACCTTGACTTGACCTTGACTTAACCTTGACTTCCCTTGACTTGACCTTGACATGACATTGATATGACCTTGACTTGACCTTGACTTGACCTTGACATGTCCTTGACATGACCTTGACTTGACCTTGACTTGACCTTGACTTGACCCTGACTTGACCTTGACTTGACCTTGACTTGACCTTGACTTGACCTTGACATGACCTTGACTTGACCTTGCCCTTGACTTGACCTTCACTTGACCTTGACTTGACCTTGACTTGACCTTGACTTGACCTGGACTTGACCTTGACTCGACCTTGACTTGACCTTGACCTTGACTTGACCTTGACATGACCTTGACTTGACCTTGACTTGATCTTGACTTGACCTTGACTTGACCTTGACTTGACCTTGACTTGATCTTGACTTGACCTTGACTTTGTCCTTGACTTGCCCTTGACTTGATCTTGACTTGACCTTGACTTGACCTTGACTCAACTTTGACTTGACCTTGACATGACCTTGACTTGACCTTGACTTGACCTTGACTTGACCTTGACTTTGACTTGACCTTGACATGACCTTGACTTGACCTTGACTTGACATTGACTTGACCTTGACTTGACCTTGACTTAACCTTGACTTGACCTTGACTTGACCTTGACTTGACCTTGACTTGACCTTGACTTGACCTTGACTTGACTTTGACCTGACCTTGACATGACCTTGACTTGGCCTTGACTTGACCTTGACATGACCTCGATATGACCTTGACTTGACCTTGACTTGACCTTGACTTGAGCTTGACTTGACCTTGACATGACCTTGACTTAACCTTGACTTGACCTTGACTTGACCTTGACTTGACCTTGACTTAACCTTGACTTGACCTTGACTTGACCTTGACTTGACCTTGACATGACCTTGACTTGACCTTGACTTGACCTTGACTTGACCTTGACTTGACCTTGACTTGACCTTGACTTGACCTTTACTTGACCTTGACTTGACCTTCACTTGACCTTGACTTGACCTTGACTTGACCTTGACTTGGCCTTGACTTGACCTTGACTCGACCTTGACTTGACCTTGACCTGACCTTGACATGACCTTGACTTGACCTTGACTTGACCTTGACATGACCTTGACTTGACCTTGACTTGACCTTGACTTGACCTTGACTTGACCTTGACTTGACCTTGACTTGACCTTGACTTGACCTTGACTTGACCTTGACATGACCTTGACTTGATCTTGATCTTGACTTTACCTTGACTCGACCTTGAATTGACCTTGACTTGACCTTGACATGTCCTTGACTTGACCTTGACTTGACCTTGACATGACCTTGACATGACCTTGACTTGACCTTGACTTGACCTTGACTTGACCTTCACTTGACCTTGACTTGACCTTGGCTTGACCTTGACTTGACCTTGACTTGACCTTGACTTAACCTTGACTTCCCTTGACTTGACCTTGACATGACATTGATATGACCTTGACTTGACCTTGACTTGACCTTGACTTGACCTTGACTTGACCTTGACATGACCTTGACATGACCTTGACTTGACCTTGACTTGACTTTGACTTGACCCTGACTTGACCTTGACTTGACCTTTACTTGACCTTGACTTGACCTTGACATGACCTTGACTTGACCTTGCCCTTGACTTGACCTTCACTTGACCTTGACTTGACCTTGACTTGACCTTGACTTGACCTGGACTTGACCTTGACTCGACCTTGACTTGACCTTGACCTTGACTTGACCTTGACATGACCTTGACTTGACCTTGACTTGATCTTGACTTGACCTTGACTTGACCTTGACTTGACCTTGACTTGATCTTGACTTGACCTTGACTTGACCTTGACTTGACCTTGACTTGCCCTTGACTTGATCTTGACTTGACCTTGACTTGACCTTGACTTGACCTTGACCTGACCTTGACATGACCTTGACTTGACCTTGAGTTGACCTTGACTTGACCTTGACTTGACCTTGACTTGACCTTGACTTGACCTTGACTTGACCTTGACATGACCTTGACTTGACCTTGACTTGACCTTCACTAGACCTTGACTTGACCTTGACTTGATCTTGACTTGACTTTGACTTGACCTTGACTCAACCTTGACTTAACCTTGACCTGACCTTGACATGACCTTGACTTGACCTTGACATGACTTTGACATGACCTTGACTTGACCTTGACTTGACCTTGACTTGACCTTGACTTGAACTTGACTTGACCTTGACTTGACCTTGACTTGACCTTGACTTGACCTTGACTTGACCTTGACTTAACCTTGACTTCCCTTGACTTGACCTTGACATGACATTGATATGACCTTGACTTGACCTTGACTTGACCTTGACTTGACCTTGACTTGACCTTGACTTGACCTTGACATGACCTTGACATGACCTTGACTTGACCTTGACTTGACCTTGACTTGACCCTGACTTGACTTTGACTTGACCTTGACTTGACTTCGACATGACCTTGACTTGACCTTGACTTGACCTTCACTAGACCTTGACTTGACCTTGACTTGATCTTGACTTGACCTTGACTTGACCTTGACTTGACCTTGACTCAACCTTGACTTGACCTTGACCTGACCTTGACATGACCTTGACTTGACCTTGACATGACTTTGACATGACCTTGACTTGACCTTGACATGACCTTGATATGACCTTGATATGACCTTGACTTGACCTTGACTTGACCTTGACTTGACCTTGACTTGACCTTGACATGACCTTGACATGACCTTGAGTTGACCTTGACTTGACCTTGACTGACCTTGACTTAACCTTGACTTGACCTTGACTTGACCTTGACATGACCTTGACATGACCTTGACTTGACCTTGACTTGACCTTCACTAGACCTTGACTTGACCTTGACTTGATCTTGACTTGACCTTGACTTGACCTTGACCTGACCTTGACATGACCTTGACTTGACCTTGACATGACTTTGACATGACCTTGACTTGACCTTGACTTGACCTTGACTTGACCTTGACTTGACCTTGACTTGACCTTCACTTGACCTTGACTTGACCTTGACTTGACCTTGACTCGACCTTGACTTGACCTTGACCTGACCTTGACTTGACCTTGACTTGACCTTGACATGACCTTGACTTAACCCTGACTTGACCTTGACTTGACCTTGACTTGACCTAGACTTGACCTTGACTTGACCTTGACTTGACCTTGACTTGACCTTGACATGACCTTGACTTGACCTTGACCTGACCTTGACTTGACCTTGACTTGACCTTGACTTGACCTTGACTTGACCTTGACATGACCTTGACTTGACCTTGACTCGACCTTGACTTGACGTTGACTTGACCTTGACATGTCCTTGACTTGACCTTGACTTGACCTTGACATGACCTTGACATGACCTTGACATGACCTTGACTCGACCTTGACTTGACGTTGACTTGACCTTGACATGTCCTTGACTTGACCTTGACTTGACCTTGACATGACCTTGACATGTCCTTGACTTGACCTTGACTTGACCTTGACTTGACCTTCACTTGACCTTGACTTGACCTTGACTTGACCTTGACTTGACCTTGACTTAACCTTGACTTCCCTTGACTTGACCTTGACATGACATTGATATGACCTTGACTTAACCTTGACATGACCTTGACATGACCTTGACTTGACCTTGACTTGACCTTGACTTGACCCTGACTTGACCTTGACTTGACCTTGACTTGACCTTGACTTGACTTCGACATGACCTTGACTTGACCTTGACCTTGACTTGACCTTCACTTGACCTTGACTTGACCTTGACTTGACCTTGACTTGACCTGGACTTGATCTTGACTCGACCTTGACTTGACCTTGACTTGACCTTGACTTGATCTTGACATGACCTTGACTTGACCTTGACTTGACCTTGACTTGATCTTGATCTTGACTTGACCTTGACTCGACCTTGACTCGACCTTGACTTGACCTTGACTTGACCTTGACATGTCCTTGACTTGACCTTGACTTGACCTTGACATGACCTTGACATGACCTTGACTTGACCTTGACCTTGACTTGACCTTCACTTGACCTTGACTTGACCTTGACTTGATCTTGACTTGACCTTGACTTGACCTTGACTCAACCTTGACTTGACCTGACCTTGACATGACCTTGACTTGACCTTGACATGACTTTGACATGACCTTGACTTGACCTTGACTTGACCTTGACTTGACCTTGACTTGACCTTGACTTGACCTTGACTTGACCTTGACTTGACCTTCACTTGACCTTGACTTGACCTTGACTTGACCTTGACTTGACCTTGACTCGACCTTGACTTGACCTTGACCTGACCTTGACTTGACCTTGACTTGACCTTGACTTGACCTTGACTTAACCTTGACTTGACCGTGACCTTGACTTGACCTTGAATTGACCTTGACTTGACCTTGACTTGACCTTGACATGACCTTGACTTGATCTTGATCTTGACTTGACCTTGACTCGACCTTGACTTGACCTTGACTTGACCTTGACATGTCCTTGACTTGACCTTGACTTGACCTTGACATGACCTTGACATGACCTTGACTTGACCTTGACTTGACCTTGACTTGACCTTCACTTGACCTTGACTTGACCTTGACTTGACCTTGACTTGACATTGACTTGACCTTGACTTAACCTTGACTTGACCTTGACATGACATTGATATGACCTTGACTTGACCTTGACTTGACCTTGACTTGACCTTGACATGACCTTGACTTGACCTTGACTTGACCTTGACTTAACCTTGACTTCCCTTGACTTGACCTTGACATGACATTGATATGACCTTGACTTGACCTTGACATGACCTTGACATGACCTTGACTTGACCTTGACTTGACCTTGACTTGACCCTGACTTGACCTTGACTTGACCTTGACTTGACCTTGACCTTGACCTTGACCTTGACTTAACCTTGACTTGACCTTCACTTGACCTTGACTTGACCTTGACTTGACCTTGACTTGACCTGGACTTGACCTTGACTCGACCTTGACTTGACCTTGACCTTGACTTGACCTTGACATGACCTTGACTTGACCTTGACTTGATCTTGACTTGACCTTGACTTGACCTTGACTTGACCTTGACTCAACCTTGACTTGACCTTGACCTGACCTTGACATGACCTTGACTTGACCTTGACATGACTTTGACATGACCTTGACTTGACCTTGACATGACCTTGATATGACCTTGATATGACCTTGACTTGACCTTGACTTGACCTTGACTTGACCTTGACTTGACCTTGACATGACCTTGACATGACCTTGAGTTGACCTTGACTTGACCTTGACTGACCTTGACTTAACCTTGACTTGACCTTGACTTGACCTTGACATGACCTTGACATGACCTTGACTTGACCTTGACTTGACCTTCACTAGACCTTGACTTGACCTTGACTTGATCTTGACTTGACCTTGACTTGACCTTGACCTGACCTTGACATGACCTTGACTTGACCTTGACATGACTTTGACATGACCTTGACTTGACCTTGACTTGACCTTGACTTGACCTTGACTTGACCTTGACTTGACCTTCACTTGACCTTGACTTGACCTTGACTTGACCTTGACTCGACCTTGACTTGACCTTGACCTGACCTTGACTTGACCTTGACTTGACCTTGACATGACCTTGACTTAACCCTGACTTGACCTTGACTTGACCTTGACTTGACCTAGACTTGACCTTGACTTGACCTTGACTTGACCTTGACTTGACCTTGACATGACCTTGACTTGACCTTGACCTGACCTTGACTTGACCTTGACTTGACCTTGACTTGACCTTGACTTGACCTTGACATGACCTTGACTTGACCTTGACTCGACCTTGACTTGACGTTGACTTGACCTTGACATGTCCTTGACTTGACCTTGACTTGACCTTGACATGACCTTGACATGACCTTGACATGACCTTGACTCGACCTTGACTTGACGTTGACTTGACCTTGACATGTCCTTGACTTGACCTTGACTTGACCTTGACATGACCTTGACATGTCCTTGACTTGACCTTGACTTGACCTTGACTTGACCTTCACTTGACCTTGACTTGACCTTGACTTGACCTTGACTTGACCTTGACTTAACCTTGACTTCCCTTGACTTGACCTTGACATGACATTGATATGACCTTGACTTAACCTTGACATGACCTTGACATGACCTTGACTTGACCTTGACTTGACCTTGACTTGACCCTGACTTGACCTTGACTTGACCTTGACTTGACCTTGACTTGACTTCGACATGACCTTGACTTGACCTTGACCTTGACTTGACCTTCACTTGACCTTGACTTGACCTTGACTTGACCTTGACTTGACCTGGACTTGATCTTGACTCGACCTTGACTTGACCTTGACTTGACCTTGACTTGATCTTGACATGACCTTGACTTGACCTTGACTTGACCTTGACTTGATCTTGATCTTGACTTGACCTTGACTCGACCTTGACTCGACCTTGACTTGACCTTGACTTGACCTTGACATGTCCTTGACTTGACCTTGACTTGACCTTGACATGACCTTGACATGACCTTGACTTGACCTTGACCTTGACTTGACCTTCACTTGACCTTGACTTGACCTTGACTTGATCTTGACTTGACCTTGACTTGACCTTGACTCAACCTTGACTTGACCTGACCTTGACATGACCTTGACTTGACCTTGACATGACTTTGACATGACCTTGACTTGACCTTGACTTGACCTTGACTTGACCTTGACTTGACCTTGACTTGACCTTGACTTGACCTTGACTTGACCTTCACTTGACCTTGACTTGACCTTGACTTGACCTTGACTTGACCTTGACTCGACCTTGACTTGACCTTGACCTGACCTTGACTTGACCTTGACTTGACCTTGACTTGACCTTGACTTAACCTTGACTTGACCGTGACCTTGACTTGACCTTGAATTGACCTTGACTTGACCTTGACTTGACCTTGACATGACCTTGACTTGATCTTGATCTTGACTTGACCTTGACTCGACCTTGACTTGACCTTGACTTGACCTTGACATGTCCTTGACTTGACCTTGACTTGACCTTGACATGACCTTGACATGACCTTGACTTGACCTTGACTTGACCTTGACTTGACCTTCACTTGACCTTGACTTGACCTTGACTTGACCTTGACTTGACATTGACTTGACCTTGACTTAACCTTGACTTGACCTTGACATGACATTGATATGACCTTGACTTGACCTTGACTTGACCTTGACTTGACCTTGACATGACCTTGAGTTGACCTTGACTTGACCTTGACTTAACCTTGACTTCCCTTGACTTGACCTTGACATGACATTGATATGACCTTGACTTGACCTTGACATGACCTTGACATGACCTTGACTTGACCTTGACTTGACCTTGACTTGACCCTGACTTGACCTTGACTTGACCTTGACTTGACCTTGACCTTGACCTTGACCTTGACTTAACCTTGACTTGACCTTCACTTGACCTTGACTTGACCTTGACTTGACCTTGACTTGACCTGGACTTGACCTTGACTCGACCTTGACTTGACATTGACCTTGACTTGACCTTGACATGACCTTGACTTGACCTTGACTTGATCTTGACTTGACCTTGACTTGACCTTGACTTGACCTTGACTTGATCTTGACTTGACCTTGACTTTGTCCTTGACTTGCCCTTGACTTGATCTTGACTTGACCTTGACTTGACCTTGACTCAACTTTGACTTGACCTTGACATGACCTTGACTTGACCTTGACTTGACCTTGACTTGACCTTGACTTGACCTTGACTTTGACTTGACCTTGACATGACCTTGACTTGACCTTGACTTGACATTGACTTGACCTTGACTTGACCTTGACCTTGACTTAACCTTGACTTGACCTTGACTTGACCTTGACTTGACCTTGACTTGACCTTGACTTGATCTTGACTTGACCTTGACTTGATTTGACTCAACTTTGACTTGACCTTGACCTGACCTTGACATGACCTTGAACTTGACTTGACCTTGGCTTGACCTTGACATGACCTTGACATGACCTTGACTTGACCTTGACTTGACCTTGACTTGACCTTGACTTGACCTTGACTTGACCTTGACTTGACCTTCACTTGACCTTGACTTGACCTTGACTTGACCTTGACTTGGCCTTGACTTGACCTTGACTCGACCTTGACTTGACCTTGACCTGACCTTGACATGACCTTGACTTGACCTTGACTTGACCTTGACATGACCTTTATATGACCTTGACTTGACCTTGACTTCACCTTGACTTGACCTTGACATGACCTTGAGTTGACCTTGACTTGACCTTGACTTGACCTTGACTTTACCTTGACTTGACCTTGACATGACCTTGACATGACCTTGACATGACCTTTACTTGACCTTGACTTGACCTTCACTTGAACTTGACTTGACCTTGACTTGATCTTGACTTGACCTTGACTTGACCTCGACTCAACCTTGACTTGACCTTGACCTGACCTTGACATGACCTTGACTTGACCTTGACATGACTTTGACATGACCTTGACTTGACCTTGACTTGACCTTGACTTGACCTTGACTTGACCTTGACTTGACCTTGACTTGACCTTGACTTGACCTTGACTTGACCTTGACTTAACCTTGACTTCCCTTGACTTGACCTTGACATGACATTGATATGACCTTGACTTGACCTTGACTTGACCTTGACATGTCCTTGACATGACCTTGACTTGACCTTGACTTGACCTTGACTTGACCCTGACTTGACCTTGACTTGACCTTGACTTGACCTTGACTTGACCTTGACATGACCTTGACTTGACCTTGCCCTTGACTTGACCTTCACTTGACCTTGACTTGACCTTGACTTGACCTTGACTTGACCTGGACTTGACCTTGACTCGACCTTGACTTGACCTTGACCTTGACTTGACCTTGACATGACCTTGACTTGACCTTGACTTGATCTTGACTTGACCTTGACTTGACCTTGACTTGACCTTGACTTGATCTTGACTTGACCTTGACTTTGTCCTTGACTTGCCCTTGACTTGATCTTGACTTGACCTTGACTTGACCTTGACTCAACTTTGACTTGACCTTGACATGACCTTGACTTGACCTTGACTTGACCTTGACTTGACCTTGACTTTGACTTGACCTTGACATGACCTTGACTTGACCTTGACTTGACATTGACTTGACCTTGACTTGACCTTGACTTAACCTTGACTTGACCTTGACTTGACCTTGACTTGACCTTGACTTGACCTTGACTTGACCTTGACTTGACTTTGACCTGACCTTGACATGACCTTGACTTGGCCTTGACTTGACCTTGACATGACCTCGATATGACCTTGACTTGACCTTGACTTGACCTTGACTTGAGCTTGACTTGACCTTGACATGACCTTGACTTAACCTTGACTTGACCTTGACTTGACCTTGACTTGACCTTGACTTAACCTTGACTTGACCTTGACTTGACCTTGACTTGACCTTGACATGACCTTGACTTGACCTTGACTTGACCTTGACTTGACCTTGACTTGACCTTGACTTGACCTTGACTTGACCTTTACTTGACCTTGACTTGACCTTCACTTGACCTTGACTTGACCTTGACTTGACCTTGACTTGGCCTTGACTTGACCTTGACTCGACCTTGACTTGACCTTGACCTGACCTTGACATGACCTTGACTTGACCTTGACTTGACCTTGACATGACCTTGACTTGACCTTGACTTGACCTTGACTTGACCTTGACTTGACCTTGACTTGACCTTGACTTGACCTTGACTTGACCTTGACTTGACCTTGACATGACCTTGACTTGATCTTGATCTTGACTTTACCTTGACTCGACCTTGAATTGACCTTGACTTGACCTTGACATGTCCTTGACTTGACCTTGACTTGACCTTGACATGACCTTGACATGACCTTGACTTGACCTTGACTTGACCTTGACTTGACCTTCACTTGACCTTGACTTGACCTTGGCTTGACCTTGACTTGACCTTGACTTGACCTTGACTTAACCTTGACTTCCCTTGACTTGACCTTGACATGACATTGATATGACCTTGACTTGACCTTGACTTGACCTTGACTTGACCTTGACTTGACCTTGACATGACCTTGACATGACCTTGACTTGACCTTGACTTGACTTTGACTTGACCCTGACTTGACCTTGACTTGACCTTTACTTGACCTTGACTTGACCTTGACATGACCTTGACTTGACCTTGCCCTTGACTTGACCTTCACTTGACCTTGACTTGACCTTGACTTGACCTTGACTTGACCTGGACTTGACCTTGACTCGACCTTGACTTGACCTTGACCTTGACTTGACCTTGACATGACCTTGACTTGACCTTGACTTGATCTTGACTTGACCTTGACTTGACCTTGACTTGACCTTGACTTGATCTTGACTTGACCTTGACTTGACCTTGACTTGACCTTGACTTGCCCTTGACTTGATCTTGACTTAACCTTGACTTGACCTTGACTTGACCTTGACCTGACCTTGACATGACCTTGACTTGACCTTGATATGACCTTGATATGACCTTGACTTGACCTTGACTTGACCTTGACTTGACCTTGACTTGACCTTGACATGACCTTGAGTTGACCTTGACTTGACCTTGACTTGACCTTGACTTGACCTTGACTTGACCTTGACATGACCTTGACTTGACCTTGACTTGACCTTCACTAGACCTTGACTTGACCTTGACTTGATCTTGACTTGACTTTGACTTGACCTTGACTCAACCTTGACTTAACCTTGACCTGACCTTGACATGACCTTGACTTGACCTTGACATGACTTTGACATGACCTTGACTTGACCTTGACTTGACCTTGACTTGAACTTGACTTGACCTTGACTTGACCTTGACTTGACCTTGACTTGACCTTGACTTGACCTTGACTTAACCTTGACTTCCCTTGACTTGACCTTGACATGACATTGATATGACCTTGACTTGACCTTGACTTGACCTTGACTTGACCTTGACTTGACCTTGACTTGACCTTGACATGACCTTGACATGACCTTGACTTGACCTTGACTTGACCTTGACTTGACCCTGACTTGACTTTGACTTGACCTTGACTTGACTTCGACATGACCTTGACTTGACCTTGACTTGACCTTCACTAGACCTTGACTTGACCTTGACTTGATCTTGACTTGACCTTGACTTGACCTTGACTTGACCTTGACTCAACCTTGACTTGACCTTGACCTGACCTTGACATGACCTTGACTTGACCTTGACATGACTTTGACATGACCTTGACTTGACCTTGACATGACCTTGATATGACCTTGATATGACCTTGACTTGACCTTGACTTGACCTTGACTTGACCTTGACTTGACCTTGACATGACCTTGACATGACCTTGAGTTGACCTTGACTTGACCTTGACTGACCTTGACTTAACCTTGACTTGACCTTGACTTGACCTTGACATGACCTTGACATGACCTTGACTTGACCTTGACTTGACCTTCACTAGACCTTGACTTGACCTTGACTTGATCTTGACTTGACCTTGACTTGACCTTGACCTGACCTTGACATGACCTTGACTTGACCTTGACATGACTTTGACATGACCTTGACTTGACCTTGACTTGACCTTGACTTGACCTTGACTTGACCTTGACTTGACCTTCACTTGACCTTGACTTGACCTTGACTTGACCTTGACTCGACCTTGACTTGACCTTGACCTGACCTTGACTTGACCTTGACTTGACCTTGACATGACCTTGACTTAACCCTGACTTGACCTTGACTTGACCTTGACTTGACCTAGACTTGACCTTGACTTGACCTTGACTTGACCTTGACTTGACCTTGACATGACCTTGACTTGACCTTGACCTGACCTTGACTTGACCTTGACTTGACCTTGACTTGACCTTGACTTGACCTTGACATGACCTTGACTTGACCTTGACTCGACCTTGACTTGACGTTGACTTGACCTTGACATGTCCTTGACTTGACCTTGACTTGACCTTGACATGACCTTGACATGACCTTGACATGACCTTGACTCGACCTTGACTTGACGTTGACTTGACCTTGACATGTCCTTGACTTGACCTTGACTTGACCTTGACATGACCTTGACATGTCCTTGACTTGACCTTGACTTGACCTTGACTTGACCTTCACTTGACCTTGACTTGACCTTGACTTGACCTTGACTTGACCTTGACTTAACCTTGACTTCCCTTGACTTGACCTTGACATGACATTGATATGACCTTGACTTAACCTTGACATGACCTTGACATGACCTTGACTTGACCTTGACTTGACCTTGACTTGACCCTGACTTGACCTTGACTTGACCTTGACTTGACCTTGACTTGACTTCGACATGACCTTGACTTGACCTTGACCTTGACTTGACCTTCACTTGACCTTGACTTGACCTTGACTTGACCTTGACTTGACCTGGACTTGATCTTGACTCGACCTTGACTTGACCTTGACTTGACCTTGACTTGATCTTGACATGACCTTGACTTGACCTTGACTTGACCTTGACTTGATCTTGATCTTGACTTGACCTTGACTCGACCTTGACTCGACCTTGACTTGACCTTGACTTGACCTTGACATGTCCTTGACTTGACCTTGACTTGACCTTGACATGACCTTGACATGACCTTGACTTGACCTTGACCTTGACTTGACCTTCACTTGACCTTGACTTGACCTTGACTTGATCTTGACTTGACCTTGACTTGACCTTGACTCAACCTTGACTTGACCTGACCTTGACATGACCTTGACTTGACCTTGACATGACTTTGACATGACCTTGACTTGACCTTGACTTGACCTTGACTTGACCTTGACTTGACCTTGACTTGACCTTGACTTGACCTTGACTTGACCTTCACTTGACCTTGACTTGACCTTGACTTGACCTTGACTTGACCTTGACTCGACCTTGACTTGACCTTGACCTGACCTTGACTTGACCTTGACTTGACCTTGACTTGACCTTGACTTAACCTTGACTTGACCTTGACCTTGACTTGACCTTGAATTGACCTTGACTTGACCTTGACTTGACCTTGACATGACCTTGACTTGATCTTGATCTTGACTTGACCTTGACTCGACCTTGACTTGACCTTGACTTGACCTTGACATGTCCTTGACTTGACCTTGACTTGACCTTGACATGACCTTGACATGACCTTGACTTGACCTTGACTTGACCTTGACTTGACCTTCACTTGACCTTGACTTGACCTTGACTTGACCTTGACTTGACATTGACTTGACCTTGACTTAACCTTGACTTGACCTTGACATGACATTGATATGACCTTGACTTGACCTTGACTTGACCTTGACTTGACCTTGACATGACCTTGACTTGACCTTGACTTGACCTTGACTTTACCCTGACGTGACCTTGACTTGACCTTGACTTGACCTTGACTTGACCTTGACCTTGACTTGACCTTCACTTGACCTTGACTTGACCTTGACTTGACCTTGACCTTGACTTGACCTTGACATGACCTTGACTTGACCTTGACTTGATCTTGACTTGACCTTGACTTGACCTTGACTTGACCTTGACTCGACCTTGACTTGACCTTGACCTGACCTTGACTTGACATTGACTTGACCTTGACTTGACCTTGACTTAACCTTGACTTGACCTTGACTTGACCTTGACTTGACCTTGACTTGACCTTGACTTGACCTTGACTTGACCTTGACATGACCTTGACTTGATCTTGATCTTGACTTGACCTTGACTCGACCTTGACTCGACCTTGACTCGACCTTGACTTGACCTTGACTTGACCTTGACATGTCCTTGACTTGACCTTGACTTGACCTTGACTTGACCTTGACCTTGACTTGACCTTCACTTGACCTTGACTTGACCTTGACTTGACCTTAACTTGACCTGGACTTGACCTTGACTCGACCTTGACTTGACTTTGACCTTGACTTGACCTTGACATGACCTTGACTTGACCTTGACTTGATCTTGACTTGACCTTGACATGTCCTTGACTTGACCTTGACTTGACCTTGACATGACCTTGACTTGACCTTGACTTGACCTTGACTTGGCCTTGACTTGACCTTGACTTGACCTTGACTTGACCTTGACTTGACCTTGACTTGACCTTGACTTGACCTTGACTTGATCTTGACTTGACTTTCACTTGACCCTGACTTGACCTTGACATGACCTTTACTTGACCTTGACTTGACCTTGACTTGACCTTGACTTGACCTTGACTTTACCCTGACGTGACCTTGACTTGACCTTGACTCGACCTTGACTTGACCTTGACTTGACCTTGACATGTCCTTGACTTGACCTTGACTTGACCTTGACTTGACCTTGACCTTGACTTGACCTTCACTTGACCTTGACTTGACCTTGACTTGACCTTAACTTGACCTGGACTTGACCTTGACTCGACCTTGACTTGACTTTGACCTTGACTTGACCTTGACATGACCTTGACTTGACCTTGACTTGATCTTGACTTGACCCTGACTTGACCTTGACATGACCTTTACTTGACCTTGACTTGACCTTGACTTGACCTTGACTTGACCTTGACGTGACCTTGACTCGACCTTGACTTGACCTTGACCTGACCTTGACATGACCTTGACTTGACCTTGACTTGACCTTGACATGACCTTGACATGACCTTGACTTGACCTTGACTTGATCTTGACTTGACCTTGACTTGACCTTGTCTTGACCTTGACTTGAACTTGACTTGACCTTCACTTGACCTTGACTTGACCTTGACTTGACCTTGACATGACCTTGACTTGACCTTGACTTGACCTTGACTTGACCTTGACTTGACCTTGACTTGACCTTGACATGACCTTGACTTGATCTTGATCTTGACTTGACCTTGACGTGACCTTGACTTGACCTTGACTTGACCTTGACATGACCTTGACATGACCTTGACTTGACCTTGGCTTGACCTTGACATGACCTTGACTTGACCTTGACATTGACTTGACCTTGACTTGACCTTGTCTTGACCTTGACTTGACCTTGAATTGACCTTCACTTGACCTTGACTTGACCTTGACTTGACCTTGACATGACCTTGACTTGACCTTGACATGACTTTGACTTGACCTTGACGTGACCTTGACTTGACCTTGACTTAACCTTGACTTGACCTTGACTTGAACTTGGCAGGACCTTGGCTTGACCTTGACTTGACCTTGACATGACTTTGACTTGACCTTGACTTGACCTTCACTTGACCTTGACTTGACCTTGACATGACCTTGACTTGACCTTGACATGACTTTGACTTGAGCTTGACTTGACCTTGACTTGACCCTGACTTGACCTTGACTTGACCTTGACTTGACCTTGACTTGACCTTGACATGACCTTGACTTGAACTTGACTTGACCTTGACTTGACCTTGACTTGACCCTGATTTGACCTTGACATGACCTTGACTTGACCTTGACTCGACCTTGACTTGAACTTGACTTGACCTTGACTTGACCTTGACTTGACCCTGACTTGACCTTGACATGACCTTTACTTGACCTTCACTTGACCTTAAATTGACCTTGACTTGACCTTGACTTGACCTTGACTTGACCTTGACTCGACCTTGACTTGGCCTTGACCTGACCTTGACATGACCTTGACTTGACCTTGACCTGACCTTGACATGACCTTGACTTGACCTTGACTTGACCTTGACTTGACCTTGACTCGACCTTGACTTGACCTTGACCTGACCTTCACTTGACCTTGACTTGACCTTGACTTGACCTTGACTTGACCTTGACTTGACCTTGACTTGACCTTGACTTGACCTTGACTTGACCTTGACTCGACCTTGACTTGACCTTGACCTGACCTTGACATGACCTTGACTTGACCTTGACTTGACCTTCACTTGACCTTGACTTGACCTTGACTCGACCTTGACTTGACCTTGACCTGACCTTGACATGACCTTGACTTGACCTTGACTTGACCTTGACATGACCTTGATATGACCTTGACTTGACCTTGACATGACCTTGACTTGACCGTGACTTGACCTTGACTTGACCTTGACTTGACCTTGACTTGACCTTGACATGACCTTGACATGACCTTGACTTGACCTTGACTTGATTTTGACTTGACCTTGACTCGACCTTGACTTGACCTTGACCTGACCTTGACATGACCTTGACTTGACCTTGACTTGACCTTGACATGACCTTGATATGACCTTGACTTGACCTTGACATGACCTTGACTTGACCGTGACTTGACCTTGACTTGACCTTGACTTGACCTTGACTTGACCTTGACATGACCTTGACATGACCTTGACTTGACCTTGACTTAACCTTGACTCAACCTTGACATGACCTTGACTTGACCTTGACATGACCTTGATATGACCTTGACTTGACCTTGATATGACCTTGACTTGACCTTGATTTGACCTTGACTTGACCTTGACTTGACCTTGACTTGACCTTCACTTGACCTTAAATTGACCTTGACTTGACCTTGACTTGACCTTGACTTGACCTTGACTCGACCTTGACTTGGCCTTGACCTGACCTTGACATGACCTTGACTTGACCTTGACTTGACCTTGACATGACCTTGATATGACCTTGACTTGACCTTGACTTGACCTTCACTTGACCTTGACTTGACCTTGACTTGACCTTGACTTGACCTTGACTTGACCTTGACTCGACCTTGACTTGACCTTGACCTGACCTTGACATGACCTTGACTTGACCTTGACTTGACCTTGACATGACCTTGATATGACCTTGACTTGACCTTGACATGACCTTGACTTGACCGTGACTTGACCTTGACTTGACCTTGACTTGACCTTGACTTGACCTTGACATGACCTTGACATGACCTTGACTTGACCTTGACTTGATTTTGACTTGACCTTGACTCAACCTTGACTTGACCTTGACTTGACCTTCACATGACCTTGACATGACCTTGACTTGAAATTGACTTGAACTTGACTTGACCTTCACTTGACCTTGTCTTAACCTTGAATTGATCTTGACTTGACCTTGACTTGACCTTGACTTGACCTTGACCTGACCTTGACATGACCTCGAACTTGACTTGACCTTGGCTTAACCTTGACTTGACCTTGACTTGACCTTGACTTGACCTTGACTTGACCTTGACTTTTTCTTGACTTGACCTTCACTTGACCTTGACTTGACCTTGACCTTGACTTGACCTTGACTTGGCCTTGACTTGACCTTGACTCGACCTTGACTTGACCTTGACCTGACCTTGACATGACCTTGACTTGACCTTGACTTGACCTTGACATGACCTTGATATGACCTTGATATGACCTTGACTTGACCTTGACTTGACCTTGACTTGACCTTGACTTGAACTTGACTTGACCTTGACATGACCTTGACATGACCTTGACTTGACCTTGACTTGACCTTGACTCAACCTTGACTTGACCTTGACCTGACCTTGACATGACCTTGACTTGACCTTGACATGACTTTGACATGACCTTGACTTGACCTTGACTAGACCTTGACTTGACCTTGACTTGACCTTGACTTGACCTTCACTTGACCCTGACTTGACCTTGACCTGACTTTGACTTGACCTTGACTCGACCTTGACTTGACCTTGACCTGACCTTGACTTGACCTTGACTTAACCTTGACTTGACCTTGACATGACCTTGACTTAACCTTGACTTGACCTTGACTTGACCTTGACTTGACCTCGACTTGACCTTGACTTGACCTTGACTTGACCTTGACTTGACCTTGACTTGACCTTGACTTGACCTTGACTTGACCTTGACATGACCTTGACTTGATCTTGATCTTGACTTGACCTTGACTCGACCTTGACTTGACCTTGACTTGACCTTGACATGTCCTTGACTTGACCTTGACATGACCTTGACATGACCTTGACTTGACCTTGACTTGACCTTGACTTGCCCTTCACTTGACCTTGACTTGACCTTGACTTGACCTTGACTTGACCTTGACCTTGACTTGACCTTGACTTGACCTTGACCTTGACTTGACCTTGACTTAACCTTGACTTCCCTTGACTTGACCTTGACATGACATTGATATGACCTTGGCTTGACCTTGACTTGAACTTGACTTGACCTTGACATGACCTTGGCATGACCTTGACTTGACCTTGACTTGACCTTGACTTGACCCTGACTTGACCTTGACTTGACCTTGACTTGACCCTGACTTGACCTCGACATGACCTTGACTTGACCTTGACCTTGACTTGACCTTCACTTGACCTTGACTTGACCTTGACTTGACCTGGACTTGACCTTGACTTGACCTTGACATGACCTTGACATGACCTTGACTTGACCTTGACTTGATCTTGACTTGACCTTGACATGACCTTGACTTGACCTTGACTTGACCTTGACTTGACCTTGACTTGCCCTTGACTTGACCTTGACATGATTTTGACTTGACCTTGACTTGACCTTGACTTGACATTGACTTGACCTTGACTTGACCTTGTCTTGACCTTGACTTGACGTTGACTTGACCTTCACTT
Organism: Sturmia bella; assembly: GCA_963662145.1. NCBI lineage: Eukaryota > Metazoa > Arthropoda > Insecta > Diptera > Tachinidae > Sturmia > Sturmia bella. The sequence goes on from OY759169.1 coordinate 49,479,122, forward strand.
GACATTGACTTGACCTTGACTTGACCTTGACATGACCTTGACTTGACCTTGACATGACCTTGACGTGACCTTGACTTGACCTTGACTTGACATTGACTTGACCTTGACTTGACCTTGTCTTGACCTTGACTTGACGTTGACTTGACCTTGACTTGACCTTGACTTGACCTTGACAATAACATGATATGACCTTGACTTAACCTTGACTTGATCTTGACTTGACCTTGACTTGACCTTGACTTGACCTTGACATGACCTTGACATGACCTTGACTTGACCTTCACTTGACATTGACTTGACCTTGACTTGACCTTGACATGACCTTGACTTGACCTTGACATGACCTTGACGTGACCTTGACTTGACATTGACTTGACCTTGACTTGACCTTGTCTTGACCTTGACTTGACCTTGACCTGACCTTGACATGACCTTGACTTGACCTTGACTTGACCTTGACAATAACTTGATATGACCTTGACTTAACCTTGACTTGATCTTGACTTGACCTTGACTTGACCTTGACTTGACCTTGACATGACCTTGACATGACCTTGACTTGACCTTGACTTGACATTGACTTGACCTTGACTTGACCTTGACAATAACTTGATATGACCTTGACTTAACCTTGACTTGACATTGACTTGACCTTGACTTGACCTTGACATGACCTTGACTTGACCTTGACAATAACTTGATATGACCTTGACTTAACCTTGACTTGACATTGACTTGACCTTGACATGACCTTGACTTGACCTTGACTTGACCTTGACAATAACTTGATATGACCTTGACTTAACCTTGACTTGACCTTGACTTGACCTTGTCTTGACCTTGACTTGACCTTGACCTGACCTTGACATGACCTTGACTTGACCTTGACTTGACCTTGACAATAACTTGATATGACCTTGACTTAACCTTGACTTGATCTTGACTTGACCTTGACTTGACCTTGACTTGACTTTGACTTGACCTTGTCTTGACCTTGACTTGACGTTGACTTGACCTTGACTTGACCTTGACTTGACCTTGACAATAACTTGATATGACCTTGACTTAACCTTGACTTGATCTTGACTTGACATTGACTTGACCTTGACTTGCCCTTGTCTTGACCTTGACTTGACGTTGACTTGACCTTCACTTGACATTGACTTGACTTGACCTTGACATGACCTTGACTTGACCTTGACATGACCTTGACGTGACCTTGACTTGACATTGACTTGACCTTGACTTGACCTTGTCTTGACCTTGACTTGACCTTGACCTGACCTTGACATGACCTTGACTTGACCTTGACTTGACCTTGACAATAACTTGATATGACCTTGACTTAACCTTGACTTGATCTTGACTTGACCTTGACTTGACCTTGACTTGACCTTGACATGACCTTGACATGACCTTGACTTGACCTTGACTTGACATTGACTTGACCTTGACTTGACCTTGTCTTGACCTTGACTTGACGTTGACTTGACCTTCACTTGACATTGACTTGACCTTGACTTGACCTTGACATGACCTTGACTTGACCTTGACATGACCTTGACGTGACCTTGACTTGACCTTGACTTAACCTTGACTTGACCTTGACTTGACCTTGACGTGATCTTGACTTGACCTTGACTTAACCTTGACTTGACCTTGACTTGACCTTCACTTGACCTTGACTTGACCTTGACTTGATCTTGACTTGACCTTGTCTTGACCTTGACTCAACCTTGACTTGACCTTGACCTGACCTTGGCATGACCTTGACTTGACCTTGACTTGACCTTCACTTGACCTTGACTTGACCTTGACTTGACCTTCACTTGACCTTGACTTGACCTTGACTTGACCTTGACTTGACCTTGACTTGACCTTGACTCGACCTTGACTCGACCTTGACTTGACCTTGACATGACCTTGACTTGACCTTGATTTGACCTTGACTTGACATTGACTTGACCTTGACTTGACCTTGACTTGACCTTGACTTGACCTTGACATGACCTTGACATGAACTTGACTTGACCTTGACTTGACTTTGACTTGACCTTGACTCAACCTTGACTTGACCTTGACATGACCTTGACATGACCTTGACTTGACCTTGACGTGACCTTGACTTGACCTTGACTTGACCTTGACATGACCTTGACTTGACCTTGACTTGATTTTGACTTGACCTTGACTTGATTTTGACTTGACCTTGACTCGACCTTGACTTGACCTTGACTTGACTTTGACATGTCCTTGACTTGACTTTGACATGACCTTGACATGACCTTGACTTGACCTTGACTTGACCTTGACTTGACCTTGACTTGACCTTCACTTGACCTTGACTTGACCTTGACTTGAGCTTGACTTGACTTTGACATGACCTTGACATGACCTTGACATGACCTTGACTGTACCTTGACTTGAACTTGACATGACCTTGACATGACCTTGACATGACCTTGACTTGACCTTGACTTGACCTTGACTTGACCTTGACATGACCTTGACTTGACCTTGCCTTGACCTTGACTTGATCTTGACTTGACCTTGACATGACCTTGACATGACGTTGACTTGATCTTGACTTGATCTTGACTTGACCTTGACTTGACCTTGACTTGACCTTGACATGACCTTGACTTGACCTTGCCTTGACCTTGACTTGACCTTCACTTGACCTTGACTTGACCTTGACTTGACCTTGACTTGACCTTGACTTGACCTTGACTCGACCTTGACTCGACCTTGACTTGACCTTGACATGACCTTGACTTGACCTTGATTTGACCTTGACTTGACATTGACTTGACCTTGACTTGACCTTGACTTGACCTTGACATGACCTTGACATGACCTTGACTTGACCTTGACTTGACTTTGACTTGACCTTGACTCAACCTTGACTTGACCTTGACATGACCTTGACATGACCTTGACTTGACCTTGACGTGACCTTGACTTGACCTTGACTTGACCTTGACATGACCTTGACTTGACCTTGACTTGATTTTGACTTGACCTTGACTCGACCTGGACTTGACCTTGACTTGATTTTGACTTGACCTTGACTTGACCTTGACTTGATTTTGACTTGACCTTGACTCGACCTTGACTTGACCTTGACTTGACTTTGACATGTCCTTGACTTGACTTTGACCTGACCTTGACATGACCTTGACTGTACCTTGACTTGACCTTGACATGACCTTGACATGACCTTGACATGACCTTGACTTGACCTTGACTTGACCTTGACTTGACCTTGACATGACCTTGACTTGACCTTGACATGACCTTGACTTGACCTTGACTTGATCTTGACTTGACCTTGACTTGACCTTGACTTGATTTTGACTTGACCTTGACTCGACCTTGACTTGACCTTGACTTGACTTTGACATGTCCTTGACATGACCTTGACATGACCTTGACTTCACCTTGACTTGACACTGACTTGACCTTGACTTGATCTTGGCCTTGACATGACCTTGAGTTGACCTTGACATGACCTTGACTTGACCTTGACTTGATCTTGACTTGACCTTGACTCGACCTTGACTTGACCTTGACTTGATTTTGACTTGACCTTGACTCGACCTTGACTTGACCTTGACTTGACCTTGACTTGACCTTGACTTGACCTTGACTTGACCTTGACTTGATCTTGACCTTGACTTGACCTTGACATTACCTTGACTTGACCTTGACTTGACCTTGACTTGATCGTGACCTTGACTTGACCTTGACATGACCTTGACTTGACCTTGACTTGACCGTGACTTGACCTTGACTTGATTTTGACTTGACCTTGACTCGACCTTGACTTGACCTTGACTTGACTTTGACATGTCCTTGACATGACATTGACTTGACCTTGACTTGACCTTGACTTGATTTTGACTCGACCTTGACTTGACCTTGACTTGACCTTGACTTGACCTTGACTTGACCTTGACTTGACCTTGACTTGATCTTGACCTTGACTTGACCTTGACATGACCTTGACTTGACCTTGACTTGATCTTGACTTGACCTTGACTTGACCTTGAGTTGACCTTGACATGTCCTTGACATGACCTTGACATGACCTTGACTCGAACTTGACTTGACCTTGACTTGACCTTGACATGACCTTGACTTGACGTTGACTTGACGTTGACTTGACCTTGACTTGACCTTGACTTGACCTTGACATGACCTTGACATGACCTTGACTTGACCTTGACTTGACCTTGATTTGATTTTGACTTGACCTTGACTCGACCTTGACCTGACCTTGACTTGACTTTGACATGTCCTTGACTTGACCTTGACATGACCTTGACATGACCTTCAATTGACCTTGACTTGACCTTGACTTGACCTTGACATGACCTTGACATGACGTTGACTTGACCTCAACTTGACCTTGACTTGACTTTGACTTGATCTTGACTTGACCTTGACTTGACCTTGACTTGACCTTGACTTGACTTTGACATGTCCTTGACATGACCTTGACATGACCTTGAATTGACCTTGACTTGACCTTGACTCGACCTTGACTTGATTTTGACTTGACCTTGACTCGACCTTGACTTGACCTTGACTTGACCTTGACTTGACCTTGACTTGACCTTGACTTGACCTTGACCTTGACTTGACCTTGACTTGACTTTGACCTTGACTTGACCTTGACTTAACCTTGACTTCCCTTGACTTGACCTTGACATGACATTGATATGACCTTGGCTTGACCTTGACTTGACCTTGACTTGACCTTGACATGACCATGACATGACCTTGACTTGACCTTGACTTGACCTTGACTTGACCCTGACTTGACCTTGACTTGACCTTGACTAGACCCTGACTTGACCTCGACATGACCTTGACTTGACCTTCACTTGACCTTGACTTGACCTTGACTTGACCTGGACTTGACCTTGACTTGACCTTGATATGACCTTGACATGACCTTGACTTGACCTTGACTTGATCTTGACTTGACCTTGACATGACTTTGACTTGACCTTGACTTGACCTTGACTTGACCTTGACTTGCCCTTGACTTGACCTTGACATGACTTTGACTTGACCTTGACATGACTTTGACTTGACCTTGACTTGGCCTTGCCTTGACTTGACCTTGACTTGACCTTGACTTGACCTTGACTTGACCTTGACTGGACCTTGACTTGATCTTGACTTGACCTTGACTTGACCCTGACTTGAGCTTGACATGACCTTTACTTGACCTTGACTTGACCTTGACTTGACCTTGACTCGACATTGACTTGACCTTGACCTGACCTTGACATGACCTTGACTTGACCTTGACTTGACCTTGACAATAACTTGATATGACCTTGACTTGACCTTGACTTGATCTTGACTTGACCTTGACTTGACCTTGACTTGACCTTGACATGACCTTGACATGACCTTGACTTGACCTTGACTTGACATTGACTTGACCTTGACTTGACCTTGTCTTGACCTTGACTTGACGTTGACTTGACCTTCACTTGACAGTGACTTGACCTTGACTTGACCTTGACATGACTTTGACTTGACCTTGACATGACCTTGACGTGACCTTGACTTGACCTTGACTTAACCTTGACTTGACCTTGACTTGACCTTGACGTGATCTTGACTTGACCTTGACTTAACCTTGACTTGACCTTGACTTGACCTTCACTTGACCTTGACTTGACCTTGACTTGATCTTGACTTGACCTTGTCTTGACCGTGACTCAACCTTGACTTGACCTTGACCTGACCTTGGCATGACCTTGACTTGACCTTGACTTGACCTTCACTTGACCTTCACTTGACCTTGACTTGACCTTGACTTGACCTTGACTTGACCTTGACTCGACCTTGACTCGACCTTGACTTGACCTTGGCATGACCTTGACTTGACCTTGATTTGACCTTGACTTGACATTGACTTGACCTTGACATGACCTTGACTTGACCTTGACATGACCTTGACGTGACCTTGACTTGACCTTGACTTGCCCTTGACATGACCTTGACTTGACCTTGACTTGACTTTGACTTGACCTTGACTCGACCTTAACTTGACCTTGACTTGATTTTGACTTGACCTTGACTCGACCTTGACTTGACCTTGACTTGACTTTGACATGTCCTTGACTTGACTTTGACATGACCTTGACATGACTTTGACATGACCTTCACTTGACCTTGACTTGACCTTGACTTGACCTTCACTTGACCTTGACTTGACCTTGACTTCAGCTTGACTTGACCTTGACTTGACCTTGACTCGACCTTGACTTGACCTTGACCTGACCTTGACATGACCTTGACTGTACCTTGACTTGACCTTGACATGACCTTGACATGACCTTGACTTGACCTTGACTTGACCTTGACTTGACCTTGACTTGACCTTGACATGACCTTGAATTGACCTTGACTTGAGCTTGACTTGATCTTTACTTGACCTTGACATGACCTTGACATGACGTTGACTTGATCTTGACTTGATCTTGACTTGACCTTGACTTGACATTGACTTGACCTTGGCTTGACCTTGACATGACTTTGACATGACCTTGACTTGACCTTGACTTGACCTTGACTCTACCTTTACTTGATCTTGGCCTTGACTTGACCTTGACATGACCTTGACTTGACCTTGACATAACCTTGACTTGACCTTGACTTGATCTTGGCTTGACCTTGACTCGACCTTGACTTGACCTTGACTTGATTTTGACTTGACCTTGACTCGACCTTGACTTGACCTTGACTTGACTTTGACATGTCCTTGACATGACCTTGACATGACCTTGACTTCACCTTGACTTGACCTTGACTTGACCTTGACTTGACCTTGACTTGATCTTGACTTGACCTTGACTCGACCTTGACTTGACCTTGACTTGACTTTGACATGTCCTTGACATGACCTTGACTTGACCTTGACTTGACCTTGACTTGACTTTGACATGTCCTTGACATGACCTTGACTTGACCTTGACTTGACCTTAACTTGACCTTGACTTGATTTTGACTTGACCTTGACTCGACCTTGACTTGACCTTGACTTGACCTTGACTTGACCTTGACTTGACCTTGACTTGATCTTGACCTTGACTTGACCTTGACATGACCTTGACTTGACCTTGACATGACCTTGACTTGACCTTGACTTGATCTTGACTTGACCTTGACTTGACCTTGACCTTGACTTGACCTTGACATGACCTTGACTTGACCTTGACTTGATTTTGACTTGACCTTGACTCGACCTTGACTTGACCTTGACTTGACCTTGACTTGACCTTGACTTGACCTTGACTTGATCTTGACCTTGACTTGACCTTGACATTACCTTGACTTGACCTTGACTTGACCTTGACTTGACCTTGACTTGATCTTGACCTTGACTTGACCTTGACATGACCTTGACTTGACCTTGACTTGACCGTGACTTGACCTTGACTTGATTTTGACTTGACCTTGACTCGACCTTGACTTGACCTTGACTTGACTTTGACATGTCCTTGACATGACCTTGACTTGACCTTGACTTGACCTTAACTTGACCTTGACTTGATTTTGACTTGACCTTGACTCGACCTTGACTTGACCTTGACTTGACCTTGACTTGACCTTGACTTGACCTTGACTTGACCTTGACTTGACCTTGACTTGACCTTGACTTGACCTAGACTTGACCTTGACATGACCTTGACATGACGTTGACTTGACCTCAACTTGACCTTGACTTGACTTTGACTTGATCTTGACTTGACCTTGACTTGACCTTGACTTGACCTTGACTTGACCTTGACTTGACCTTGACTTGACTTTGACATGTCCTTGACATGACCTTGACATGACCTTGAATTGACCTTGACTTGACCTTGACTTGATTTTGACTTGACCTTGACTCGACCTTGACTTGACCTTGACTTGACCTTGACTTGACGTTGACTTGATCTTGACCTTGACTCGACCTTGACTTGACCTTGACCTTGACTTGACCTTGACATGACCTTGACTTGACCTTGACTTGATCTTGACTTGACCTTGACATGACCTTGACTTGACCTTGACTTGACCTTGACTTGCCCTTGACTTGACCTTGACATGACTTTGACTTGACTTGACCTTGACATGACTTTGACTTGACCTTGACTTGACCTTGACTTGACCCTGACTTGACCTTGACATGACCTTTACTTGACCTTGACTTGACCTTGACTTGACCTTGACTTGACCTTGACTTGACCTTGACTTGACCTTTACTTGACCTTGACTCGACCTTGACTTGACCTTGACCTGACCTTGACATGACCTTGACTTGACCTTGACTTGACCTTGACATGACCTTGATATGACCTTGACTTGATCTTGACTTGACCTTGACTTGACCTTGACATGCCCTTGACATGACCTTGACTTGACCTTGACTTTGACTTGACCTTGACATGACCTTGACTTGACCTTGACTTGACATTGACTTGACCTTGACTTGACCTTGACTTGACCTTGTCTTGACCTTGACTTGACGTTGACTTGACCTTCACTTGACCTTGACTTGACCTTGACTTGACCTTGACATGACCTTGACTTGACATTGACATGACCTTGACGTGACCTTGACTTGACCTTGACTTAACCTTGACTTGACCTTGACCTTGACGTGATCTTGACTTGACCTTGACTTAACCTTGACTTGACCTTCACTTGACCTTGACTTGACCTTGACTTGATCTTGACTTGACCTTGTCTTGACCTTGACTTGACTTTGACATGTCCTTGACATGACCTTGACATGACCTTGAATTGACCTTGACTTGACTTGATTTTGACTTGACCTTGACTTGACCTTGACTCGACCTTGACTTGACCTTGACTTGACCTTGACTTGATCTTGACCTTGACTCGACCTTGACTTGACCTTGACCTTGACTTGACCTTGACAAGACCTTGACTTGACCTTGACTTGATCTTGACTTGACCTTGACATGACCTTGACTTGACCTTGACTTGACCTTGACTTGCCCTTGACTTGACCTTGACAAGACCTTGACTTGACCTTGACTTGATCTTGACTTGACCTTGACATGACCTTGACTTGACCTTGACTTGACCTTGACTTGCCCTTGACTTGACCTTGACATGACTTTGACTTGACCTTGACTTGACCTTGACATGACTTTGACTTGACCTTGACCTGACCTTGACTTGACCTTAACTTGGCCTTGCCTTGACTTGACCTTGACTTGACCTTGACTTGACCTTGACTTGACCTTGACTTGACCTTGACTTGACCTTGACTTGATCTTGACTTGACCTTGACTTGACCCTGACTTGACCTTGACATGACCTTTACTTGACCTTGACTTGACCTTGACTTGACCTTGACTTGACCTTGACTTGACCTTGACTTGACCTTGACTTGACCTTGACTTGACCTTTACTTGACCTTGACCTTGACTTGACCTTGACCTGACCTTGACATGACCTTGACTTGACCTTGACTTGACCTTGACATGACCTTGATATGACCTTGACTTGACCTTGACTTGATCTTGACTTGACCTTGACTTGACCTTGACATGCCCTTGACATGACCTTGACTTGACCTTGACTTGACCTTGACTTTGACTTGACCTTGACATGACCTTGACTTGACCTTGACTTGACATTGACTTGACCTTGACTTGACCTTGACTTGACCTTGACTTGACCTTGACTTGACCTTGACTTGACCTTGACTTGACCTTGACTCGACCTTGACTTGACCTTGGCCTGACCTTGACTTGACCTTGACTTGACCTTGACTTGACCTTGACTTGACCTTGACTTGACCTTGACCTTGACCTTGACGTGATCTTGACTTGACCTTGACTTAACCTTGACTTGACCTTCACTTGACCTTGACTTGACCTTGACTTGATCTTGACTTGACCTTGTCTTGACCTTGACTCAACCTTGACTTGACCTTGACCTGACCTTGACATGACCTTGACTTGACCTTGACTTGATCTTGACTTGACCTTGACTCGACCTTGACTTGACCTTGACATGACCTTGACTTAACCTTGACTTGATTTTGACTTGACCTTTACTTGACCTTGACTTGACCTTGACATGACCTTGACCTCTGACTTGACCTTGACATGACCTTGTTTTGACGTTGACTTGACCTTGACTTAACCTTGACTTGACCTTAACTTGACCTTGACTTGACCTTGACTTGACCTTGACATGAGCTTGACTCGACCTTGACTTGACCTTGACATGACCTTGACATGACCTTGACATGACCTTGACTTGACCTTGACATGACCTTGACTTGACCTTGACGTGATCTTGACTTGACCTTGACTTAACCTTGACTTGACCTTCACTTGACCTTGACTTGACCTTGACTTGATCTTGACTTGACCTTGTCTTGACCTTGACTCAACCTTGACTTGACCTTGACCTGACCTTGACATGACCTTGACTTGACCTTGACTTGATCTTGACTTGACCTTGACTCGACCTTGACTTGACCTTGACATGACCTTGACTTAACCTTGACTTGATTTTGACTTGACCTTTACTTGACCTTGACTTGACCTTGACATGACCTTGTTTTGACGTTGACTTGACCTTGACTTGACCTTGACCTTGACCTTGACGTGATCTTGACTTGACCTTGACTTAACCTTGACTTGACCTTCACTTGACCTTGACTTGACCTTGACTTGATCTTGACTTGACCTTGTCTTGACCTTGACTCAACCTTGACTTGACCTTGACCTGACCTTGACATGACCTTGACTTGACCTTGACTTGATCTTGACTTGACCTTGACTCGACCTTGACTTGACCTTGACATGACCTTGACTTAACCTTGACTTGATTTTGACTTGACCTTTACTTGACCTTGACTTGACCTTGACATGACCTTGACCTCTGACTTGACCTTGACATGACCTTGTTTTGACGTTGACTTGACCTTGACTTAACCTTGACTTGACCTTAACTTGACCTTGACTTGACCTTGACTTGACCTTGACTTGACCTTGACTCGACCTTGACTTGACCTTGACATGACCTTGACATGACCTTGACATGACCTTGACATGACCTTGACTTGATTTTGACTTAACCTTGACTCAACCTTGACTTGACCTTGACCTGACCTTGACATGACCTTGACCTTGACTTGACCTTGGCTTGACCTTGACATGACCTTGACTTGACCTTGACATGACTTTGACTTGACCTTGACATGACCTTGACTTGACCTTGACTTGATTTTGACTTGACCTTGACTCGACCTTGACTTGACATTGACTTGACCTTGACTTGACCTTGACTTGACCTTGACTTGACCTTGACTTGACTTTGACATGTCCTTGACACGACCTTGACATGACCTTGACTTGACCTTGACTTGACCTTGACTTGACCTTCACCTGACCTTGACTTGACCTTGACTTGATCTTGACTTGACCTTGACTTGACTCAACCTTGACTTGATCTTGACTTGACCTTGACTTGACCTTGACTTGACCTTGACTTGACCTTAACTTGACCTTGACTTGACCTTGACTTGACCTTGACTTGACCTTGACTTGACCTTGACTTGACCTTGACTTGACCTTCACTTGACTTTGACTTGACCTTGACTTGACCTTGACTTGATTTTGACTTGACCTTGACTCGACCTTGACTTGACATTGACTTGACCTTGACTTGAGCTTGACTTTACCTTGACCTGACCTTGACATGACCTTGACGTGACCTTGACTTGACCTTGACCTTGACGTGATCTTGACTTGACCTTGACTTAACCTTGACTTGACCTTCACTTGACCTTGACTTGACCTTGACTTGATCTTGACTTGACCTTGTCTTGACCTTGACTCAACCTTGACTTGACCTTGACCTGACCTTGACATGACCTTGACCTTGACTTGACAGTGGCTTGACCTTCACTTGACCTTGACTTGACCTTGACTTGACCTTGACTTGACCTTGACATGACCTTGACATGACCTTGACTTGACCTTGACTTCATTTTGACTTGACCTTGACTCAACCTTGACTTGACCTTGACATGACCTTGGAGTGACCTTGACTTGACCTTGACATGACCTTGACTTGACCTTGACTTGATTTTGACTTGACCTTGACTCGACCTTGACTTGACCTTGATTTGACTTTGACATGTCCTTGACATGACCTTGACATGATCTTGACATGACCTTGACATGACCTTCACTTGACCTTGACTTGACCTTGACTTGACCTTCACTTGACCTTGACTTGACCTTGACTTGACCTTGACTTGACCTTGACATGACCTTGACTTGACCTTGACTTGACCTTGACTTGACCTTGACTTGACCTTGACTTGACCTTGACATGACCTTGACATGACCTTGACTTGACCTTGACTTGACCTTCACTTGACCTTGACTTGACCTTGACTTGACCTTGACTTGACCTTGACTTGACCTTTACATGACCTTGACATGACCTTGACTTGACCTTGACTTGACCTTGACTTGACCTTGACTTGACCTTGACATGACCTTGACATGACCTTGACTTGACCTTGACTTGACCTTGACTTGACTTTGACTTGACCTTGACTCGACCTTGACTTAACCTTGACTTGATTTTGACTTGACCTTGACTCGACCTTGACTTGACCTTGACTTGACTTTGACATGTCCTTGACTTGACCTTGACATGGCCTTGACAAGACCTTGACTTGACCTTGACTTGACCTTGACTAGACCTTGACTTGATTTTGACTTGACCTTGACTCGACCTTGACTTGACCTTGACTTGACTTTGACATGTCCTTGACTTGACCTTGACATGACCTTGACATGACCTTGACTTGACCTTGACTTGACCTTGACTTGACCTTCACTTGACCTTGACTTGACCTTGACTTGACCTTGACGTGACCTTGACTCAACCTTGACTTGACCTTGACCTGACCTTGACATGACCTTGACCTTGACTTGACCTTGACCTTGACTTGACCTTGGCTTGACCTTGACATGACTTTGACATGACCTTGACTTGACCTTGACTTGACCTTGACTTGACCTTGACTTGACCTTGACATGACCTTGACTTGACCTTGACTTGATCTTGACTTGACCTTGACTCGACCTTGACTTGACCTTGACATGACCTTGACTTAACCTTGACTTGATTTTGACTTGACCTTGACTCGACCTTGACTTGACCTTGACTTGACTTTGACATGTCCTTGACTTGACCTTGACATGGCCTTGACAAGACCTTGACTTGACCTTGACTTGACCTTGACTTGACCTTGACTTGACCTTGACTTGACCTTGACTTGACCTTGACATGACCTTGACTTGATTTTGACTTGACCTTGACTCGACCTTGACTTGACCTTGACTTGACTTTGACATGTCCTTGACTTGACCTTGACATGACCTTGACTTGACCTTGACTTGACCTTGACTTGACCTTGACTTGACCTTGACTTGACCTTGACTTGACCTTCACTTGACCTTGACTTGACCTTGACTTGACCTTGACTTGACCTTGACGTGACCTTGACTTGACCTTGACTTGATCTTGACTTGACCTTGACTCGACCTTGACTTGACCTTGACATGACCTTGACTTAACCTTGACTTGATTTTGACTTGACCTTTACTTGACCTTGACTTGACCTTGACATGACCTTGACCTCTGACTTGACCTTGACATGACCTTGTTTTGACGTTGACTTGACCTTGACTTAACCTTGACTTGACCTTAACTTGACCTTGACTTGACCTTGACTTGACCTTGACATGACCTTGACATGACCTTGACATGACCTTGACTTGACCTTGACTTGACCTTGACTTGACCTTGACTTGACCTTGACTTGACCTTGACTTGACCTTCACTTGACCTTGACTTGACCTTGACTTGACCTTGACTTGACCTTGACGTGACCTTGACTTGACCTTGACTTGATCTTGACTTGACCTTGACTCGACCTTGACTTGACCTTGACATGACCTTGACTTAACCTTGACTTGATTTTGACTTGACCTTGACTCGACCTTCACTTGACCTTGACTTGACCTTGACTTGACCTTGACTTGACCTTGACATGACCTTGACTTGACCTTGACATGACCTTGACTTGACCTTGACTTGACCTTGACTTGACCTTGACGTGACCTTGACGTGACCTTGACTTAACCTTGACTTGATTTTGACTTGACCTTTACTTGACCTTGACTTGACCTTGACATGACCTTGACCTCTGACTTGACCTTGACATGACCTTGTTTTGACGTTGACTTGACCTTGACTTAACCTTGACTTGACCTTAACTTGACCTTGACTTGACCTTGACTTGACCTTGACATGACCTTGACTTGACCTTGACATGACCTTGACTTGACCTTGACTTGACCTTGACTTGACCTTGACTTGACCTTGACTTGACCTTGACATGACCTTGACTTGATTTTGACTTGACCTTGACTCGACCTTGACTTGACCTTGACTTGACTTTGACATGTCCTTGACTTGACCTTGACATGACCTTGACTTGACCTTGACTTGACCTTGACTTGACCTTGACTTGACCTTGACTTGACCTTGACTTGACCTTCACTTGACCTTGACTTGACCTTGACTTGACCTTGACTTGACCTTGACGTGACCTTGACTTGACCTTGACTTGATCTTGACTTGACCTTGACTCGACCTTGACTTGACCTTGACATGACCTTGACTTAACCTTGACTTGATTTTGACTTGACCTTTACTTGACCTTGACTTGACCTTGACATGACCTTGACCTCTGACTTGACCTTGACATGACCTTGTTTTGACGTTGACTTGACCTTGACTTAACCTTGACTTGACCTTGACTTGACCTTGACTCGACCTTGACTTGACCTTGACATGACCTTGACATGACCTTGACATGACCTTGACTTGACCTTGATTTGACCTTGACTTGACCTTGACTTGACCTTGACTTGATCTTGACATGACCTTGACATGACCTTGACATGACCTTGACTTGATTTTGACTTAACCTTGACTCAACCTTGACTTGACCTTGACCTGACCTTGACATGACCTTGACCTTGACTTGACCTTGGCTTGACCTTGACATGACCTTGACTTGACCTTGACATGACTTTGACTTGACCTTGACATGACCTTGACTTGACCTTGACTTGATTTTGACTTGACCTTGACTCGACCTTGACTTGACATTGACTTGACCTTGACTTGACCTTGACTTGACCTTGACTTGACTTTGACATGTCCTTGACACGACCTTGACATGACCTTGACTTGACCTTGACTTGACCTTGACTTGACCTTCACCTGACCTTGACTTGACCTTGACTTGATCTTGATTTGACCTTGACTTGACTCAACCTTGACTTGATCTTGACTTGACCTTGACTTGACCTTGACTTGACCTTAACTTTACCTTGACTTGACCTTGACTTGACCTTGACTTGACCTTGACTTGACCTTGACTTGACCTTGACTTGACCTTCACTTGACCTTGACTTGACCTTGACTTGACCTTGACGTGACCTTGACTTGACCTTGACTTGATTTTGACTTGACCTTGACTCGACCTTGACTTGACATTGACTTGACCTTGACTTGACCTTGACTTGACTTTGACATGTCCTTGACACGACCTTGACATGACCTTGACTTGACCTTGACTTGACCTTGACTTGACCTTCACTTGACCTTGACCTGACCTTGACATGACCTTGACCTTGACTTGACCTTGGCTTGATCTTGACATGACCTTGACATAACCTTGACTTGACCTTGACTTGACCTTGACTTGAACTTGACTTGACCTTGACTTGAGCTTGACTTTACCTTGACCTGACCTTGACATGACCTTGACTAGACCTTGACTTGACCTTGACATGACCTTGACATGACCTTGAATTGACCTTGACTTGACCTTGACTTTACCTTGACTTGACCTTGACTCGACGTTGACTTGACCTTGACCTGACCTTGAATTGACCTTGACTTGACCTTGGCTTGACCTTGACTTGAACTTGACTCGACCTTGACTTGACCTTGACCTGACCTTGACTTGACCTTGACTTGACCTTACTTGACCTTGACATGACCTTGACTTGACCTTGACTTGACCTTGACTTGACCTTGACTTGACCTTGACTTGACCTTGACTAGACCTTGACTTGACCTTGACTTGACCTTGACATGTCCTTGACTTGACCTTGACTTGACCTTGACATGACCTTGACCTTGACTTGACCTTCATTTGACCTTGACTTGACCTTGACTTGACCTTGACTTGACCTTGACTTGACCTTGACTTGACCTTGACTTGACCTTGACTTGACCTTGACTTGACCTTGACTCGACCTTGACTTGACCTTGGCCTGACCTTGACTTGACCTTGACTTGACCTTGACTTGACCTTGACTTGACCTTGACTTGACCTTGACTTGACCTTGACCTGACCTTGACTTGACCTTGACTTGACTTTACTTGACCTTGACATGACCTTGACTTGACCTTGACTTGATCTTGACTCGACCTTGACTTGACCTTGACCTGACCTTGACTTGACCTTGACTTGACCTTGACTTGACCTTGATTTGACCTTGACTTGACCTTGACTCGACCTTGACTTTACCTTGACCTGACCTTGACTTGACCTTGACTTGACCTTACTTGACCTTGACTTGACCTTGACTTGACCTTGACTTGACCTTGACTTGACCTTGACTTGACCTTGACTTGACCTTACTTGACCTTGACATGACCTTGACTTGACCTTGACTTGACCTTGACTCGACCTTGACTTGACCTTGACTCGACCTTGACTTTACCTTGACCTGACCTTGACTTGACCTTGACTTGACCTTGACTTGACCTTGACTTGACCTTGACTCGACCTTGACTTGACCTTGACCTGACCTTGACTTGACCTTGACTTGACCTTACTTGACCTTGACATGACCTTGACATGACCTTGACTTGACCTTGACTTGACCTTGACTTGACCTTGACTTGACCTTGACTTGACCTTGACTCGACCTTGACTTTACCTTGACCTGACCTTGACTTGACCTTGACTTGACCTTACTTGACCTTGACTTGACCTTGACTTGACCTTGACTTGACCTTGACTTGACCTTACTTGACCTTGACATGACCTTGACTTGACCTTGACTTGACCTTGACTCGACCTTGACTTGACCTTGACTCGACCTTGACTTTACCTTGACTTGACCTTGACTTGACCTTGACTTGACCTTACTTGACCTTGACCTGACCTTGACTTGACCTTGACTTGACCTTGACTTGACCTTGACTTGACCTTGACTCGACCTTGACTTTACCTTGACCTGACCTTGACTTGACCTTGACTTGACCTTGACTTGACCTTGACTTGACCTTGACTCGACCTTGACTTGACCTTGACCTGACCTTGACTTGACCTTGACTTGACCTTACTTGACCTTGACATGACCTTGACATGACCTTGACTTGACCTTGACTTGACCTTGACTTGACCTTGACTTGACCTTGACTAGACCTTGACTTGACCTTGACTCGACCTTGACTTGACCTTGACTCGACCTTGACTTGACCTTGACTTGACCTTGACATGTCCTTGACTTGACCTTGACTTGACCTTGACATGACCTTGACATGACCTTGACATGACCTTGACTTGACCTTGACTTGACCTTCATTTGACCTTGACTTGACCTTGACTTGACCTTGACTTGACCTTGACTTGACCTTGACTCGACCTTGACTTGACCTTACTTGACCTTGACTTGACCTTGACTTGACCTTACTTGACCTTGACATGACCTTGACTTGACCTTGACTTGACCTTGACTTGACCTTGACTTTACCTTGACATGACCTTGACTTGACCTTGACTTGACCTTGACTTGACCTTGACTTGACCTTGACATGTCCTTGACTTGACCTTGACTTGACCTTGACATGACCTTGACATGACCTTGACTTGACCTTGACTTGACCTTGACTTGACCTTCATTTGACCTTGACTTGACCTTGACTTGACCTTGACTTGACCTTGACTTGACCTTGACTTGACCTTGACTCGACCTTGACTTGACCTTGACCTGACCTTGACTTGACCTTGACTTGACCTTGACTTGACCTTGACTTGACCTTGACTTGACCTTGACTCGACCTTGACTTGACCTTGACCTGACCTTGACTTGACCTTGACTTGACCTTGACATGACCTTGACTTGACCTTGACTTGATTTTGACTTGACCTCGACTCGACCTTGACATGACCTTGACTTGACCTTGACTTGACCTTGACTTGACCTTGACTTGACCTTGACTTGACCTTGACTTGACCTTGACTTGACCTTGACATGACCTTGACTTGACCTTGACTTGACCTTGACTTGACCTTGACTTTACCTTGACATGACCTTGACTTGACCTTGACTTGACCTTGACTTGACCTTGACTTGACCTTGACATGACCTTGACATGACCTTGACTTGACCTTGACTTGACCTTGACTTGACCTTGACTTGACCTTGATTTGACCTTGACTTGACCTTGACTTGACCTTGACTTGACCTTGACTTGACCTTGACATGTCCTTGACTTGACCTTGACTTGACCTTGACATGACCTTGACATGACCTTGACTTGACCTTGACTTGACCTTGACTTGACCTTCATTTGACCTTGACTTGACCTTGACTTGACCTTGACTTGACCTTGACTTGACCTTGACTTGACCTTGACTTGACCTTGACATGACCTTGACTTGACCTTGACTTGACCTTGACTTTACCTTGACATGACCTTGACTTGACCTTGACTTGACCTTGACTTGACCTTGACTTGACCTTGACATGTCCTTGACTTGACCTTGACTTGACCTTGACATGACCTTGACATGACCTTGACTTGACCTTGACTTGACCTTGACTTGACCTTGACTTGACCTTCATTTGACCTTGACTTGACCTTGACTTGACCTTGACTTGACCTTGACTTGACCTTGACTTGACCTTCATTTGACCTTGACTTGACCTTGACTTGACCTTGACTTGACCTTGACTTGACCTTGACTCGACCTTGACTTGACCTTGACCTGACCTTGACTTGACCTTGACTTGACCTTGACTTGACCTTGACTTGACCTTGACTTGACCTTGACCTGACCTTGACTTGACCTTACTTGACCTTGACATGACCTTGACTTGACCTTGACTTGACCTTGACTTGACCTTGACTTGACCTTGACTTGACCTTGGCTAGACCTTGACTTGACCTTGACCTGACCTTGACTTGACCTTGACTTGACCTTACTTGACTTTGACATGACCTTGACTTGATCTTGATTTGACCTTGACTTGACCTTGACTTGACCTTGACTTGACCTTGACATGACCTTGACTTGACCTTGACTTGATTTTGACTTGACCTCGACTCGACCTTGACATGACCTTGACTTGACCTTGGCTTGACCTTGACTTGACCTTGACTTGACCTTGACCTGACCTTGACTTGACCTTACTTGACCTTGACATGACCTTGACTTGACCTTGACTTGACCTTGACTTGACCTTGACTTGACCTTGACTTGACCTTGACTAGACCTTGACTTGACCTTGACTTGACCTTGACATGACCTTGACTTGACCGTGACTTGATTTTGACTTGACCTCGACTCGACCTTGACATGACCTTGACTTGACCTTGGCTTGACCTTGACATGACTTTGACATGACCTTGACTTGACCTTGACTTGACCTTGACTTGACCTTGACTTGACCTTGACTTGAGCTTGACTTGACTTGACCTTGACTTGACCTTGACTTGACCTTGACTTGACCTTGACTTGATTTTGACTTGACCTTGACTCGACCTTGACTTGACTTTGAAATGTCCTTGACTTTACCTTGACATGACCTTGACATGACCTTGACTTGACCTTGACTTGACCTTGACTTGACCTTCATTTGACCTTGACTTGACCTTGACTTGATCTTGACTTAACCTTGACTTGATCTTGACTTGACCTTGACTTGACCTTGACTCAACCTTGACTTGTCCTCGACCTGACCTTGACATGACCTTGACCTTGGCTTGACCTTGACATGACCTTGACACGACCTTGACTAGACCTTGACTTGACCTTGACTTGACCTTGACTTGACCTTGACTTTAGCTTGACTTGACCTTGACTCGACCTTGACTTGACCTTGACCTGACCTTGACATGACCTTGACTTGACCTTGACTTGACCTTGACTTGACCTTGACTTGACCTTGACATGACCTTGACATGACCTTGACTTGACCTTGACTTGACCTTCACTTGACCTTGACTTTACCTTGACTTGATCTTGACTTGACCTTGACTTGACCTTGACTCAACCTTGACTTGACCTTGACCTGACCTTGACCTTGACTTGACCTTGGCTTGACCTTGACATGACTTTGACATGACCTTGACTTGACCTTGACATGACCTTGACTTGACCTTGACTTGACCTTGACCTTGACTCGACCTTGACTTGACCTTGACTTGACCTTGACATGTCCTTGACTTGACCTTGACTTGACCTTGACATGACCTTGACTTGACCTTGACTCGACCTTGACTTGACCTTGACCTGACCTTGACTTGACCTTGACTTGACCTTGACATGACCTTGACTTGACCTTGACTTGACCTTGACTTAACCTTGACTTGACCTTGACATGACCTTGACTTGACCTTGACTTGATCTTGACTTGACCTTGACCTTGACTCGACCTTGACTTGACCTTGACTTGACCTTGACATGTCCTTGACTTGACCTTGACTTGACCTTGACATGACCTTGCCATGACTTTGACTTGACCTTGACTTGACCTTGACATGACCTTGACTTGACCTTGACTTGACCTTCACTTGACCTTGACTTGACGTTGACTTGATCTTGACTTGACCTTGACTTAACCATGACTTGACCTTGACATGACCTTGACTTGACCTTGACTTTATCTTGACTTGACCTTGACCTTGACTTGACCTTGACTTTATCTTGACTTGACCTTGACTCGACCTTGACTCGACCTTGACTTGACCTTGACTTGACCTTGACATGTCCTTGACTTGACCTTGACTTGACCTTGACATGACCTTGACATGACCTTGACTTGACCTTGACTTGACCTTCACTTGACCTTGAATTGACCTTGACTTGATCTTGACTTGACCTTGACTTGACCTTGACTCGACTTTGACTTGACCTGACCTTGACTTGACCTTGACTTGACCTTGACTTGACTTAACCTTGACATGACCTTGACTTGACCTTGACTTGACTTAACCTTGACTTGACCTTGACATGACCTTGACTTGACCTTGACTTGATCTTGACTTGACCTTGACCTTGACTCGACTTTGACTTGACCTTGACTTGACCTTGACATGTCCTTGACTTGACCTTGACTTGACCTTGACATGACCTTGACATGACCTTGACTTGACCTTCACTTGACCTTGACTTGACCTTGACTTGACCTTGACTTGACCTTGACTTGACCTTGACATGACCTTGACTTGATCTTGACTTGACCTTGACTCGACCTTGACTCGACCTTGACTTGACCTTGACATGTCCTTGACTTGACCTTGACTTGACCTTGACATGACCTTGACATGACCTTGACATGACCTTGACTTGACCTTGACTTGACCTTGACTAGACCTTGACTTGACCTTGACCTGACCTTGACTTGACCTTGACTTGACCTTACTTGACCTTGACATGACCTTGACTTGACCTTGACTTGACCTTGACTTGACCTTGACTTAACCTTGACTTGACCTTGACTTGACCTTGCCTTGACCTTGACTTGACCTTGACTTGACCTTGACTTGACCTTGACTTGACCTTGTCTTGACCTTGACTTGACCTTGACTTGACCTTGACTTGACCTTGACATGACCTTGACTTGACCTTGACTTGATTTTGACTTGACCTCGACGCGACCTTGACATGACCTTGACCTTGACTTGACCTTGGCTTGACCTTGACATGACTTTGACATGACCTTGACTTGACCTTGACTTGACCTTGACTCGACCTTGACTTGACCTCGACCTGACCTTGACTTGACCTTGACTTGACCTTACTTGACCTTGACATGACCTTGACTTGACCTTGACTTGACCTTGACTTGACCTTGACTAGACCTTGACTGGACCTTGACTTGACCTTGACTTGACCTTGACTTGACCTTGACATGACCTTGACTTGATCTTGATCTTGACTTGACCTTGACTCGACCTTGACTTGACCTTGACATGACATTGACATGACATTGACTTGACCTTGACTTGACCTTGACATGACCTTGACTTGACCTTGACTTGTCCTTGACTTGACCTTGACTTTACCTTGACTTGACCTTGACATGACCTTGACATGACCTTGACTTGACCTTGACTTGACCTTGACTTGACTTTGACTTTACCTTGACATGACCTTGACTTGACCTTGACTTGACATTGACTTGACCTTCACTTGACCTTGACTTGACCTTTACTTGACCTTGACTTGACCTTGACTTGACCTTGACTTGACCTTGACATGACCTTGATTTGACCTTGACTTGACCTTGACTTGACCTTGACTTGACCGTGACTTGACCTTGACTTGACCTTGACTTGACCTTGACTTGACTTTGACTTTA
Source organism: Sturmia bella (assembly GCA_963662145.1). Taxonomy (NCBI): domain Eukaryota; kingdom Metazoa; phylum Arthropoda; class Insecta; order Diptera; family Tachinidae; genus Sturmia; species Sturmia bella. The sequence goes on from OY759169.1 coordinate 49,501,882, forward strand.
CCTTGACGTGACCTTGACTTGACCTTGACTTGACATTGACTTGACCTTCACTTGATCTTGACTTGACCTTTACTTGACCTTGACTTGACCTTGACTTGACCTTGACTTGACCTTGATATAACCTTGACATGACCTTGACTTGACCGTGACTTGACCTTGACTTGACCTTGACTTGACCTTGACTTGACTTTGACTTTACCTTGACATGACCTTAACTTGACCTTGACTTGACATTGACTTGACCTTCACCTGACCTTGACTTGACCTTGACATGACCTTGACTTGACCTTGACTTGACCTTGACTTGACCTTGACTTGACCTTGACATGAGCTTGACTTGACCTTGACTTGATCTTGACTTGACCTTGACTTGACCTTGACTTGACCCTGACATGACCTTGACATGACCTTGACTTGACCTTGCCTTGACCTTGACTTGACTTTGACTTTACCTTGACATGACCTTAACTTGACCTTGACTTGACATTGACTTGACCTTCACCTGACCTTGACTTGACCTTGACATGACCTTGACTTGACCTTGACTTGACCTTGACATGACCTTGACATGACCTTGACTTGACCTTGACTTGACCTTGACTTGACCTTGACTTGACCTTGACTTGACCTTGACATGACCTTGACATGACCTTGACTTGACCGTGACTTGACCTTGACTTGACCTTGACTTGACCTTGACTTGACTTTGACTTTACCTTTACATGACCTTGACTTGACCTTGACTTGACATTGACTTGACCTTCACTTGACCTTGACTTGACCTTTACTTGACCTTGACTTGACCTTGACTTGACCTTGACATGACCTTGACTTGACCTTGACTTGACCTTGACATGACCTTGACATGACCTTGACTTGACCTTGACTTGATCTTGACTTTACCTTGACATGACCTTGACTTGACCTTGACTTGACATTGACTTGACCTTCACTTGACCTTGATTTGACCTTTACTTGACCGTGACTTGACCTTGACTTGACCTTGACATGACCTTGATTTGACCTTGACTTGACCTTGACATGAGCTTGACTTGACCTTGACTTGACCGTGACTTGACCTTGACTTGACCTTGACTTGACCTTGACTTGACCTTCACATGACCTTGACTTGACCTTGACTTGACCTTGACATGACCTTGACATGAGCCTGACTTGACCTTGACTTGATCTTGACTTGACCTTGACTTGACCTTGACTTGATCTTGACATGACCTTGACATGACCTTGACTTGACCTTGACTTGACCTTGACTTGACTTTGACTTTACCTTGACTTGACCTTGACTTGACATTGACTTGACCTTCACTTGACCTTGACTTGACCTTTACTTGACCTTGACTTGACCTTGACTTGACCTTGACATGACCTTGATTTGACCTTGACTTGACCTTGACATGAGCTTGACTTGACCTTGACTTGACCGTGACTTGACCTTGACTTGACCTTGACTTGACCTTCACATGACCTTGACTTGACCTTGACATGACCTTGACTTGACCTTGACTTGACCTTGACTTGACCTTGACATGACTTTGACTTGACCTTGACATGACCTTGACGTGACCTTGACTTGACCTTGACTTAACCTTGACTTGACCTTGACTTGATCTTGACGTGATTTGACTTGACCTTGACTTAACCTTGACTTGACCTTGACTTGACCTTCACTTAACCTTGACTTGACCTTGACTTGATCTTGACTTGACCTTGTCTTGACCTTGACTCAACCTTGACTTAATTTTAATTGACCTTGACTCGACCTTGACTTGACCTGGACTTGACCTTGACTTGACTTTGACATGTCCTTGACATGACCTTGACATGACCTTGACATGACCTTGACTTGACCTTGACTTGACCTTGACTTGACCTTCACTTGACCTTTACTTGACCTTGACTTGATCTTGACCTTGACTTGACCTTGACTCAACCTTGACTTGACCTTGACCTGACCTTGACATGACCTTGACCTTGACTTGACCTTGGCTTGACCTTGACTTGACCTTGACATGACCTTGACATGACCTTGACTTGACGTTGACTTGTCCTCAACTTGACCTTGACCTTGACTTGATCTTGACTTGACCTTGACTTGACCTTGACATGACCTTGACCTTGACTTGACCTTGGCTTGACCTTGACATGTCTTTGACATGACCTTGACTTGACCTTGACTTGACCTTGGCTTGACCTTGACTTGACCTTGACTTGACCTTGACTTGACCTTGACTTGACCTTGACTCGACCTTGACTTGACCTTGACCTGACCTTGACTTGACCTTTACTTGACCTTGACTTGACCTTGACATGACCTTGACTTGACCTTGACTTGACCTTGACTTGACCTTGACTTGACCTTGACTTGACCTTGACTTTACCTTGACATGACCTTGACTTGACCTTGACTCGACCTTGACTTGACCTTGACCTAAGCTTGACTTGACCTTAACTTGACCTTGACTTGACCTTGACTTGACCTTGACTTGACCTTGACTCGACCTTGACTTGACCTTGACCTGACCTTGACTTGACCTTAACTTGACCTTGACTTGACCTTGACATGACCTTGACTTGATCTTGACTTGACCTTGACTCGACCTTGACTTGACCTTGACTCGACCTTGACTCGATTTTGACTTGACCTTGACTTGACTTTGACATGTCCTTGACATGACCTTGACTTGACCTTGACTTGATTTTGACTTGTCCTTGACTCGACCTTGACTTGAGCTTGACTCGACCTTGACTTGACCTTGACCTGACCTTGACTTAACCTTGACTTGACCTTGACTTGACCTTGTCTTGACCTTGACTTGACCTTGACTTGACCTTGACTTGACCTTGACTCGACCTTGACTTGACTTTGACCTGACCTTGACTTGACCTTGACTTGACCTTGACTTGACCTTGACATGACCTTGACTTGACCTTGACTTGACCTTGACTTGACCTTGACTTGACCTTGACTAGACCTTGACTTGACCTTGACTTGACCTTGACATGACCTTGACTTGACCTTGACTTGATTTTGACTTGACCTTGACTCGAACTTGACTTGACCTTGACTTGACTTTAACATGTCCTTGACTTGACCTTGACATGACCTTGACATGACCTTGACTTGACCTTGACTTGACCTTGACTTGACCTTCACTTGACCTTGACTTGACCTTGACTTGATCTTGACTTGACCTTGACTCAACATTGACTTGACCTTGACCTGACCTTGACATGACCTTGACCTTGACTTGACCTTGGCTTGACCTTGACTTGACCTTGACTTGAGCTTGACTTGACCTTGACTTGACCTTGACTCGACCTTGACTTGAACTTGACATGACCTTGACTTGACCTTGACTTGACCTTGACATGACCTTGACTTGACCTTGACATGACCTTGACTTGACCTTGACTTGACCTTGGCTTGACCTTGACTTGACCTTGACTTGACCTTGACTTGACCTTGACTTGACGTTGACTTGACCTTGACATGACCTTGACTTGACCTTGACTTGACCTTTACTTGACCTTGACTTGACCTTGACTTGATCTTGACTTGACCTTGACTTGACCTTGACTCAACCTTGACTTGACCTTGACCTGACCTTGACATGACCTTGACTTGACCTTGACATGACCTTGACTTGACCTTGACTTGACCTTGACATGACCTTGACTTGACCTTGACTTGACGTTGACTTGACCTGGACATGACCTTGACATGACCTTGACTTGACCTTGACTTGACCTTTACTTAACCTTGACTTGACCTTGACTTGACCTTGACATGACCTTGACTTGACCTTGACTTGATTTTGACTTGACCTTGACTCGACCTTGACTTGACCTTGAGTTGACTTTAACATGTCCTTGACTTGACCTTGACATGACCTTGACATGACCTTGACATGACCTTGACTTGACCTTGACTTGACCTTGACTCAACCTTGACTTGACCTTGACCTAACCCTGACATGACCTTGACCTTGACTTGACCTAGACTTGACTTTGACATGTCCTTGACATGACCTTGACTTGACCTTGACTTGATTTTGACTTAACCTTGACTCGACCTTGACTTGACCTTGACTCGACCTTGACTTGACCTTGACCTGACCTTGACATGACCTTGACTTGACCTTGACCTTGACTTGACCTTGACATGACCTTGACATGACCTTGACACGACCTTGACTTGACCTTGACTTGACCTTGACTTGACCTTGACCTTGACTTGACCTTGACTTGACCTTGACTTGAGCTTGACTTGACCTTGACTCGACCTTGACTTGACCTTGACCTGACCTTGACATGACCTTGACTTGACCTTGACCTTGACTTGACCTTGACATGACCTTGACATGACCTTGAATTGACCTTGACTTTACCTTGACTTGACCTTGACTTGACCTTGACATGACCTTGACTTGACCTTGACTTGACCTTGACTTGACCTTGACTTGACCTTGACTTGACCTTGACATGACCTTGACATGACCTTGACTTGACCTTGACTTGACCTTCACTTGACCTTGACTTGACCTTGACTTGATCTTGACTTGACCTTAACTTGACCTTGACTCAACCTTGACTTGACCTTGGCTTGACCTTGGCTTGACCTTGACATGACTTTGACATGACCTTGACTTGACCTTGACATGACCTTGACTTGATCTTGACTTGACCTTGACCTTGACTCGACCTTGACTTGACCTTGACTTGACCTTGACATGTCCTTGACTTGAACTTGACTTGACCTTGACATGACCTTGACATGACCTTGACTTGACCTTGACTCGACCTTGACTTGACCTTGACTTGACCTTGACTTGACCTTGACTTGACCTTGACTTGACCTTGACATGACCTTGACATGACCTTGAATTGACCTTGACTTTACCTTGACTTGACCTTGACTTGACCTTGACATGACCTTGACTTGACCTTGACATGACCTTGACTTGACCTTGACTTGATCTTGACTTGACCTTGACCTTGACTCGACCTTGACTTGACCTTGACTTGACCTTGACATGTCCTTGACTTGACCTTGACTTGACCTTGACATGACCTTGACATGACCTTGACTTGACCTTGACTTGACCTTGACATGACCTTGACTTGACCTTGACTTGACCTTCACTTGACCTTGACTTGACCTTGACTTGACCTTGACTTGACCTTGACTTGATCTTGATTTGACCTTGACTCGACCTTGACTTGACCTTGACTTGACCTTGACATGTCCTTGACTTGACCTCGACTTGACCTTGACATGACCTTGACATGACCTTGACTTGACCTTGACATGACCTTGACATGACCTTGACTTGACCTTGACTTGACCTTCACTTGACCTTGACTCGACTTTGACTTGACCTTGACCTGACCTTGACTTGACCTTGACTTGACCTTGACTTGACCTTGACATGACCTTGACTTGACCTTGACTTGACCTTGACTTAACCTTGACTTGACCTTGACATGACCTTGACTTGACCTTGACTTGATCTTGACTTGACCTTGACCTTGACTCGACCTTGACTTGACCTTGACTTGACCTTGACATGTCCTTGACTTGACCTTGACTTGACCTTGACATGACCTTGACATGACCTTGACATGACCTTGACTTGACCTTGACTTGACCTTGACTTAACCTTGACTTGACCTTGACATGACCTTGACTTGACCTTGACTTGATCTTGACTTGACCTTGACCTTGACTCGACCTTGACTTGACCTTGACTTGACCTTGACATGTCCTTGACTTGACCTTGACTTGACCTTGACATGACCTTGACATGACCTTGACTTGACCTTGACTTGACCTTGACTTGACCTTCACTTGACCTTGACTTGACCTTGACTTGACCTTGACTTGACCTTGACTTGACCTTGACATGACCTTGACATGACCTTGACTTGACCTTGACTTGACCTTCACTTGACCTTGATTTGACCTTGACTTGATCTTGACTTGACCTTGACTTGACCTTGACTCAACCTTGACTTGACCTTGACCTGACCTTGACATGACCTTGACCTTGACTTGACCTTGGCTTGACCTTGTCTTGACCTTGACTTGACCTTGACTTGACCTTGACTTGACCTTGACCTTGACTCGACCTTGACTTGTCCTTCACTTGACCTTGACTCGACTTTGACTTGACCTTGACCTGACCTTGACTTGACCTTGACTTGACCTTGACTTGACCTTGACCTGACCTTGACTTGACCTTGACTTGACCTTGACTTGACCTTGACATGACCTTGACTTGACCTTGACTTGACCTTGACTTGACCTTGACTTGATCTTGACTTGACTTGACCTTGACTCAACCTTGACTTGACCTTGACCTGACCTTGACATGACCTTGACCTTGACTTGACCTTGGCTTGACCTTGGCTTGACCTTGTCTTGACCTTGACTTGACCTTGACTTGATCTTGACTTGACCTTGACCTTGACTCGACCTTGACTTGACCTTCACTTGACCTTGACTCGACTTTGACTTGACCTTGACCTGACCTTGACTTGACCTTGACTTGACCTTGACTTGACCTTGACCTGACCTTGACTTGACCTTGACTTGACCTTGACTTGACCTTGACATGACCTTGACTTGACCTTGACTTGACCTTGACTTAACCTTGACTTGACCTTGACATGACCTTGACTTGACCTTGACTTGATCTTGACTTGACCTTGACCTTGACTCGACCTTGACTTGACCTTGACTTGACCTTGACATGTCCTTGACTTGACCTTGACTTGACCTTGACATGACCTTGACATGACCTTGACTTGACCTTGACTTGACCTTGACTTGACCTTCACTTGACCTTGACTTGACCTTGACTTGACCTTGACTTGACCTTGACTTGACCTTGACATGACCTTGACTTGATCTTGACTTGACCTTGACTCGACCTTGACTCGACCTTGACTTGACCTTGACATGTCCTTGACTTGACCTTGACTTGACCTTGACATGACCTTGACATGACCTTGACATGACTTTGACTTGACCTTGACTTGACCTTGACTTGACCTTCACTTGACCTTGACTTGACCTTGACTGGACCTTGACTTGACCTTGACTTGACCTTGACTTGACCTTGACTTGACCTTGACATGACCTTGACTTGATCTTGATCTTGACTTGACCTTGACTCGACCTTGACTTGACCTTGACATGACATTGACATGACCTTGACTTGACCTTGACTTGACCTTGACTTGACCTTGACATGACCTTGACTTGACCTTGACTTGACCTTGACTTGACCTTGACTTTACCTTGACTTGACCTTGACATGACCTTGACATGACCTTGACTTGACCTTGACTTGACCTTGACTTGACTTTGACTTTACCTTGACATGACCTTGACTTGACCTTGACTTGACATTGACTTGACCTTCACTTGACCTTGACTTGACCTTTACTTGACCTTGACTTGACCTTGACTTGACCTTGACTTGACCTTGACTTGACCTTGACATGACCTTGATTTGACCTTGACTTGACCTTGACATGAGCTTGACTTGACCTTGACTTGACCGTGACTTGACCTTGACTTGACCTTGACTTGACCTTGACTTGACTTTGACTTTACCTTGACATGACCTTGACTTGACCTTGACTTGACATTGACTTGACCTTCACTTGACCTTGACTTGACCTTTACTTGACCTTGACTTGACCTTGACTTGACCTTGACTTGACCTTGACTTGACCTTGACTTGACCTTGACATGACCTTGATTTGACCTTGACTTGACCTTGACATGAGCTTGACTTGACCTTGACTTGATCTTGACTTGACCTTGACTTGACCTTGACTTGACCTTGACATGACCTTGACATGACCTTGACTTGACCTTGACTTGACCTTGACTTGACTTTGACTTTACCTTGACATGACCTTAACTTGACCTTGACTTGACATTGACTTGACCTTCACCTGACCTTCACCTGACCTTGACTTGACCTTGACATGACCTTGACTTGACCTTGACTTGACCTTGACATGACCTTGACATGACCTTGACTTGACCTTGACTTGACCTTGACTTGACCTTGACATGACCTTGACATGACCTTGACTTGACCGTGACTTGACCTTGACTTGACCTTGACTTGACCTTGACTTGACTTTGACTTTACCTTGACATGACCTTGACTTGACCTTGACTTGACATTGACTTGACCTTCACTTGACCTCGACTTGACCTTTACTTGACCTTGACTTGACCTTGACTTGACCTTGACATGACCTTGACTTGACCTTGACTTGACCTTGACATGACCTTGACATGACCTTGACTTGACCTTGACTTGATCTTGACTTTACCTTGACATGACCTTGACTTGACCTTGACTTGACATTGACTTGACCTTCACTTGACCTTGATTTGACCTTTACCTGACCGTGACTTGACCTTGACTTGACCTTGACATGACCTTGATTTGAACTTGACTTGACCTTGACATGAGCTTGACTTGACCTTGACTTGACCGTGACTTGACCTTGACTTGACCTTGACTTGACCTTGACTTGACCTTCACATGACCTTGACTTGACCTTGACTTGACCTTGACATGACCTTGACATGAGCCTGACTTGACCTTGACTTGATCTTGACTTGACCTTGACTTGACCTTGACTTGATCTTGACATGACCTTGACATGACCTTGACTTGACCTTGACTTGACCTTGACTTGACTTTGACTTTACCTTGACATGACCTTGACTTGACCTTGACTTGACATTGACTTGACCTTCACTTAACCTTGACTTGACCTTTACTTGACCTTGACTTGAGCTTGACTTGACCTTGACATGACCTTGATTTGACCTTGACTTGACCTTGACATGAGCTTGACTTGACCTTGACTTGACCGTGACTTGACCTTGACTTGGCCTTGACTTGACCTTCACATGACCTTGACTTGACCTTGACATGACCTTGACTTGACCTTGACTTGACCTTGACATGACTTGGTTTGACCTTGACATGACCTTGACGTGACCTTGACTTGACCTTGACTTAACCTTGACTTGACCTTGACTTGACCTTGACGTGATCTTGACTTGACCTTGACTTAACCTTGACTTGACCTTGACTTGACCTTCACTTGACCTTGACTTGACCTTGACTTGATCTTGACTTGACCTTGTCTTGACCTTGACTCAACCTTGACTTAATTTTGACTTGACCTTGACTCGACCTTGACTTGACCTTGACTTGACCTTGACTTGACTTTGACATGACCTTGACATGACCTTGACATGACCTTGACATGACCTTGACTTGACCTTGACTTGACCTTGACTTGACCTTCACTTGACCTTTACTTGACCTTGACTTGATCTTGACCTTGACTTGACCTTGACTCATCCTTGACTTGACCTTGACCTGACCTTGACATGACCTTGACCTTGACTTGACCTTGGCTTGACCTTGACTTGACCTTGACATGACCTTGACTTGACGTTGACTTGTCCTCAACTTGACCTTGACCTTGACTTGATCTTGACTTGACTTTGACATGACCTTGACCTTGACTTGACCTTGGCTTGACCTTGACATGTCTTTGACATGACCTTGACTTGACCTTGACTTGACCTTGGCTTGACCTTGACTTGACCTTGACTTGACCTTGACTTGACCTTGACTTGACCTTGACCTGACCTTGACTTGACCTTAACTTGACCTTGACTTGACCTTGACATGACCTTGACTTGACCTTGACTTGACCTTGACTTGACCTTGACTTGACCTTGACTTGACCTTGACATGACCTTGACTTGACCTTGACTTGATCTTGACTTGACCTTGACTCGACCTTGACTTGACCTTGACTCGACCTTGACTCGACCTTGACTTGACCTTGACCTGACCTTGACTTGACCTTGACTTGACCTTGACTTGACCTTGACATGACCTTGACTTGACCTTGACTTGACCTTGACTTGACCTTGACTTGACCTTGACTAGACCTTGACTTGACCTTGACTTGACCTTGACATGACCTTGACTTGATTTTGACGTGACCTTGACTCGACCTTGACTTGACCTTGACTTGACTTTGACTTGACCTTGACATGACCTTGACATGACCTTGACTTGACCTTGACTTGACTTTGACTTGACCTTCATTTGACCTTGACTTGACCTTGACATGACCTTGACATGACCTTGACATGACCTTGACTTGACCTTGACTTGACCTTGACTCAACCTTGACTTGACCTTGACCTAACCTTGACATGACCTTGACCTTGACTTGACCTTGACTTGACTTTGACATGTCCTTGACATGACCTTGACTTGACCTTGACTTGATTTTGACTTAACCTTGACTCGACCTTGACTTGACCTTGACTCGACCTTGACTTGACCTTGACCTGACCTTGACATGACCTTGACTTGACCTAGACCTTGACTTGACCTTGACATGACCTTGACATGACCTTGAATTGACCTTGACTTGACCTTGACTTGACCTTGACTTGACCTTGACTTGACCTTGACTTGACCTTGACTTGACCTTGACTTGACCTTGACTTGACGTTGACTTGACCTTGACATGACCTTGACTTGACCTTGACTTGACCTTTACTTGACCTTGACTTGACCTTGACTTGATCTTGACTTGACCTTGACTTGACCTTGACTCAACCTTGCCTTGACCTTGACCTGACCTTGACATGACCTTGACCTTGACTTGACCTTGACTTGACCTTGACTTGACCTTGACTTGACCTTGACTTGACCTTGACATGACCTTGACTTGACCTTGACTTGATCTTGACTTGACCTTGACGCGACCTTGACTTGACATGTCCTTGACCTTGACATGTCCTTGACTTGACCTTGACTTGACCTTGACATGACCTTGACATGACCTTGACTTGACCTTTACTTGACTTTCACTTGATCTTGACTTGACCTTGACTTGACCTTGACTCAACCTTGCCTTGACCTTGACCTGACCTTGACATGACCTTGACCTTGACTTGACCTTGACTTAACCTTGACTTGACCTTGACTTGACCTTGACTTGACCTTGACTTGACCTTGACTTGACCTTGACATGACCTTGACTTGACCTTGACTTGATCTTGACTTGACCTTGACTTGACCTTGACATGACCTTGACTTGACCTTGACTTGACCTTGACATGACCTTGACATGACCTTGACTTGACCTTGACTTGACCTTCACTTGACCTTGACTTTACCTTGACTTGACCTTGACTTAACCTTGACTTCCCTTCACTTGACCTTGACATGACCTTGACATGACCTTGACTTGACCTTGACATGACCTTGACTTGACCTTGACTTGACCTTGACTTGACCTTCACTTGACCTTGACTTGACCTTGACTTGACCTTGACTTAACCTTGACTTCCCTTCACTTGACCTTGACATGACCTTGACATGACCTTGACATGACCTTGACTTGACCTTGACTTGACCTTGACTTGACCTTGACTTGACCTTGACTTGACCTTGACTTGACCTTGACTTGACCTTGATATGACCTTGACATGACCTTGACTTGACCTTGACTTGACCTTGACTTGACCTTCACTTGACCTTGACTTGACCTTGACTTGACCTTGACTTGACCTTGACTTGACATGACCTTGACTCAACCATGACTTGACCTTGACTTGACATTGACTTGACCTTGACTTGCCCTTGACTTGACCTTGACTTGACCTTGACATGACCTTGACTTGACCTTGACTTGACCTTGACTTGACCTTGACATGACTTTGACTTTGACTTGAGCTTGACTTGACCTTGACTTGACCTTGACTTGACTTGAACCTGACTTGACCTTGACATGACCTTTACTTGACCATGACTTGACCTTGACTTGACCTTGACTTAACCTTGACTTGACCTTGACTTGACCTTGACCTGATCTTGACTTGACCTTGACTTGACCTTGGCTTGACCTTGACATGACCTTGATTTGACCTTGACTTGACTTTGACATGAGCTTGACTTGACCTTGACTTGACCTTGACTCGACCTTGACTTGACCTTGACTTGGCCTTGACATGACCTTGACTTGACCTTGACTTGATCTTGACTTGACCTTGACTTGACCTTGACTTGACCTTGACATGACCTTGATATGACCTTGACTTGACCTTGACTTGACCTTGACTTGACCTTGACTTGACCTTGACTTAACCTTGACTTCCCTTCACTTGACCTTTACATGACCTTGACTTGACCTTGACTTGACCTTGACTTGACCTTGACTTGACCCTGACTTGACCTTGACATGACCTTGACTTCACCTTGACTTGACCTTGACTTGACCTTGACTTAACCTTGACTTGACCTTGACTTGACCTTGACTTGATCTTGACTTGACCTTAACTTGACCTTGACTTGACCTTGACATGACCTTGACTCAACCTTGACTTGACCTTGACTTGACCTTGACATGACCTTGACATGACCTTGACTTGACATTGACTTGACTTTGACTTGCCCTTGACTTGACCTTGACATGACCTTGACTTGACCTTAACTTGACCTTGACATGAGTTTGACTTGAGCTTGACTTGACGTTGACCTGATCTTGACTTGACCTTGACTTGACCTTGACATGTCCTTGACTTGACCTTGACTTGACCTTGACATGACCTTGACATGACCTTGACTTGACCTTGACTTGACCTTGACTTGACCTTCACTTGACCTTGACTTGACCTTGACTTAACCTTGACTTCCCTTCACTTGACCTTGACATGACCTTGACTTGACCTTGACTTGACCTTGACTTGACCTTGACTTGACCTTGACTTGACCTTGACCTTGACATGACCTTGACTTGACCTTGACTTGACCTTGACTTGACCTTCACTTGACCTTGACTTGACCTTGACTTGACCTTGACTTAACCTTGACTTCCCTTCACTTGACCTTGACATGACCTTGACATGACCTTGACATGACCTTGACTTGACCTTGACTTGACCTCGACTTGACCTTGACTTGACCTTGACTTAACTTGACCTTGACTTGACCTTGACTTGACCTTGACTTGACCTTGATATGACCTTGACATGACCTTGACTTGACCTTGACTTGACCTTGACTTGACCTTGACTTAACCTTGACTTCCCTTCACTTGACCTTGACATGACCTTGACTTGACCTTGACTTAACCTTGACTTCCCTTCACTTGACCTTGACATGACCTTGACATGACCTTGACTTGACCTTGACTTGACCTTGACTTGACCTTGACTTGACCTTGACATGACCTTGACATGACCTTGACTTGACCTTGACTTGACCTTGACTTGACCTTGACTTGACCTTGACTTGACCTTGACTTGACCTTGACTTGAGCTTGACTTGACCTTGACTTGACCTTGACTCGACCTTGACTTGACCTTGACTTGGCCTTGACATGACCTTGACTTGACCTTGACTTGATCTTGACTTGACCTTGACTTGACCTTGACTTGACCTTGACATGACCTTGATATGACCTTGACTTGACCTTGACTTGACCTTGACTTGACCTTGACTTGACCGTGACTTGACCTTGACTTGACCTTGACTTGACCTTGACTTAACCTTGACTTCCCTTCACTTGACGTTGACATGACCTTGACATGACCTTGACTTGACCTTGACTTGACCTTGACTTGACCATGACATGACCTTGGCATGACCTTGACTTGACCTTGACTTGACCTTGACTTGACCCTGACTTGACCTTGACTTGACCTTGACTTGACCTTGACTTGACCTTGACTTGACCTTGACTTGACCTTGACTTGACCTTGACTTGACCCTGACTTGACCTTGACATGACCTTGACTTGACCTTGACTTGATCTTGACTTAACCTTGACTTGACCTTGACTTGACCTTGACTTGATCTTGACTTGACCTTGACTTGACCTTGACTTGACCTTGGCTTGACCTTGACATGACCTTGACTTGACCTTGACTTGACTTTGACATGAGCTTGACTTGACCTTGACTTGACCTTGACTCGACCTTGACTTGACCTTGACTTGGCCTTGACATGACCTTGACTTGATCTTGACTTGACCTTGACTTGACCTTGACTTGACCTTGACTTGACCTTGACATGACCTTGATATGACCTTGACTTGACCTTGACTTGACCTTGACTTGACCTTGACTTGACCTTGACTTGACCTTGACTTAACCTTGACTTCCCTTCACTTGACCTTGACATGACCTTGACATGACCTTGACTTGACCTTGACTTGACCTTGACTTGACCTTGACTTGACATTGACTTGACCTTGACTTGCCCTTGACTTGACCTTGACATGACCTTGACTTGACCTTAACTTGACCTTGACATGAGTTTGACTTCAGCTTGACTTGACGTTGACCTGACCTTGACATGACCTTGACATGACCTTGACATGACCTTGACTTGACCTTGACTTGACCTTTACTTGACCTTGACTTGATCTTGACTTGACCTTGACTTGACCTTGACTCAACCTTGACTTGACCTGACCTTGACATAACCTTAACCTTGACTTGACCTTGACTTGACCTTGACTTGACCTTGACTTGACCTTGACTTGACCTTGACTCGACCTTGACTTGACCTTGACCTGATCTTGACTTGACCTTGACTTGACCTTGACTTGACCTTGACTTGACCTTGACTTGACCTTGACTTGATCTTGACTTGACCTTGACTTGACCTTGACTCAACCTTGACTTGACCTTGACCTGACCTTGACATAACCTTGACCTTGACTTGACCTTGACTTGACCTTGACTTGACCTTGACTTGACCTTGACTCGACCTTGACTTGACCTTGACCTGATCTTGACTTGACCTTGACTTGATCTTGACTTAACCTTGACTTGACCTTGACTTGACCTTGACTTGACCTTGACTTGACCTTGACATGACCTTGACTTGACCTTGACTTGACCTTGACATGAGTTTGACTTGAGCTTGACTTGATCTTGACTAGACCTTGACTTGACCTTGACTAGACCTTGACTTGACCTTGACTTAACCTTGACTTGACCTTGACTTGACCTTGACTTGATCTTGACTTGACCTTGACTTGACCTTGACTTGACCTTGACATGACCTTGACTCAACCTTGACTTGACCTTGACTTGACCTTGACATGACCTTGACATGACCTTGACTTGACATTGACTTGACCTTGACTTGCCCTTGACTTGACCTTGACATGACCTTGACTTGACCTTGACTTGACCTTGACATGAGTTTGAGTTGAGCTTGACTTGACCTTGACTAGACCTTGACTTGACCTTGACTAGACCTTGACTTGACCTTGACTTGACTTGACCCTGACTTGACCTTGACATGACCTTTACTTGACCTTGACTTGACCTTGACTTGACCTTGACTTGACCTTTACTTGACCTTGACTTGACCTTGACTTAACTTTGACATGACCTTGACTTGACCTTGACTTGACCTTGACTTGACCTTGACTTGACCTTGACTTGACCTTGGATTGACCTTGACTTGACTTGACCCTGACTTGACCTTGACATGACCTTTACTTGACCTTGACTTGACCTTGACCTGACCTTGACATGACCTTGACCTTGACTTAACCTTCACTTGACCTTGACTTGACCTTGACTTGATCTTGACTTGACCTTGACTTGACCCTGACTTGACCTTGACATGACCTTGACTTGACCTTGACTTGACCTTGACATGAGCTTGCCTTGACCTTGACTTGACCTTGACTCGACCTTGACTTGACCTTGACCTGACCTTGACATGACCTTGACTTGACCTTGACTTGACCTTGACATGACCTTGACTTGACCTTGACTTGATCTTGACTTGACATTGACTTGACCTTGACTTGACCTTGACATGACCTTGACATGACCTTGACTTGACCCTGACTTGACCTTGACTTGACTTGACTTGACCTTGACTTGACCTTGACATGATCTTGACCTTGACATAACCTTGACCTTGACTTGACCTTGGCTTACCCTTGACATGACCTTGACATGACCTTAACTTGACCTTGACCTTAACATGACCTTGACATGACCTTGACTTGAACTTGACTTGACCTTGACTTGACCTTGACTTGACCTTGACTTGACCTTCACTTGACCTTGACTTGACCTTGACTTGACCTTGACTTAACCTTGACTTGACCTTGACTTGACCTTGACTTGACCTTGACTTGAACTTGACTTGACCTTGACTTGACCTTGACTTAACCTTGACTTGACCTTGACTTGACCCTGACTTGACCTTGACATGACTTTGACAGGACTTTGACTTGACCTTGACTTGACCTTGACATGACCTTGACTTGACCTTGACTTGACCTTGACTTGACCTTGACATGACCTTGACATAACCTTGACTTCACCTTGACTTGACCTTGACTTGACCTTGACTTGACCTTGACTTGACCTTGACTTGACCTTGACTTGACCTTGACTTGACCTGACATTGACTTGACCTTGACTCGACCTTGACTTGACCTTGACCTGACCTTGACTTGACCTTGACATGACCTTGACTTGACCTTGACATGACCTTGACTTGACCTTGACATGACCTTCACATGACCATGACTTGACCTTGACTTGACCCTAGCTTGACCTTGACTTGACCTTAACTTGACCTTGACTTGACCTTGACTTGACCTTGACATGGCCTTGACCTTGACATGACCTTGACCTTGACTTGACCTTGGCTTAACCTTGACATGACCTTGACATGACCTTGACATGACCTTTACTTGACCTTGACTTGACCTTGACTTGACCTGACCTTGACTCGACCTTGACTCGACCTTGACTTGACCTTGACCTGACCTTGACATGACTTTGACTTGACCTTGACTTGACCTTGACATGACCTTGACTTGACCTTGACTTGACCTTGACTTGACCTTGACATGACCTTGACATGACCTTGACTTGACCTTGACTTGACCTTGACTCGACCTTGACTTGACCTTGACCTGACCTTGACTTGACCTTGACTTGACCCTGACTTGACCCTGACTTGACCTTGACATGACCTTGACTTGACCTTGACATGACCTTGACTCAACCTTGACTTGACCTTGACTTGACCTTGACATGACCTTGACATGACCTTGACTTGACATTGACTTGCCCTTGACTTGACCTTGAAATGACCTTGACTTGACCTTGACTTGACCTTGACATGACTTTGACTTGAGCTTGACTTGACCTTGACTTGACCTTGACTTGACCTTGACTTGACTTGACCCTGACTTGACCTTGACATGACCTTTACTTGACCTTGACTTGACCTTGACTTGACCTTGACTTGACCTTGACTTAACCTTGACTTGACCTTGACTTGACCTTGTCTTGATCTTGACTTGACCTTGACTTGACCTTGACTTGACCTTGACATGACCTTGACTTGACCTTGACTTGACCTTGACATGAGCTTGACTTTACCTTGACTTGACCTTGACTCGACCTTGACTTGACCTTGACTTGACCTTGACATGACCTTGACTTGACCTTGACTTGATCTTGACTTGACCTTGACTTGACCTTGACTTGACCTTGACTTGACCTCGACATGACCTTGACATGACCTTGACTTGACCTTGACTTGACCTTGACTTGACCTTGACTTAACCTTGACATGACCTCGACTTGACCTTGACTTGACCTTGACTTGACTTGACCCTGACTTGACTTTGACCTGACCTTGACATGACCTTGACTTGACCTTGACTTGACCTTGACTTGATCTTAACTTGACTTGACCCTGACTTGACCTTGACTTGACCTTAACTTGACCTTGACTTGACCTTGACTTGACCTTGACTTGACCTTGACATGACCTTGACCTTGACATGACCTTGACCTTGACTTGACCTTGACTTAACCTTGACATGACCTTGACTTGACCTTGACCTTGACATGACCTTGACTTGACCTTGACATGACCTTTACTTGACCTTGACTTGACCTTGACTTGACCTGACCTTGAGTTGACCTTGACTCGACCTTGACTTGACCTTGACCTGAACTTGACATGACTTTGACATGACCTTGACTTGACCTTGACTTGACCTTCACTTGACCTTGACTTGACCTTGACTTAACCTTGACTTCCCTTCACTTGACCTTGACATGACCTTGACTTGACCTTGACTTGACCTTGACTTGACCTTGACTTGACCTTGACCTTGACATGACCTTGACTTGACCTTGACTTGACCTTGACTTGACCTTCACTTGACCTTGACTTGACCTTGACTTGACCTTGACTTAACCTTGACTTCCCTTCACTTGACCTTGACATGACCTTGACATGACCTTGACATGACCTTGACTTGACCTTGACTTGACCTCGACTTGACCTTGACTTGACCTTGACTTAACTTGACCTTGACTTGACCTTGACTTGACCTTGACTTGACCTTGATATGACCTTGACATGACCTTGACTTGACCTTGACTTGACCTTGACTTGACCTTGACTTGACCTTGACTTAACCTTGACTTCCCTTCACTTGACCTTGACATGACCTTGACATGACCTCGACTTGACCTTGACTTGACCTTGACTTGACCTTGACTTGACCTTGACTTGACCTCGACATGACCTTACTTGACCTTGACTTGACCTTGACTTGACATTGACTTGACCTTGACTTGACCTTGACATGACCTTGACGTGACCTTGACTTGACCTTGACTTGACCTTGACTTGACCCTGACTTGACCTTTACTTGACCTTGACTTGACCTTGACTTGACCTTGACTTGACCTTGACTTGACCTTGACTTGACCTTGACTTGACCTTGACTTGACCTTGACTTAACCTTGACTTCCCTTCACTTGACCTTGACATGACCTTGACATGACCTTGACTTGACCTTGACTTGACCTTGACTTGACCTTGACTTGACCATGACATGACCTTGACATGACCTTGACTTGACCTTGACTTGACCCTGACTTGACCTTGACTTGACCTTGACTTGACCTTGACTTGACCTTGACTTGACCCTGACTTGACCTTGACATGACCTTGACTTGACCTTGACTTGACCTTGACTTGACCTTGACTTAACCTTGACTTGACCTTGACTTGACCTTGACTTGATCTTGACTTGACCTTGACTTGAACTTGACTTGACCTTGACATGACCTTGACTCAACCTTGACTTGACCTTGACTTGACCTTGACATGACCTTGACATGAACTTGACTTGACATTGACTTGACCTTGACTTGCCCTTGACTTGACCTTGACATGACCTTGACTTGACCTTAACTTGACCTTGACATGAGTTTGACTTGATTTTGACTTGACGTTGACTTGACCTTGACATGACCTTGACATGACCTTGATTTGACCTTGACTTGACCTTGAATTGACCTTGACTTGACCTTCACTTGACCTTGACTTGACCTTGACTTGACCTTGACTTGACCTTGACTTGACCTTGACTTAACCTTGACTTCCCTTCACTTGACCTTGACATGACCTTGACATTACCTTGACTTGACCTTGACTTGACCTTGACTTGACCTTGACTTGACCTTGACATGACCTTGACATGACCTTGACATGACCTTGACTTGACTTGACCTTGACTTGACATTAACTTGACCTTGACTGGACCTTGACTTGACCTTGACTTGAGCTTGACTTGACCTTGACTTGACCTTGACTCGACCTTGACTTGACCTTGACTTGGCCTTGACATGAACTTGACTTGACCTTGACTTGATCTTGACTTGACCTTGACTTGACCTTGACTTGACCTTGACATGACCTTGATATGACCTTGACTTGACCTTGACTTGACCTTGACTTGACCGTGACTTGACCTTGACTTGACCTTGACTTGACCTTGACTTAACCTTGACTTCCCTTCACTTGACGTTGACATGACCTTGACATGACCTTGACTTGACCTTGACTTGACCTTGACTTGACCATGACATGACCTTGGCATGACCTTGACTTGACCTTGACTTGACCTTGACTTGACCCTGACTTGACCTTGACTTGACCTTGACTTGACCTTGACTTGACCTTGACTTGACCTTGACTTGACCTTGACTTGACCCTGACTTGACCTTGACATGACCTTGACTTGACCTTGACTTGACCTTGACTTGACCTTGACTTAACCTTGACTTGACCTTGACTTGACCTTGACTTGATCTTGACTTAACCTTGACTTGACCTTGACTTGACCTTGACTTGATCTTGACTTCACCTTGACTTGACATTGACTTGACCTTGACCTGCCCTTGACTTGACCTTGACATGACCTTGACTTGACCTTAACTTGACCTTGACATGAGTTTGACTTGAGCTTGACTTGACGTTGACCTGACCTTGACATGACCTTGACATGACCTTGACTTGACCTTGACTTGACCTTTACTTGACCTTGACTTGATCTTGACTTGACCTTGACTTGACCTTGACTCAACCTTGACTTGACCTGACCTTGACATAACCTTGACCTTGACTTGACCTTGACTTGACCTTGACTTGACCTTGACTTGACCTTGACTCGACCTTGACTTGACCTTGACCTGATCTTGACTTTACCTTGACTTGACCTTGACTTGACCTTGACTTGACCTTGACTTGACCTTGACTTAACCTTGACTTGACCTTGACTTGACCTTGACTTGATCTTGACTTAACCTTGACTTGACCTTGACTTGACCTTGACTTGACCTTGACTTAACCTTGACTTCCCTTCACTTGACCTTGACATGACCTTGACATGACCTTGACTTGACCTTGACTTGACCTTGACTTGACCTTGACTTGACATTGACTTGACCTTGACTTGCCCTTGACTTGACCTTGACATGACCTTGACTTGACCTTAACTTGACCTTGACATGAGTTTGACTTGAGCTTGACTTGACGTTGACCTGACCTTGACATGACCTTGACATGACCTTGACTTGACCTTGACTTGACCTTTACTTGACCTTGACTTGATCTTGACTTGACCTTGACTTGACCTTGACATAACCTTGACCTTGACTTGACCTTGACTTGACCTTGACTTGACCTTGACTTGACCTTGACTCGACCTTGACTTGACCTTGACCTGATCTTGGCTTGACCTTGACTTGACCTTGACTTGACCTTGACTTGACCTTGACTTGACCTTGACTTGATCTTGACTTGACCTTGACTTGACCTTGACTCAACCTTGACTTGACCTTGACTTGACCTTGACTTGACCTTGACTCGACCTTGACTTGACCTTGACCTGATCTTGACTTGACCTTGACTTGATCTTGACTTGACCTTGACTTGACCTTGACTTGACCTTGACTTGACCTTGACTTGACCTTGACATGACCTTGACATGACCTTGACTTGACCTTGACTTGACCTTGACATGAGTTTGACTTGAGCTTGACTTGACCTTGACTAGACCTTGACTAGACCTTGACTTGACCTTGACTAGACCTTGACTTGACCTTGACTTAACCTTGACTTGATCTTGACTTGACCTTGACTTGATCTTGACTTGACCTTGACTTGACCTTGACTTGACCTTGACATGACCTTGACTCAACCTTGACTTGACCTTGACTTGACCTTGACATGACCTTGACATGACCTTGACTTGACATTGACTTGACCTTGACTTTCCCTTGACTTGACCTTGACTTGACC
Source organism: Sturmia bella (assembly GCA_963662145.1). Lineage (NCBI taxonomy): Eukaryota > Metazoa > Arthropoda > Insecta > Diptera > Tachinidae > Sturmia > Sturmia bella. Next base: position 49,523,640 of record OY759169.1, read on the forward strand.
TTGACATGAGTTTGACTTGAGCTTGACTTGACCTTGACTAGACCTTGACTTGACCTTGACTAGACCTTGACTTGACCTTGACTTGACTTGACCCTGACTTGACCTTGACATGACCTTTACTTGACCTTGACTTGACCTTGACTTGACCTTGACTTAACCTTGACTTGACCTTGACTTGACCTTGACTTGATCTTGACTTGACCTTGACTTGACCTTGACTTGACCTTGACTTGACCTTGACATGACCTTGACTTGACCTTGACATGAGCTTGACTTGACCTTGACTTGACCTTGACTCGACCTGGACTTGACCTTGACATGACCTTGACTTGAACTTGACTTGATCTTGACTTGACCTTGACTTGACCTTGACTTGACCTTGACATGACCTTGACTTGACCTTTACTTGACCTTGACTTGACCTTGACTTAACTTTGACATGACCTTGACTTGACCTTGACTTGACCTTGACTTGACCTTGACTTGACCTTGACTTGACCTTGACTTGACCTTGGATTGACCTTGACTTGACTTGACCCTGACTTGACCTTGACATGACCTTTACTTGACCTTGACTTGACCTTGACCTGACCTTGACATGACCTTGACCTTGACTTAACCTTGACTTGACCTTGACTTGATCTTGACTTGACCTTGACTTGACCTTGACCTTGACTTGACCTTGACATGACCTTGACTTGACCTTGACTTGACCTTGACATGAGCTTGCCTTGACCTTGACTTGACCTTGACTCGACCTTGACTTGACCTTGACCTGACCTTGACATGACCTTGACTTGACCTTGACTTGACCTTGACATGACCTTGACTTGACCTTGACTTGATCTTGACTTGACATTGACTTGACCTTGACTTGACCTTGACATGACCTTGACATGACCTTGACTTGACCCTGACTTGACCTTGACTTGACTTGACCTTGACTTGACCTTGACATGATCTTGACCTTGACATGACCTTGACCTTGACTTGACCTTGGCTTACCCTTGACATGACCTTGACATGACCTTAACTTGACCTTGACCTTAACATGACCTTGACATGACCTTGACTTGACCTTGACTTGACCTTGACTTGACCTTGACTTGACCTTCACTTGACCTTGACTTGACCTTGACTTGACCTTGACTTAACCTTGATTTGACCTTGACTTGACCTTGACTTGACCTTGACTTGAACTTGACTTGACCTTGACTTGACCTTGACTTAACCTTGACTTGACCTTGACTTGACCCTGACTTGACCTTGACATGACTTTGACATGACTTTGACTTGACCTTGACTTGACCTTGACATGACCTTGACTTGACCTTGACTTGACCTTGACTTGACCTTGACATGACCTTGACATAACCTTGACTTCACCTTGACTTGACCTTGACTTGACCTTGACTTGACCTTGACTTGACCTTGACTTGACCTTGACTTGACCTTGACTTGACCTGACATTGACTTGACCTTGACATGACCTTGACTTGACCTTGACATGACCTTGACTTGACCTTGACATGACCTTCACATGACCATGACTTGACCTTGACTTGACCCTAACTTGACCTTGACTTGACCTTAACTTGACCTTGACTTGACCTTGACTTGACCTTGACATGGCCTTGACCTTGACATGACCTTGACCTTGACTTGACCTTGGCTTAACCTTGACATGACCTTGACTTGACCTTGACATGACCTTTACTTGACCTTGACTTGACCTTGACTTGACCTGACCTTGACTCGACCTTGACTCGACCTTGACTTGACCTTGACCTGACCTTGACATGACTTTGACTTGACCTTGACTTGACCTTGACATGACCTTGACTTGACCTTGACTTGACCTTGACTTGACCTTGACATGACCTTGACATGACCTTGACTTGACCTTGACTTGACCTTGACTCGACCTTGACTTGACCTTGACCTGACCTTGACTTGACCTTGACTTGACCCTGACTTGACCCTGACTTGACCTTGACATGACCTTTACTTGACCTTGACTTGACCTTGACTTGACCTTGACTTAACCTTGACTTGACCTTGACTTGACCTTGACTTGATCTTGACTTGACCTTGACTTGACCTTGACTTGACCTTGACATGACCTTGACTCAACCTTGACTTGACCTTGACTTGACCTTGACATGACCTTGACATGACCTTGACTTGACATTGACTTGCCCTTGACTTGACCTTGAAATGACCTTGACTTGACCTTGACATGACTTTGACTTGAGCTTGACTTGACCTTGACTTGACCTTGACTTGACCTTGACTTGACTTGACCCTGACTTGACCTTGACATGACCTTTACTTGACCTTGACTTGACCTTGACTTGACCTTGACTTGACCTTGACTTAACCTTGACTTGACCTTGACTTGACCTTGTCTTGATCTTGACTTGACCTTGACTTGACCTTGACTTGACCTTGACATGACCTTGACTTGACCTTGACTTGACCTTGACATGAGCTTGACTCGACCTTGACTTGACCTTGACTTGACCTTGACTTGACCTTGACATGACCTTGACTTGACCTTGACTTGATCTTGACTTGACCTTGACTTGACCTTGACTTGACCTTGACATGACCTTGACATGACCTTGACTTGACCTTGACTTGACCTTGACTTGACCTTGACTTAACCTTGACATGACCTTGACTTGACCTTGACTTGACCTTGACTTGACTTGACCCTGACTTGACTTTGACCTGACCTTGACATGACCTTGACTTGACCTTGACTTGACCTTGACTTGACCTTGACTTGACCTTGACTTGATCTTAACTTGACTTGACCCTGACTTGACCTTGACATGACCTTTACTTGACCTTGACTTGACCTTGAACTGTCCTTGACATGACCTTGACTTGACCTTGACTTGACCTTGACTTGACCTTGACATGACCTTGACTTGACCTTGACATGACCTTCACATGACCTTGACTTGACCTTAACTTGACCTTGACTTGACCTTGACTTGACCTTGACTTGACCTTGACTTGACCTTGACATGACCTTGACCTTGACATGACCTTGACCTTGACTTGACCTTGACTTAACCTTGACATGACCTTGACTTGACCTTGACTTGACCTTGACATGACCTTGACTTGACCTTGACATGACCTTTACTTGACCTTGACTTGACCTGACCTTGAGTTGACCTTGACTCGACCTTGACTTGACCTTGACCTGAACTTGACATGACTTTGACATGACTTTGACTTGACCTTGACTTGACCTTGACTTGACCCTGACTTGACCTTGACTTGACCTTGACATGACCTTGACATGACCTTGACTTGACCTTGACTTGACCTTGACTTGACCTTGACTTGACCTGACCTTGACTTGACCTTGACTCGACCTTGACTTGACCTTGACCTGACCTTGACTTGACCTTGACTTGACCTTGACTTGACATTGACTTGACCTTGACTTGACCCTGACTTGACCTTGACATGACCTTTACTTTACCTTGACTTGACCTTGACTTGACCTTGACTTAACCTTGACATGAGCTTGACTTGACTTTGATTTGACCTTGACTCGGACTTGACTTGACCTTGACTTGACCTTGACATGACCTAGACTTGACCTTGACTTGATCTTGACTTGACCTTGACTTGACCTTGACTTAACCTTGACATGACCTTGACTTGACCTTGACTTGACCTTGACTTGACCTTGACATGAGCTTGACTTGACCTTGACTTGACCTTGACTTGACCTTGACATGACCTTGAATTGAACTTGACTTGATCTTGACTTGACCTTGACTTGACCTTGACTTGACCTTGACATGACCTTGACATGACCTTGACTTGACCTTGACTTGACCTTGACTTGACCTTGACTTAACCTTGACATGACCTTGACTTGACCTTGACTTGACCTTGACATGACCTTGACTTGACCTTGACTTGACCTTGACTTGACCTGACCTTGACTTGACCTTGACTCGACCTTGACTTGACCTTGACCTGACCTTGACTTGACCTTGACTCGACCTTGACTTGACCTTGACCTGAACTTGACATAACCTTGACTTGACCTTGACCTTGACTTGACCTTGACTTGACCCTGACTTGACCTTGACATGACCTTTACTTGACCTTGACTTGACCTTGACTTGACCTTGACATGAGCTTGACTTGACCTTGACTTGACATGACCTTGACTTGACCTTGACATGACCTTTACTTGACCTTGACTTGACCTTGACTTGACCTGACCTTGACTTGACCTTGACTCGACCTTGACTTGACCTTGACCTGACCTTGACATGACTTTGACTTGACCTTGACTTGACCTTGACATGACCTTGACTTGACCTTGACTTGACCTTGACTTGACCTTGACTTGACCTTGACTTGACCTTGACATGACCTTGACATGACCTTGACTTGACCTTGACTCGACCTTGACTTGACCTTGACCTGACCTTGATTTGACCTTGACTTGACCTTGACTTGACCTTGACTTGACCTTGACTTGACCCTGACTTGACCCTGACTTGACCTTGACATGACCTTTACTTGACCTGACTTGACCTTGACTTGACCTTGACTTAACCTTGACTTGACCTTGACTTGACCTTGACTTGATCTTGACTTGACCTTGACTTGACCTTGACATGACCTTGACTCAACCTTGACTTGACCTTGACTTGACCTTGACATGACCTTGACATGACCTTGACTTGACATTGACTTGACCTTGACTTGCCCTTGACTTGAGCTTGACATGACCTTGACTTGACCTTGACTTGACCTTGACATGACTTTGACTTGAGCTTGACTTGACCTTGACTTGACCTTGACTTGACTTGACCCTGACTTGACCTTGACATGACCTTTACTTGACCTTGACTTGACCTTGACTTGACCTTGACTTGACCTTGACTTAACCTTGACTTGACCTTGACTTGACCCTGACTTGACCTTGACATGACCTTTACTTGACCTTGACTTGACCTTGACTTGACCTTGACTTGACCTTGACTTAACCTTGACTTGACCTTGACTTGACCTTGTCTTGATCTTGACTTGACCTTGACTTGACCTTGACTTGACCTTGACATGAGCTTGGCTTGACCTTGACTTGACCTTGACTCGACCTTGACTTGACCTTGACTTGACCTTGACTTGACCTTGACTTAACCTTGACTTGACCTTGACTTGACCTTGACTTGACCTTGACATGACCTTGACATGACCTTGACTTGACCTTGACTTGACCTTGACTTGACCTTGACTTAACCTTGACATGACCTTGACTTGACCTTGACTTGACCTTGACTTGACCTTGACTTGACCTTGACTTGACTTGACCCTGACTTGACTTTGACCTGACCTTGACATGACCTTGACTTGACCTTGACTTGACCTTGACTTGACCTTGACTTGATTTTAACTTGACTTGACCCTGACTTGACCTTGACATGACCTTTACTAGACCTTGACTTGACCTTGAACTGACCTTGACATGACCTTGACTTGACCTTGACTTGACCTTGACTTGACCTTGACTTGACCTTGACTTGACCTTGACTTGACCTTGACTTGACCTTGACATGAACTTGACTTGACCTTGACATGACCTTCACATGACCTTGACTTGACCTTGACTTGACCCTGACTTGACCTTGACTTGACCTTAACTTGACCTTGACTTGACCTTGACTTGACCTTGAATTGACCTTGACATGACCTTGACCTTGACATGACCTTGACCTTGACTTGACCTTGACTTAACCTTGACATGACCTTGACTTGACCTTGACTTGACCTTGACATGACCTTGACTTGACCTTGACATGACCTTTACTTGACCTTGACTTGACCTGACCTTGAGTTGACCTTGACCCGACCTTGACTTGACCTTGACCTGACCTTGACATGACTTTCACTTGACCTTGACTTGACCTTGACTTGACCTTGACTTGACCTTGACTTGACCTTGACTTGACCTTGACCTTGACATGACCTTGACTTGACCTTGACTTGACCTTGACTTGACCTGACTTTGACTTGACCTTGACTCGACCTTGACTTGACCTTGACCTGACCTTGACTTGACCTTGACTTGACCTTGACTTGACATTGACTTGACCTTGACTTGACCTTGACTTGACCTTGACATGACCTTGACTTGACCTTGACTTGACCTTGACTTGAGCTTGACTTGACCTTGACTTGACCTTGGCTCGACCTTGACTTGACCTTGACCCGACCTTGTCATGACCTTGACTTGACCTTGACTTGACCTTCACTTGGCCTTGACTTGACCTTGACTTGATCTTGACTTGACCTTGACTTGACCTTGACTCAACCTTGACTTGACTTTGACCAGACCTTGACATGACTTTGACATGACTTTGACTTGACCTTGGCTTGACCTTGACATGACTTTGACATGACCTTGACTTGACCTTGACTTGACCTTCACTTGGCCTTGACTTGACCTTGACTTGACCTTGACATGACCTTGACTTGACCTTGACTTGACCTTGACATGACTTTGACTTGAGCTTGACTTGACCTTGACTTGACCTTGACTTGACTTGACCCTGACTTGACCTTGACATGATCTTTACTTGACCTTGACTTGACCTTGACTTGACCTTGATTTGACCTTGACTTAACCTTGACTTGACCTTGACTTGACCTTGTCTTGATCTTGACTTGACCTTGACTTGACCTTGACTTGACCTTGACTTGACCTTACATGACCTTGACTTGACCTTGACTTGACCTTGACATGAGCTTGACTTGACCTTGACTTGACCTTGATTCGACCTTGACTTGACCTTGACTTGACCTTGACTTGACCTTGACATGACCTTGACTTGACCTTGACTTGATCTTGACTTGACCTTGACTTGACCTTGACTTGACCTTGACTTGACCTTGACATGACCTTGACATGACCTTGACTTGACCTTGACTTGACCTTGACTTAACCTTGACATGACCTTGACTTGACCTTGACTTGACCTTGACTTGACCTTGACTTGACTTGACCCTGACTTGACTTTGACATGACCTTTACCTGACCTTGACTTGACCTTGACCTGACCTTGACATGACCTTGACTTGACCTTGACTTGACCTTAACTTGACTTGAGCCTGACTTGACCTTGACATGACCTTTACTTGACCTTGACTTGACCTTGACCTGACCTTGACATGACCTTGACTTGACCTTGACTTGACCTTGACTTGACCTTGACATGACCTTGACTTGACCTTGACCTTGACATGACCTTCACATGACCTTGACTTGACCTTGACTTGACCCTGACTTGACCTTGACTTGACCTTAACATGACCTTGACTTGACCTTGACATGACCTTGACCTTGACTTGACCTTGGCTTAACCTTGACATGACCTTGACTTGACCTTGACTTGACCTTGACTTGACCTTGACTTGACCTTGACATGACCTTGACTTGACCTTGACATGACCTTTACATGACCTTGACTTGACCTTCACTTGACCTGACCTGACCTTGACTTGACCTTGACTTGACCTTGACATGACCTTGACTTGACCTTGACATGACCTTTACTTGACCTTGACTTGACCTGACCTTGAGTTGACCTTGACTCGACCTTGACTTGACCTTGACCTGACCTTGACATGACTTTGACTTGACCTTGACTTGAGCTTGATATGACCTTGACTTGACCTTGACATGACCTTGACTTGACCTTGCCTTGACCTGACCTTGACTTGACCTTGACTCGACCTTGACTTGACCTTGACTTGACCTGACCTTGACTTGACCTTGACTCGACCTTGACTTGACCTTGACCTGACCTTGACTTGACCTTGACCTTGACTTGACCTTGACTTGACCTTGACTTGACCTTGACTTGACCCTGACTTGACCTTGACATGACCTTTACTTGACCTTGACTTGACCTTGACTTGACCTTGACTTGACCTTGACTTAACCTTGACATGAGCTTGACTTGACTTTGACTTGACCTTGACTCGACCTTGACTTGACCTTGACTTGACCTTGACATGACCTTGACTTAACCTTGACTTGATCTTCACTTGACCTTGACTTGACCTTGACTTGACCTTGACATGACCTTGACATGACCTTGACTTGACCTTGACTTGACCTTGACTTAACCTTGACATGATCTTGACTTGACCTTGACTTGACCTTGACATGACCTTGACTTGACCTTGACTTGACCTTGACATGAGCTTGACTTGACCTTGACTTGACCTTGACTTGACCTTGACTTGACCTTGACATGACCTTGACTTGACCTTGACTTGACCTTGACTTGACCTTGACTTGGCTTGACCCTGACTTGACCTTGACATGACCTTTTCTTGACCTTGACTTGACCTTGACCTGACCTTGACATGACCTTGACTTGTCCTTAACTTGACCTTGACTTGACCCTGACTTAACATTGACTTGACCTTGACTTGACCTTGACTTGATCTTGACTTGACCTTGCCTTGACCTTGACTTGACCTTGACATGACCTTGACTTGACCTTGACTTGACCTTGACATGAGCTTGCCTTGACCTTGACTTGACCTTGACTCGACCTTGACTTGACCTTGACTTGACCTTGACATGACCTTGACTTGACCTTGACTTGACCTTGACATGACCTTGACTTGACCTTGACTTGATCTTGACTTGACCTTGACTTGACCTTGACTTGACCTTGACATGACCTTGACATGACCTTGACTTGACCCTGACTTGACCTTGACTTGACTTGACCTTGACTTGACCTTGACATGACCTTGACCTTGACATGACCTTGACTTGACCTTGGCTTAACCTTGACATGACCTTAATATGACCTTGAGTTGACCTTGACTTGACCCTGACTTGAACTTGACTTGACCTTCACTTGACCTTGACTTGACCTTAACTTGACCTTGACTTGACCCTGACCTTGACTTGACCTTGACTTGACCTTGACTTAACCTCTACTTGACCTTGACTTGACCTTGACTTGAACTTGACTTGACCTTGACTTGACCTTGACTTAACCTTGACTTGACCTTGACTTGACCCTGACTTGACCTTGACATGACTTTGACTTGACCTTGACTTGATCTTGACATGACCTTGACTTGACCTTGACTTGACCTTGACTTGACCTTGACATGACCTTGACATGACCTTGACTTGACCTTGACTTGACCTTGACATGAACTTGACTTGACCTGACCTTGACTTGACCTTGACTCGACCTTGACTTGACCTTGACCTGACCTTGACTTGACCTTGACTTGACCTTGACATGACCTTGGCTTAACCTTGACATGACCTTGACTTGACCTTGACTTGACCTTGACATGACCTTGACTTGACCTTGACTTGACCTTAACATGACCTTAGCATGACCTTGACTTGACCTTGACTTGACTTGACCTTGACTTGACTTTCACTTGACCTTGACTTGACCTTGACTTGACCTTGACTTGACCTTGACTTAACCTTGACTTAACCTTGATTTGACCTTGACTTGACCCTGACTTGACCTTGACATGACCTTGACTTGACCTTGACTTGACCTTGACTTGACCTTGACATGACCTTGACGTGACCTTGACTTGACCTTGACATGACCTTGACTTGACCTTGACTTGAACTTGACTTGACCTTGACTTGACCTTGACTCGACCTTGACTTGACCTTGACCTGACCTTGACTTGACCTTGACTTGACCTTGACTTGACCTTGACATGACTTGATCTTGACTTGACCTTGACTCGACCATGACTTGACCTTGACTTGACCTTGACATGTCCTTGACTTGTCCTTGACTTGATCTTGACTTGACCTTGACTCGACCTTGACTTGACCTTGACTTGACTTTGACATGTCCTTGACTTGACCTTGACATGACCTTGACATGACCTTGACTTGACCTTGACTTGACCTTGACCTTGACTTCCCTTCACTTGACCTTGACATGACCTTGACATGACCTTGACATGACCTTGACTTGACCTTGACTTGACCTTGACTTGACCTTGACTTGACCTTGACTTGACCTTGACTTGACCTTGACTTGACCTTGACTTGACCTTGACATGACCTTGACTTGACCTTGACTTGACCTTGACTTGACCTTGACTTGACCCTGACTTGACCTTGACTTGACCTTGACTTGACCTTGACTTGACCTTGACTTAACCTTGACTTGACCTCGACTTGACCCTGACTTGACCTTGACATGACTTTGACTTGACCTTGACTTGACCTTGACATGACCTTGACTTGACCTTGACTTGACCTTGACTTGACCTTGACTTGACCTTGACATGACCTTGACATGACCTTGTTTTGACCTTGACTTGACCTGACCTTGACTTGACCTTGACTCGACCTTGACTTGACCTTGACCTGACCTTGACTTGACCTTGACTTGACCTTGACTTGACCTTGACATGACCTTGGCTTAACCTTGACATGACCTTGACTTGACCTTGACATGACCTTGACTTGACCTTAACATGACCTTAACATGACCTTGACTTGACCTTGACTTGACCTTGACTTGACCTTGACTTGACCTTGACTTGACCTTGACATGACCTTGACGTGACCTTGACTTGACCTTGACATGACCTTGACTTGACCTTGACTTGACCTTGACTTGACCTTGACTCGACCTTGACTTGACCTTGACCTGACTTTGACTTGACCTTGACTTGACCTTGACTTGACCTTGACTTGACCTTGACATGACCTTGACTTGACCTTCACTTGACCTTGACTTGACCTTGACTTGACCTTTACTTGACCTTGACTTGACCTTGACTTGACCTTGACTTAACCTTGGCTTAACCTTGATTTGACCTTGACCTTGACATAACCTTGACTTGACCTTGACTTGACCTTGACTTGACCTTGACATAACCTTGACGTGACCTTGACTTGACGTTGACATGACCTTGACTTGACCTTGACTTGACCTTGACTTGACCTTGACTCGACCTTGACTTGACCTTGACTTGACCTTGACTTAACCTCTACTTGACCTTGACTTGACCTTGACTTGACCTTGACTTGACTTTGACTTGACCTTGACTTGACCTTGACATGACCTTGACTTGACCTTGACTTGACCTTGACTTGACCTTGACTCGACCTTGACTTGACCTTGACTTGACCTTGACTTGACCTTGACATGACCTTGACTTGACCTTGACTTGACCTTGACTTGACTTTGACTTGACCTTGACTTGACCTTGACTTGACCTTGACTTGACCTCGACATGACCTTGACTTGACCTTGACTTGATCTTGACTTGACCTTGACTCGACCATGACTTGACCTTGACATGTCCTTGACTTGTCCTTGACTTGATCTTGACTTGACCTTGACTCGACCTTGACTTGACCTTGACTTGACTTTGACATGTCCTTGACTTGACCTTGACATGACCTTGACATGACCTTGACTTGACCTTGACTTGACCTTGACTTCCCTTCACTTGACCTTGACATGACCTTGACATGACCTTGACATGACCTTGACTTGACCTTGACTTGACCTTGACTTGACCTTGACATGACCTTGACTTGACCTTGACATGACCTTGACTTGACCTTGACTTGACCTTGACTTGACCTTGACTTGACCTTGACTTGACCTTGACTTGACCTTGACATGACCTTGACTTGACCTTGACTTGAACTTGACTTGACCTTGACTTGACCTTGACTTGACCCTGACTTGACCTTGACATGACTTTGACTTGACCTTGACTTGACCTTGACATGACCTTGACATGACCTTGACTTGACCTGACCTTGACTTGACCTTGACATGACCTTGACATGACCTTGACTTGACCTGACCTTGACTTGACCTTGACATGACCTTGACTTGACCTGACCTTGACTTGACCTTGACTCGACCTTGACTTGACCTTGACCTGACCTTGACTTGACCTTGACTTGACCTTGACTTGACCTTGACATGACCTTGGCTTAACCTTGACATGACCTTGACTTGACCTTGACTTGACCTTGACTTGACTTGACCTTGACTTGACCTTCACTTGACCTTGACTTGACCTTGACTTGACCTTGACTTGACCTTGACTTGACCTTGACTTGACCTTGACTTGACCTTGACATGACCTTGACGTGACCTTGACTTGACCTTGACATGACCTTGACTTGACCTTGACTTGTCCTTAACTTGACCTTGACTTGACCCTGACTTAACATTGACTTGACCTTGACTTGACCTTGACTTGATCTTGACTTGACCTTGCCTTGACCTTGACTTGACCTTGACATGACCTTGACTTGACCTTGACTTGACCTTGACATGAGCTTGCCTTGACCTTGACTTGACCTTGACTCGACCTTGACTTGACCTTGACTTGACCTTGACATGACCTTGACTTGACCTTGACTTGACCTTGACTTGACCCTGACCTTGACATGACCTTAATATGACCTTGACTTGACCTTGACTTGACCCTGACTTGAACTTGACTTGACCTTCACTTGACCTTGACTTGACCTTAACTTGACCTTGACTTGACCCTGACCTTGACTTGACCTTGACTTGACCTTGACTTAACCTCTACTTGACCTTGACTTGACCTTGACTTGAACTTGACTTGACCTTGACTTGACCTTGACTTAACCTTGACTTGACCTTGACTTGACCCTGACTTGACCTTGACATGACTTTGACTTGACCTTGACTTGATCTTGACATGACCTTGACTTGACCTTGACTTGACCTTGACTTGACCTTGACATGACCTTGACTTGACCTTGACTTGACCTTGACTTGGCTTGACCCTGACTTGACCTTGACATGACCTTTTCTTGACCTTGACTTGACCTTGACCTGACCTTGACATGACCTTGACTTGTCCTTAACTTGACCTTGACGTGACCCTGACTTAACATTGACTTGACCTTGACTTGACCTTGACATGACCTTGACTTGACCTTGACTTGACCTTGACATGACCTTGACTTGACCTTGACTTGATCTTGACTTGACCTTGACTTGACCTTGACTTGACCTTGACATGACCTTGACTTGACCTTGACTTGACCTTGACTTGACCTTGACATGACCTTGACATGACCTTGTTTTGACCTTGACTTGACCTGACCTTGACTTGACCTTGACTCGACCTTGACTTGACCTTGACCTGACCTTGACTTGACCTTGACTTGACCTTGACTTGACCTTGACATGACCTTGGCTTAACCTTGACATGACCTTGACTTGACCTTGACATGACCTTGACTTGACCTTAACATGACCTTAACATGACCTTGACTTGACCTTGACTTGACCTTGACTTGACCTTGACTTGACCTTGACTTGACCTTGACTTGACCTTGACATGACCTTGACGTGACCTTGACTTGACCTTGACATGACCTTGACTTGACCTTGACTTGACCTTGACTTGACCTTGACTCGACCTTGACTTGACCTTGACCTGACTTTGACTTGACCTTGACTTGACCTTGACTTGACCTTGACTTGACCTTGACATGACCTTGACTTGACCTTCACTTGACCTTGACTTGACCTTGACTTGACCTTTACTTGACCTTGACTTGACCTTGACTTGACCTTGACTTGACCTTGACCTGACCTTGACATGACTTTGACTTGACCTTGACTTGAGCTTGATATGACCTTGACTTGACCTTGACATGACCTTGACTTGACCTTGCCTTGACTTGATCTTGACTTGACCTTGACTTGACCTTGACTTGACCTTGACATGACCTTGACATGACCTTGACTTGACCCTGACTTGACCTTGACTTGACTTGACCTTTACTTGACCTTGACTTGACCTTGACTTGACCTTGACTTGACCTTGACTTGACCCTGACTTGACCCTGACTTGACCTTGACATGACCTTTACTTGACCTTGACTTGATCTTGACTTGACCTTGACTTGACCTTGACTTAACCTTGACTTGACCTTGACTTGACCTTGACTTGATCTTGACTTGACCTTGACTTGACCTTGACTTGACCTTGACCTGACCTTGACATGACCTTGACTTGACCTTGACTTGACCTTGACATGACCTTGACTTGACCTTGACCTTGACATGACCTTCACATGACCTTGACTTGACCTTGACTTGACCCTGACTTGACCTTGACGTGACCTTAACATGACCTTGACTTGACCTTGACATGACCTTGACCTTGACTTGACCTTGGCTTAACCTTGACATGACCTTGACTTGACCTTGACTTGACCTTGACTTGACCTTGACTTGACCTTGACATGACCTTGACTTGACCTTGACATGACCTTTACATGACCTTGACTTGACCTTCACTTGACCTGACCTGACCTTGAGTTGACCTTGACTCGACCTTGAGTTGACCTTGACTCGACCTTGACTTGACCTTGACCTGACCTTGACATGACTTTGACTTGACCTTGACTTGAGCTTGATATGACCTTGACTTGACCTTGACATGACCTTGACTTGACCTTGCCTTGACCTGACCTTGACTTGACCTTGACTCGACCTTGACTTGACCTTGACTTGACCTGACCTTGACTTGACCTTGACTCGACCTTGACTTGACCTTGACCTGACCTTGACTTGACCTTGACTTGACCTTGACTTGACCTTGACTTGACCTTGACTTGACCCTGACTTGACCTTGACATGACCTTTACTTGACCTTGACTTGACCTTGACTTGACCTTGACTTAACCTTGACATGAGCTTGACTTGACTTTGACTTGACCTTGACTCGACCTTGACTTGACCTTGACTTGACCTTGACATGACCTTGACTTAACCTTGACTTGATCTTCACTTGACCTTGACTTGACCTTGACTTGACCTTGACATGACCTTGACATGACCTTGACTTGACCTTGACTTGACCTTGACTTAACCTTGACATGATCTTGACTTGACCTTGACTTGACCTTGACATGACCTTGACTTGACCTTGACTTGACCTTGACATGAGCTTGACTTGACCTTGACTTGACCTTGACTTGACCTTGACTTGACCTTGACATGACCTTGACTTGACCTTGACTTGACCTTGACTTGGCTTGACCCTGACTTGACCTTGACATGACCTTTTCTTGACCTTGACTTGACCTTGACCTGACCTTGACATGACCTTGACTTGTCCTTACCTTGACCTTGACTTGACCCTGACTTAACATTGACTTGACCTTGACTTGACCTTGACTTGATCTTGACTTGACCTTGCCTTGACCTTGACTTGACCTTGACATGACCTTGACTTGACCTTGACTTGACCTTGACATGAGCTTGCCTTGACCTTGACTTGACCTTGACTCGACCTTGACTTGACCTTGACTTGACCTTGACATGACCTTGACTTGACCTTGACTTGACCTTGACATGACCTTGACTTGACCTTGACTTGATCTTGACTTGACCTTGACTTGACCTTGACTTGACCTTGACATGACCTTGACATGACCTTGACTTGACCCTGACTTGACCTTGACTTGACTTGACCTTGACTTGACCTTGACATGACCTTGACCTTGACATGACCTTGACTTGACCTTGGCTTAACCTTGACATGACCTTAATATGACCTTGACTTGACCTTGACTTGACCCTGACTTGAACTTGACTTGACCTTCACTTGACCTTGACTTGACCTTAACTTGACCTTGACTTGACCCTGACCTTGACTTGACCTTGACTTGACCTTGACTTAACCTCTACTTGACCTTGACTTGACCTTGACTTGAACTTGACTTGACCTTGACTTGACCTTGACTTAACCTTGACTTGACCTTGACTTGACCCTGACTTGACCTTGACATGACTTTGACTTGACCTTGACTTGATCTTGACATGACCTTGACTTGACCTTGACTTGACCTTGACTTGACCTTGACATGACCTTGACATGACCTTGACTTGACCTTGACTTGACCTTGACATGAACTTGACTTGACCTGACCTTGACTTGACCTTGACTCGACCTTGACTTGACCTTGACCTGACCTTGACTTGACCTTGACTTGACCTTGACATGACCTTGGCTTAACCTTGACATGACCTTGACTTGACCTTGACTTGACCTTGACATGACCTTGACTTGACCTTGACTTGACCTTAACATGACCTTAGCATGACCTTGACTTGACCTTGACTTGACTTGACCTTGACTTGACCTTCACTTGACCTTGAATTGACCTTGACTTGACCTTGACTTGACCTTGACTTAACCTTGACTTAACCTTGATTTGACCTTGACTTGACCCTGACTTGACCTTGACATGACCTTGACTTGACCTTGACTTGACCTTGACTTGACCTTGACATGACCTTGACGTGACCTTGACTTGACCTTGACATGACCTTGACATGACCTTGACTTGACCTTGACTTGAACATGACTTGACCTTGACTTGACCTTGACTCGACCTTGACTTGACCTTGACCTGACCTTGACTTGACCTTGACTTGACCTTGACTTGACCTTGACATGACTTGATCTTGACTTGACCTTGACTCGACCATGACTTGACCTTGACTTGACCTTGACATGTCCTTGACTTGTCCTTGACTTGATCTTGACTTGACCTTGACTCGACCTTGACTTGACCTTGACTTGACTTTGACATGTCCTTGACTTGACCTTGACATGACCTTGACATGACCTTGACTTGACCTTGACTTGACCTTGACTTCCCTTCACTTGACCTTGACATGACCTTGACATGACCTTGACATGACCTTGACTTGACCTTGACTTGACCTTGACTTGACCTTGACTTGACCTTGACTTGACCTTGACTTGACCTTGACTTGACCTTGACTTGACCTTGACATGACCTTGACTTGACCTTGACTTGACCTTGACTTGACCTTGACTTGACCCTGACTTGACCTTGACTTGACCTTGACTTGACCTTGACTTGACCTTGACTTAACCTTGACTTGACCTCGACTTGACCCTGACTTGACCTTGACATGACTTTGACTTGACCTTGACTTGACCTTGACATGACCTTGACTTGACCTTGACTTGACCTTGACATGACCTTGACATGACCTTGTTTTGACCTTGACTTGACCTGACCTTGACTTGACCTTGACTCGACCTTGACTTGACCTTGACCTGACCTTGACTTGACCTTGACTTGACCTTGACTTGACCTTGACATGACCTTGGCTTAACCTTGACATGACCTTGACTTGACCTTGACATGACCTTGACTTGACCTTAACATGACCTTAACATGACCTTGACTTGACCTTGACTTGACCTTGACTTGACCTTGACTTGACCTTGACTTGACCTTGACATGACCTTGACGTGACCTTGACTTGACCTTGACATGACCTTGACTTGACCTTGACTTGACCTTGACTTGACCTTGACTCGACCTTGACTTGACCTTGACCTGACTTTGACTTGACCTTGACTTGACCTTGACTTGACCTTGACATGACCTTGACTTGACCTTCACTTGACCTTAACTTGACCTTGACTTGACCTTTACTTGACCTTGACTTGACCTTGACTTGACCTTGACTTAACCTTGACTTAACCTTGATTTGACCTTGACTTGACCCTGACTTGACCTTGACCTTGACATAACCTTGACTTGACCTTGACTTGACCTTGACTTGACCTTGACATGACCTTGACGTGACCTTGACTTGACGTTGACATGACCTTGACTTGACCTTGACTTGACCTTGACTTGACCTTGACTCGACCTTGACTTGACCTTGACCTGACCTTGACTTGACCTTGACTTGACCTTGACTTGACCTTGACATGACCTTGACTTGACCTTGACTTGACCTTGACTTGACTTTGACTTGACCTTGACTTGACCTTGACTTGACCTTGACTTGACCTCGACATGACCTTGACTTGACCTTGACTTGATCTTGACTTGACCTTGACTCGACCATGACTTGACCTTGACATGTCCTTGACTTGTCCTTGACTTGTCCTTGACTTGATCTTGACTTGACCTTGACTCGACCTTGACTTGACCTTGACTTGACTTTGACATGTCCTTGACTTGACCTTGACATGACCTTGACATGACCTTGACTTGACCTTGACTTGACCTTGACTTCCCTTCACTTGACCTTGACATGACCTTGACATGACCTTGACATGACCTTGACTTGACCTTGACTTGACCTTGACTTGACCTTGACATGACCTTGACTTGACCTTGACATGACCTTGACTTGACCTTGACTTGACCTTGACTTGACCTTGACTTGACCTTGACTTGACCTTGACTTGACCTTGACATGACCTTGACTTGACCTTGACTTGAACTTGACTTGACCTTGACTTGACCTTGACTTAACCTTGACTTGACCTTGACTTGACCCTGACTTGACCTTGACATGACTTTGACTTGACCTTGACTTGACCTTGACCTTGACATGACCTTGACTTGACCTTTACTTGACCTTGACTTGACCTTGACATGACCTTGACATGACCTTGACTTGACCTGACCTTGACTTGACCTTGACATGACCTTGACTTGACCTGACCTTGACTTGACCTTGACTCGACCTTGACTTGACCTTGACCTGACCTTGACTTGACCTTGACTTGACCTTGACTTGACCTTGACATGACCTTGGCTTAACCTTGACATGACCTTGACTTGACCTTGACTTGACCTTGACTTGACTTGACCTTGACTTGACCTTCACTTGACCTTGACTTGACCTTGACTTGACCTTGACTTGACCTTGACTTGACCTTGACTTGACCTTGACATGACCTTGACGTGACCTTGACTTGACCTTGACATGACCTTGACTTGACCTTGACTTGACCTTGACTTGACCTTGACTCGACCTTGACTTGACCTTGACCTGACTTTGACTTGACCTTGACTTGACCTTGACATGACCTTGACTTGACCTTGACTTGACCTTGACTTGACTTTGACTTGACCTTGACTTGAGCTCGACATGACCTTGACTTGACCTTGACTTGATCTTGACTTGACCTTGACTCGACCATGACTTGACCTTGACTTGACCTTGACATGTCCTTGACTTGTCCTTGACTTGATCTTGACTTGACCTTGACTCGACCTTGACTTGACCTTGACTTGACTTTGACATGTCCTTGACTTGACCTTGACTTGACCTTGACATGACCTTGACATGACCTTGACTTGACCTTGACTTGACCTTGATTTGACCTTGACTTGACCTTGACTTGACCTTGACTTGACCTTGACTTGACCTTTACATGACCTTGACCTTGACCTTGACTTGACCTTGACATGTCCTTGACTTGACCTTGACTTGACCTTGACATGACCTTGACTTGACCTTGACTTGACCTTGACTTGACCTTGACTTGACCTTGACTCGACCTTGACTTGACCTTGACCTGACTTTGACTTGACCTTGACTTGACCTTGACATGACCTTGACTTGACCTTGACTTGACCTTGACTTGACTTTGACTTGACCTTGACTTGACCTTGACTTGACCTTGACTTGACTTTGACTTGACCTTGACTTGACCTTGACATGACCTTGGCTTAACCTTGACATGACCTTGACTTGACCTTGACTTGACCTTGACTTGACTTGACCTTGACTTGACCTTCACTTGACCTTGACTTGACCTTGACTTGACCTTGACTTGACCTTGACTTGACCTTGACATGACCTTGACGTGACCTTGACTTGACCTTGACATGACCTTGACTTGACCTTGACTTGACCTTGACTTGACCTTGACTCGACCTTGACTTGACCTTGACCTGACTTTGACTTGACCTTGACTTGACCTTGACATGACCTTGACTTGACCTTGACTTGACCTTGACTTGACTTTGACTTGACCTTGACTTGAGCTCGACATGACCTTGACATGACCTTGACTTGACCTTGACTTGACCTTGACTTGACTTGACCTTGACTTGACCTTCACTTGACCTTGACTTGACCTTGACTTCACCTTGACTTGACCTTGACTTGACCTTGACTTGACCTTGACATGTCCTTGACTTGACCTTGACTTGACCTTGACATGACCTTGACATGACCTTGACTTGACCTTGACTTGACCTTGACTCGACCTTGACTTGACCTTGACCTGACCTTGACTTGACCTTGACTTGACCTTGACTTGACCTTGACATGACCTTGGCTTAACCTTGACATGACCTTGACTTGACCTTGACTTGACCTTGACTTGACTTGACCTTGACTTGACCTTCACTTGACCTTGACTTGACCTTGACTTGACCTTGACTTGACCTTGACTTGACCTTGACTTGACCTTGACATGACCTTGACGTGACCTTGACTTGACCTTGACATGACCTTGACTTGACCTTGACTTGACCTTGACTTGACCTTGACTCGACCTTGACTTGACCTTGAGCTGACTTTGACTTGACCTTGACTTGACCTTGACATGACCTTGACTTGACCTTGACTTGACCTTGACTTGACTTTGACTTGACCTTGACTTGAGCTCGACATGACCTTGACTTGACCTTGACTTGATCTTGACTTGACCTTGACTCGACCATGACTTGACCTTGACTTGACCTTGACATGTCCTTGACTTGTCCTTGACTTGATCTTGACTTGACCTTGACTCGACCTTGACTTGACCTTGACTTGACCTTGACTTGACCTTGACTTGACCTTGACATGACCTTGACATGACCTTGTTTTGACCTTGACTTGACCTGACCTTGACTTGACCTTGACTCGACCTTGACTTGACCTTGACCTGACCTTGACTTGACCTTGACTTGACCTTGACTTGACCTTGACATGACCTTGGCTTAACCTTGACATGACCTTGACTTGACCTTGACATGACCTTGACTTGACCTTAACATGACCTTAACATGACCTTGACTTGACCTTGACTTGACCTTGACTTGACCTTGACTTGACCTTGACTTGACCTTTACATGACCTTGACCTTGACTTGACCCTGACTTGACCTTGACTTGACCTTGACTTGACCTTGACTTGACCTTGACATGACCTTGACTTGACCTTGACTTGACCTTGACTTGACCTAGACTTGACATTGACTTGACCTTGACTTGACCTTGACTTAACCTTGACTTGACCCTGACTTGACCTTGACATGACCTTTACTTGACCTTGACTTGACCTTGACTTGACCTTGACTTGACCTTGACGTGACCTTTACTTGACCTTGACTTGACCTTGACTTGACTTTGACTTGACCTTGACTTGACCTTGAATTGACCTTGACTTGACCTTTACTTGACCTTGACTTGACCTTCACTTGACCTTGACATGACCTTGACATGACTTTGACACGACCTTAACTTGACCTTGACTTGACCTTGATTTGACCTTGACTTGACCTTGACTTGACCTTGACTTGACCTTTACATGACCTTGACCTTGACTTGACCCTGACTTGACCTTGACTTGACCTTGACTTGACCTTGACTTGACCTTGACATGACCTTGACTTGACCTTGACTTGACCTTGACTTGACCTAGACTTGACATTGACTTGACCTTGACTTGACCTTGACTTAACCTTGACTTGACCCTGACTTGACCTTGACATGACCTTTACTTGACCTTGACTTGACCTTGACTTGACCTTGACTTGACCTTGACGTGACCTTTACTTGACCTTGACTTGACCTTGACTTGACTTTGACTTGACCTTGACTTGACCTTGACTTGACTTTGACTTGACCTTGACTTGACCTTGAATTGACCTTGACGTGACCTTTACTTGACCTTGACTTGACCTTCACTTGACCTTGACATGACCTTGACATGACTTTGACACGACCTTAACTTGACCTTGACTTGACCTTGATTTGACCTTGACTTGACCTTGACTTGACCTTGACTTGACCTTTACATGACCTTGACCTTGACTTGACCCTGACTTGACCTTGACTTGACCTTGACTTGACCTTGACTTGACCTTGACATGACCTTGACTTGACCTTGACTTGACCTTGACTTGACCTAGACTTGACATTGACTTGACCTTGACTTGACCTTGACTTAACCTTGACTTGACCCTGACTTGACCTTGACATGACCTTTACTTGACCTTGACTTGACCTTGACTTGACCTTGACTTGACCTTGACGTGACCTTTACTTGACCTTGACTTGACCTTGACTTGACTTTGACTTGACCTTGACTTGACCTTGAATTGACCTTGACTTGACCTTGACTTGACCTCGACATGACCTTGACTTGACCTTGACTTGATCTTGACTTGACCTTGACTCGACCATGACTTGACCTTGACTTGACCTTGACATGTCCTTGACTTGTCCTTGACTTGATCTTGACTTTGACGTGTCCTTGACTTGACCTTGACATGACCTTGACATGACCTTGACTTGACCTTGACCTTGACTTCCCTTCACTTGACCTTGACATGACCTTGACATGACCTTGACATGACCTTGACTTGACCTTGACTTGACCTTAACTTGACCTTGACTTGACCTTGACTTGACCTTGACTTGAACTTGACTTGACTTGACCCTGACTTGACCTTGACATGACTTTGACTTGACCTTGACTTGACCTTGACATGACCTTGACTTGACCTTGACTTGACCTTGACTTGACCTTGACATGACCTTGACATGACTTTGACTTGACCTTGACTTGACCTTGACATGACCTTGACTTGACCTGACCTTGACTTGACCTTGACTCGACCTTGACTTGACCTTGACCTGACCTTGACTCGACCTTGACTTGACCTTGACCTGACTTTGACTTGACCTTGACTTGACCTTGACTTGACCTTGACTTGACCTTGACATGACCTTGACTTGACCTTGACATGACCTTGACTTGACCTTGACTTGACCTTGACTTGACCTTGACTTGACCTTGACTTGACCTTGACATGACCTTGACTTGACCTTGACTTGAACTTGACTTGACCTTGACTTGACCTTGACTTAACCTTGACTTGACCTTGACTTGACCCTGACTTGACCTTGACATGACTTTGACTTGACCTTGACTTGACCTTGACCTTGACATGACCTTGACTTGACCTTTACTTGACCTTGACTTGACCTTGACATGACCTTGACTTGACCTTGACTTGACCTTGACTTGACCTTGACTTGACCTTGACATGACCTTGACTTGACCTTGACATGACCTTGACTTGACCTTGACTTGACCTTGACTTGACCCTGACTTGACCTTGACTCGACCTTGACTTGACCTTGACCTGACTTTGACTTGACCTTGACTTGACCTTGACTTGACCTTGACATGACCTTGACTTGACCTTGACTTATCCTTGACTTGACCCTGACTTGACCTTGACTCGACCTTGACTTGACCTTGACTAGACCTTGACTTGACCTTGACTTGACCTTCACTTGACCTTGACTTGACCTTGACTTGACCTTGACTTGACCTTGACTTGACCTTGACTTAACCTTGACTTCCCTTCACTTGACCTTGACATGACCTTGACATTACCTTGACTTGACCTTGACTTGACCTTGACTTGACCTTGACTTGACCTTGACATGACCTTGACATGACCTTGACATGACCTTGACTTGACCTTGACTTGACCTTGACTTGACATTAACTTGACCTTGACTTGACCTTGACTTGAGCTTGACTTGACCTTGACTTGACCTTGACTCGACCTTGACTTGACCTTGACTTGGCCTTGACATGACCTTGACTTGACCTTGACTTGATCTTGACTTGACCTTGACTTGACCTTGACTTGACCTTGACATGACCTTGATATGACCTTGACTTGACCTTGACTTGACCTTGACTTGACCGTGACTTGACCTTGACTTGACCTTGACTTGACCTTGACTTAACCTTGACTTCCCTTCACTTGACGTTGACATGACCTTGACATGACCTTGACTTGACCTTGACTTGACCTTGACTTGACCATGACATGACCTTGGCATGACCTTGACTTGACCTTGACTTGACCTTGACTTGACCCTGACTTGACCTTGACTTGACCTTGACTTGACCTTGACTTGACCTTGACTTGACCTTGACTTGACCTTGACTTGACCCTGACTTGACCTTGACATGACCTTGACTTGACCTTGACTTGACCTTGACTTGACCTTGACTTAACCTTGACTTGACCTTGACTTGACCTTGACTTGATCTTGACTTAACCTTGACTTGACCTTGACTTGACCTTGACTTGATCTTGACTTCACCTTGACTTGACATTGACTTGACCTTGACCTGCCCTTGACTTGACCTTGACATGACCTTGACTTGACCTTAACTTGACCTTGACATGAGTTTGACTTGAGCTTGACTTGACGTTGACCTGACCTTGACATGACCTTGACATGACCTTGACTTGACCTTGACTTGACCTTTACTTGACCTTGACTTGATCTTGACTTGACCTTGACTTGACCTTGACTCAACCTTGACTTGACCTGACCTTGACATAACCTTGACCTTGACTTGACCTTGACTTGACCTTGACTTGACCTTGACTTGACCTTGACTCGACCTTGACTTGACCTTGACCTGATCTTGACTTTACCTTGACTTGACCTTGACTTGACCTTGACTTGACCTTGACTTGACCTTGACTTAACCTTGACTTGACCTTGACTTGACCTTGACTTGATCTTGACTTAACCTTGACTTGACCTTGACTTGACCTTGACTTGACCTTGACTTAACCTTGACTTCCCTTCACTTGACCTTGACATGACCTTGACATGACCTTGACTTGACCTTGACTTGACCTTGACTTGACCTTGACTTGACATTGACTTGACCTTGACTTGCCCTTGACTTGACCTTGACATGACCTTGACTTGACCTTAACTTGACCTTGACATGAGTTTGACTTGAGCTTGACTTGACGTTGACCTGACCTTGACATGACCTTGACATGACCTTGACTTGACCTTGACTTGACCTTTACTTGACCTTGACTTGATCTTGACTTGACCTTGACTTGACCTTGACATAACCTTGACCTTGACTTGACCTTGACTTGACCTTGACTTGACCTTGACTCGACCTTGACTTGACCTTGACCTGATCTTGGCTTGACCTTGACTTGACCTTGACTTGACCTTGACTTGACCTTGACTTGACCTTGACTTGATCTTGACTTGACCTTGACTTGACCTTGACTCAACCTTGACTTGACCTTGACTTGACCTTGACTTGACCTTGACTCGACCTTGACTTGACCTTGACCTGATCTTGACTTGACCTTGACTTGATCTTGACTTGACCTTGACTTGACCTTGACTTGACCTTGACTTGACCTTGACTTGACCTTGACATGACCTTGACATGACCTTGACTTGACCTTGACTTGACCTTGACATGAGTTTGACTTGAGCTTGACTTGACCTTGACTAGACCTTGACTTGACCTTGACTAGACCTTGACTTGACCTTGACTTAACCTTGACTTGATCTTGACTTGACCTTGACTTGATCTTGACTTGACCTTGACTTGACCTTGACTTGACCTTGACATGACCTTGACTCAACCTTGACTTGACCTTGACTTGACCTTGACATGACCTTGACATGACCTTGACTTGACATTGACTTGACCTTGACTTTCCCTTGACTTGACCTTGACTTGACCTTGACATGAGTTTGACTTGAGCTTGACTTGACCTTGACTAGACCTTGACTTGACCTTGACTAGACCTTGACTTGACCTTGACTTGACTTGACCCTGACTTGACCTTGACATGACCTTTACTTGACCTTGACTTGACCTTGACTTGACCTTGACTTAACCTTGACTTGACCTTGACTTGACCTTGACTTGATCTTGACTTGACCTTGACTTGACCTTGACTTGACCTTGACTTGACCTTGACATGACCTTGACTTGACCTTGACATGAGCTTGACTTGAGCTTGACTTGACCTTGACTCGACCTGGACTTGACCTTGACATGACCTTGACTTGAACTTGACTTGATCTTGACTTGACCTTGACTTGACCTTGACTTGACCTTGACATGACCTTGACTTGACCTTTACTTGACCTTGACTTGACCTTGACTTAACTTTGACATGACCTTGACTTGACCTTGACTTGACCTTGACTTGACCTTGACTTGACCTTGACTTGACCTTGACTTGACCTTGGATTGACCTTGACTTGACTTGACCCTGACATGACCTTGACATGACCTTTACTTGACCTTGACTTGACCTTGACCTGACCTTGACATGACCTTGACCTTGACTTAACCTTGACTTGACCTTGACTTGATCTTGACTTGACCTTGACTTGACCTTGACCTTGACTTGACCTTGACATGACCTTGACTTGACCTTGACTTGACCTTGACATGAGCTTGCCTTGACCTTGACTTGACCTTGACTCGACCTTGACTTGACCTTGACCTGACCTTGACATGACCTTGACTTGACCTTGACTTGACCTTGACATGACCTTGACTTGACCTTGACTTGATCTTGACTTGACATTGACTTGACCTTGACTTGACCTTGACATGACCTTGACATGACCTTGACTTGACCCTGACTTGACCTTGACTTGACTTGACCTTGACTTGACCTTGACATGATCTTGACCTTGACATGACCTTGACCTTGACTTGACCTTGGCTTACCCTTGACATGACCTTGACATGACCTTAACTTGACCTTGACCTTAACATGACCTTGACATGACCTTGACTTGACCTTGACTTGACCTTGACTTGACCTTGACTTGACCTTCACTTGACCTTGACTTGACCTTGACTTGACCTTGACTTAACCTTGATTTGACCTTGACTTGACCTTGACTTGACCTTGACTTGAACTTGACTTGACCTTGACTTGACCTTGACTTAACCTTGACTTGACCTTGACTTGACCCTGACTTGACCTTGACATGACTTTGACATGACTTTGACTTGACCTTGACTTGACCTTGACATGACCTTGACTTGACCTTGACTTGACCTTGACTTGACCTTGACATGACCTTGACATAACCTTGACTTCACCTTGACTTGACCTTGACTTGACCTTGACTTGACCTTGACTTGACCTTGACTTGACCTTGACTTGACCTTGACTTGACCTGACATTGACTTGACCTTGACATGACCTTGACTTGACCTTGACATGACCTTGACTTGACCTTGACATGACCTTCACATGACCATGACTTGACCTTGACTTGACCCTAACTTGACCTTGACTTGACCTTAACTTGACCTTGACTTGACCTTGACTTGACCTTGACATGGCCTTGACCTTGACATGACCTTGACCTTGACTTGACCTTGGCTTAACCTTGACATGACCTTGACTTGACCTTGACATGACCTTTACTTGACCTTGACTTGACCTTGACTTGACCTGACCTTGACTCGACCTTGACTCGACCTTGACTTGACCTTGACCTGACCTTGACATGACTTTGACTTGACCTTGACTTGACCTTGACATGACCTTGACTTGACCTTGACTTGACCTTGACTTGACCTTGACATGACCTTGACATGACCTTGACTTGACCTTGACTTGACCTTGACTCGACCTTGACTTGACCTTGACCTGACCTTGACTTGACCTTGACTTGACCCTGACTTGACCCTGACTTGACCTTGACATGACCTTTACTTGACCTTGACTTGACCTTGACTTGACCTTGACTTAACCTTGACTTGACCTTGACTTGACCTTGACTTGATCTTGACTTGACCTTGACTTGACCTTGACTTGACCTTGACATGACCTTGACTCAACCTTGACTTGACCTTGACTTGACCTTGACATGACCTTGACATGACCTTGACTTGACATTGACTTGCCCTTGACTTGACCTTGAAATGACCTTGACTTGACCTTGACTTGACCTTGACATGACTTTGACTTGAGCTTGACTTGACCTTGACTTGACCTTGACTTGACTTGACCCTGACTTGACCTTGACATGACCTTTACTTGACCTTGACTTGACCTTGACTTGACCTTGACTTGACCTTGACTTAACCTTGACTTGACCTTGACTTGACCTTGTCTTGATCTTGACTTGACCTTGACTTGACCTTGACTTGACCTTGACATGACCTTGACTTGACCTTGACTTGACCTTGACATGAGCTTGACTCGACCTTGACTTGACCTTGACTTGACCTTGACTTGACCTTGACATGACCTTGACTTGACCTTGACTTGATCTTGACTTGACCTTGACTTGACCTTGACTTGACCTTGACATGACCTTGACATGACCTTGACTTGACCTTGACTTGACCTTGACTTGACCTTGACTTAACCTTGACATGACCTTGACTTGACCTTGACTTGACCTTGACTTGACTTGACCCTGACTTGACTTTGACCTGACCTTGACATGACCTTGACTTGACCTTGACTTGACCTTGACTTGACCTTGACTTGACCTTGACTTGATCTTAACTTGACTTGACCCTGACTTGACCTTGACATGACCTTTACTTGACCTTGACTTGACCTTGAACTGACCTTGACATGACCTTGACTTGACCTTGACTTGACCTTGACTTGACCTTGACATGACCTTGACTTGACCTTGACATGACCTTCACATGACCTTGACTTGACCTTAACTTGACCTTGACTTGACCTTGACTTGACCTTGACTTGACCTTGACATGACCTTGACCTTGACATGACCTTGACCTTGACTTGACCTTGACTTAACCTTGACATGACCTTGACTTGACCTTGACTTGACCTTGACATGACCTTGACTTGACCTTGACATGACCTTTACTTGACCTTGACTTGACCTGACCTTGAGTTGACCTTGACTCGACCTTGACTTGACCTTGACCTGAACTTGACATGACTTTGACATGACTTTGACTTGACCTTGACTTGACCTTGACTTGACCTTGACTTGACCTTGACTTGACCTTGACATGACCTTGACATGACCTTGACTTGACCTTGACTTGACCTTGACTTGACCTTGACTTGACCTGACCTTGACTTGACCTTGACTCGACCTTGACTTGACCTTGACCTGACCTTGACTTGACCTTGACTTGACCTTGACTTGACATTGACTTGACCTTGACTTGACCCTGACTTGACCTTGACATGACCTTTACTTTACCTTGACTTGACCTTGACTTGACCTTGACTTAACCTTGACATGAGCTTGACTTGACTTTGATTTGACCTTGACTCGGACTTGACTTGACCTTGACTTGACCTTGACATGACCTAGACTTGACCTTGACTTGATCTTGACTTGACCTTGACTTAACCTTGACATGACCTTGACTTGACCTTGACTTGACCTTGACTTGACCTTGACATGAGCTTGACTTGACCTTGACTTGACCTTGACTTGACCTTGACATGACCTTGAATTGAACTTGACTTGATCTTGACTTGACCTTGACTTGACCTTGACTTGACCTTGACATGACCTTGACATGACCTTGACTTGACCTTGACTTGACCTTGACTTGACCTTGACTTAACCTTGACATGACCTTGACTTGACCTTGACTTGACCTTGACATGACCTTGACTTGACCTTGACTTGACCTTGACTTGACCTGACCTTGACTTGACCTTGACTCGACCTTGACTTGACCTTGACCTGACCTTGACTTGACCTTGACTCGACCTTGACTTGACCTTGACCTGAACTTGACATAACCTTGACTTGACCTTGACCTTGACTTGACCTTGACTTGACCCTGACTTGACCTTGACATGACCTTTACTTGACCTTGACTTGACCTTGACTTGACCTTGACATGAGCTTGACTTGACCTTGACTTGACATGACCTTGACTTGACCTTGACATGACCTTTACTTGACCTTGACTTGACCTTGACTTGACCTGACCTTGACTTGACCTTGACTCGACCTTGACTTGACCTTGACCTGACCTTGACATGACTTTGACTTGACCTTGACTTGACCTTGACATGACCTTGACTTGACCTTGACTTGACCTTGACTTGACCTTGACTTGACCTTGACTTGACCTTGACATGACCTTGACATGACCTTGACTTGACCTTGACTCGACCTTGACTTGACCTTGACCTGACCTTGATTTGACCTTGACTTGACCTTGACTTGACCTTGACTTGACCTTGACTTGACCCTGACTTGACCCTGACTTGACCTTGACATGACCTTTACTTGACCTGACTTGACCTTGACTTGACCTTGACTTAACCTTGACTTGACCTTGACTTGACCTTGACTTGATCTTGACTTGACCTTGACTTGACCTTGACATGACCTTGACTCAACCTTGACTTGACCTTGACTTGACCTTGACATGACCTTGACATGACCTTGACTTGACATTGACTTGACCTTGACTTGCCCTTGACTTGAGCTTGACATGACCTTGACTTGACCTTGACTTGACCTTGACATGACTTTGACTTGAGCTTGACTTGACCTTGACTTGACCTTGACTTGACCTTGACTTGACTTGACCCTGACTTGACCTTGACATGACCTTTACTTGACCTTGACTTGACCTTGACTTGACCTTGACTTGACCTTGACTTAACCTTGACTTGACCTTGACTTGACCTTGTCTTGATCTTGACTTGACCTTGACTTGACCTTGACTTGACCTTGACATGAGCTTGGCTTGACCTTGACTTGACCTTGACTCGACCTTGACTTGACCTTGACTTGACCTTGACCTGACCTTGACATGACCTTGACTTGACCTTGACTTGATCTTGACTTGACCTTGACTTGACCTTGACTTGACCTTGACTTGACCTTGACTTGACCTTGACATGACCTTGACATGACCTTGACTTGACCTTGACTTGACCTTGACTTGACCTTGACTTAACCTTGACATGACCTTGACTTGACCTTGACTTGACCTTGACTTGACCTTGACTTGACCTTGACTTGACTTGACCCTGACTTGACTTTGACCTGACCTTGACATGACCTTGACTTGACCTTGACTTGACCTTGACTTGACCTTGACTTGATTTTAACTTGACTTGACCCTGACTTGACCTTGACATGACCTTTACTAGACCTTGACTTGACCTTGAACTGACCTTGACATGACCTTGACTTGACCTTGACTTGACCTTGACTTGACCTTGACTTGACCTTGACTTGACCTTGACTTGACCTTGACATGAACTTGACTTGACCTTGACATGACCTTCACATGACCTTGACTTGACCTTGACTTGACCCTGACTTGACCTTGACTTGACCTTAACTTGACCTTGACTTGACCTTGACTTGACCTTGAATTGACCTTGACATGACCTTGACCTTGACATGACCTTGACCTTGACTTGACCTTGACTTAACCTTGACATGACCTTGACTTGACCTTGACTTGACCTTGACATGACCTTGACTTGACCTTGACATGACCTTTACTTGACCTTGACTTGACCTGACCTTGAGTTGACCTTGACCCGACCTTGACTTGACCTTGACCTGACCTTGACATGACTTTCACTTGACCTTGACTTGACCTTGACTTGACCTTGACTTGACCTTGACTTGACCTTGACCTTGACATGACCTTGACTTGACCTTGACTTGACCTTGACTTGACCTGACTTTGACTTGACCTTGACTCGACCTTGACTTGACCTTGACCTGACCTTGACTTGACCTTGACTTGACCTTGACTTGACATTGACTTGACCTTGACTTGACCTTGACTTGACCTTGACATGACCTTGACTTGACCTTGACTTGACCTTGACTTGAGCTTGACTTGACCTTGACTTGACCTTGGCTCGACCTTGACTTGACCTTGACCTGACCTTGTCATGACCTTGACTTGACCTTGACTTGACCTTCACTTGGCCTTGACTTGACCTTGACTTGATCTTGACTTGACCTTGACTTGACCTTGACTCAACCTTGACTTGACTTTGACCAGACCTTGACATGACTTTGACATGACTTTGACTTGACCTTGGCTTGACCTTGACATGACTTTGACATGACCTTGACTTGACCTTGACTTGACCTTCACTTGGCCTTGACTTGACCTTGACTTGACCTTGACATGACCTTGACTTGACCTTGACTTGACCTTGACATGACTTTGACTTGAGCTTGACTTGACCTTGACTTGACCTTGACTTGACTTGACCCTGACTTGACCTTGACATGATCTTTACTTGACCTTGACTTGACCTTGACTTGACCTTGATTTGACCTTGACTTAACCTTGACTTGACCTTGACTTGACCTTGTCTTGATCTTGACTTGACCTTGACTTGACCTTGACTTGACCTTGACTTGACCTTACATGACCTTGACTTGACCTTGACTTGACCTTGACATGAGCTTGACTTGACCTTGACTTGACCTTGATTCGACCTTGACTTGACCTTGACTTGACCTTGACTTGACCTTGACATGACCTTGACTTGACCTTGACTTGATCTTGACTTGACCTTGACTTGACCTTGACTTGACCTTGACTTGACCTTGACATGACCTTGACATGACCTTGACTTGACCTTGACTTGACCTTGACTTAACCTTGACATGACCTTGACTTGACCTTGACTTGACCTTGACTTGACCTTGACTTGACTTGACCCTGACTTGACTTTGACATGACCTTTACCTGACCTTGACTTGACCTTGACCTGACCTTGACATGACCTTGACTTGACCTTGACTTGACCTTAACTTGACTTGACCCTGACTTGACCTTGACATGACCTTTACTTGACCTTGACTTGACCTTGACCTGACCTTGACATGACCTTGACTTGACCTTGACTTGACCTTGACTTGACCTTGACATGACCTTGACTTGACCTTGACCTTGACATGACCTTCACATGACCTTGACTTGACCTTGACTTGACCCTGACTTGACCTTGACTTGACCTTAACATGACCTTGACTTGACCTTGACATGACCTTGACCTTGACTTGACCTTGGCTTAACCTTGACATGACCTTGACTTGACCTTGACTTGACCTTGACTTGACCTTGACTTGACCTTGACATGACCTTGACTTGACCTTGACATGACCTTTACATGACCTTGACTTGACCTTCACTTGACCTGACCTGACCTTGAGTTGACCTTGACTCGACCTTGAGTTGACCTTGACTCGACCTTGACTTGACCTTGACCTGACCTTGACATGACTTTGACTTGACCTTGACTTGAGCTTGATATGACCTTGACTTGACCTTGACATGACCTTGACTTGACCTTGCCTTGACCTGACCTTGACTTGACCTTGACTCGACCTTGACTTGACCTTGACTTGACCTGACCTTGACTTGACCTTGACTCGACCTTGACTTGACCTTGACCTGACCTTGACTTGACCTTGACCTTGACTTGACCTTGACTTGACCTTGACTTGACCTTGACTTGACCCTGACTTGACCTTGACATGACCTTTACTTGACCTTGACTTGACCTTGACTTGACCTTGACTTGACCTTGACTTAACCTTGACATGAGCTTGACTTGACTTTGACTTGACCTTGACTCGACCTTGACTTGACCTTGACTTGACCTTGACATGACCTTGACTTAACCTTGACTTGATCTTCACTTGACCTTGACTTGACCTTGACTTGACCTTGACATGACCTTGACATGACCTTGACTTGACCTTGACTTGACCTTGACTTAACCTTGACATGATCTTGACTTGACCTTGACTTGACCTTGACATGACCTTGACTTGACCTTGACTTGACCTTGACATGAGCTTGACTTGACCTTGACTTGACCTTGACTTGACCTTGACTTGACATGACC
This sequence comes from Sturmia bella, assembly GCA_963662145.1. Taxonomy (NCBI): domain Eukaryota; kingdom Metazoa; phylum Arthropoda; class Insecta; order Diptera; family Tachinidae; genus Sturmia; species Sturmia bella. The sequence goes on from OY759169.1 coordinate 49,557,492, forward strand.
TTGACTTGACCTTGACTTGACCTTGACTTGACCTTGACTTGGCTTGACCCTGACTTGACCTTGACATGACCTTTTCTTGACCTTGACTTGACCTTGACCTGACCTTGACATGACCTTGACTTGTCCTTAACTTGACCTTGACTTGACCCTGACTTAACATTGACTTGACCTTGACTTGACCTTGACTTGATCTTGACTTGACCTTGCCTTGACCTTGACTTGACCTTGACATGACCTTGACTTGACCTTGACTTGACCTTGACATGAGCTTGCCTTGACCTTGACTTGACCTTGACTCGACCTTGACTTGACCTTGACTTGACCTTGACATGACCTTGACTTGACCTTGACTTGACCTTGACATGACCTTGACTTGACCTTGACTTGATCTTGACTTGACCTTGACTTGACCTTGACTTGACCTTGACATGACCTTGACATGACCTTGACTTGACCCTGACTTGACCTTGACTTGACTTGACCTTGACTTGACCTTGACATGACCTTGACCTTGACATGACCTTGACTTGACCTTGGCTTAACCTTGACATGACCTTAATATGACCTTGACTTGACCTTGACTTGACCCTGACCTTGACTTGACCTTGACTTGACCTTGACTTAACCTCTACTTGACCTTGACTTGACCTTGACTTGAACTTGACTTGACCTTGACTTGACCTTGACTTAACCTTGACTTGACCTTGACTTGACCCTGACTTGACCTTGACATGACTTTGACTTGACCTTGACTTGATCTTGACATGACCTTGACTTGACCTTGACTTGACCTTGACTTGACCTTGACATGACCTTGACATGACCTTGACTTGACCTTGACTTGACCTTGACATGAACTTGACTTGACCTGACCTTGACTTGACCTTGACTCGACCTTGACTTGACCTTGACCTGACCTTGACTTGACCTTGACTTGACCTTGACATGACCTTGGCTTAACCTTGACATGACCTTGACTTGACCTTGACTTGACCTTGACATGACCTTGACTTGACCTTGACTTGACCTTAACATGACCTTAGCATGACCTTGACTTGACCTTGACTTGACTTGACCTTGACTTGACTTTCACTTGACCTTGACTTGACCTTGACTTGACCTTGACTTGACCTTGACTTAACCTTGACTTAACCTTGATTTGACCTTGACTTGACCCTGACTTGACCTTGACATGACCTTGACTTGACCTTGACTTGACCTTGACTTGACCTTGACATGACCTTGACGTGACCTTGACTTGACCTTGACATGACCTTGACTTGACCTTGACTTGAACTTGACTTGACCTTGACTTGACCTTGACTCGACCTTGACTTGACCTTGACCTGACCTTGACTTGACCTTGACTTGACCTTGACTTGACCTTGACATGACTTGATCTTGACTTGACCTTGACTCGACCATGACTTGACCTTGACTTGACCTTGACATGTCCTTGACTTGTCCTTGACTTGATCTTGACTTGACCTTGACTCGACCTTGACTTGACCTTGACTTGACTTTGACATGTCCTTGACTTGACCTTGACATGACCTTGACATGACCTTGACTTGACCTTGACTTGACCTTGACCTTGACTTCCCTTCACTTGACCTTGACATGACCTTGACATGACCTTGACATGACCTTGACTTGACCTTGACTTGACCTTGACTTGACCTTGACTTGACCTTGACTTGACCTTGACTTGACCTTGACTTGACCTTGACTTGACCTTGACATGACCTTGACTTGACCTTGACTTGACCTTGACTTGACCTTGACTTGACCCTGACTTGACCTTGACTTGACCTTGACTTGACCTTGACTTGACCTTGACTTAACCTTGACTTGACCTCGACTTGACCCTGACTTGACCTTGACATGACTTTGACTTGACCTTGACTTGACCTTGACATGACCTTGACTTGACCTTGACTTGACCTTGACTTGACCTTGACTTGACCTTGACATGACCTTGACATGACCTTGTTTTGACCTTGACTTGACCTGACCTTGACTTGACCTTGACTCGACCTTGACTTGACCTTGACCTGACCTTGACTTGACCTTGACTTGACCTTGACTTGACCTTGACATGACCTTGGCTTAACCTTGACATGACCTTGACTTGACCTTGACATGACCTTGACTTGACCTTAACATGACCTTAACATGACCTTGACTTGACCTTGACTTGACCTTGACTTGACCTTGACTTGACCTTGACTTGACCTTGACATGACCTTGACGTGACCTTGACTTGACCTTGACATGACCTTGACTTGACCTTGACTTGACCTTGACTTGACCTTGACTCGACCTTGACTTGACCTTGACCTGACTTTGACTTGACCTTGACTTGACCTTGACTTGACCTTGACTTGACCTTGACATGACCTTGACTTGACCTTCACTTGACCTTGACTTGACCTTGACTTGACCTTTACTTGACCTTGACTTGACCTTGACTTGACCTTGACTTAACCTTGACTTAACCTTGATTTGACCTTGACTTGACCCTGACTTGACCTTGACCTTGACATAACCTTGACTTGACCTTGACTTGACCTTGACTTGACCTTGACATAACCTTGACGTGACCTTGACTTGACGTTGACATGACCTTGACTTGACCTTGACTTGACCTTGACTTGACCTTGACTCGACCTTGACTTGACCTTGACTTGACCTTGACTTAACCTCTACTTGACCTTGACTTGACCTTGACTTGACCTTGACTTGACTTTGACTTGACCTTGACTTGACCTTGACATGACCTTGACTTGACCTTGACTTGACCTTGACTTGACCTTGACTCGACCTTGACTTGACCTTGACTTGACCTTGACTTGACCTTGACATGACCTTGACTTGACCTTGACTTGACCTTGACTTGACTTTGACTTGACCTTGACTTGACCTTGACTTGACCTTGACTTGACCTCGACATGACCTTGACTTGACCTTGACTTGATCTTGACTTGACCTTGACTCGACCATGACTTGACCTTGACATGTCCTTGACTTGTCCTTGACTTGATCTTGACTTGACCTTGACTCGACCTTGACTTGACCTTGACTTGACTTTGACATGTCCTTGACTTGACCTTGACATGACCTTGACATGACCTTGACTTGACCTTGACTTGACCTTGACTTCCCTTCACTTGACCTTGACATGACCTTGACATGACCTTGACATGACCTTGACTTGACCTTGACTTGACCTTGACTTGACCTTGACATGACCTTGACTTGACCTTGACATGACCTTGACTTGACCTTGACTTGACCTTGACTTGACCTTGACTTGACCTTGACTTGACCTTGACTTGACCTTGACATGACCTTGACTTGACCTTGACTTGAACTTGACTTGACCTTGACTTGACCTTGACTTGACCCTGACTTGACCTTGACATGACTTTGACTTGACCTTGACTTGACCTTGACCTTGACATGACCTTGACTTGACCTTTACTTGACCTTGACTTGACCTTGACATGACCTTGACATGACCTTGACTTGACCTGACCTTGACTTGACCTTGACATGACCTTGACTTGACCTGACCTTGACTTGACCTTGACTCGACCTTGACTTGACCTTGACCTGACCTTGACTTGACCTTGACTTGACCTTGACTTGACCTTGACATGACCTTGGCTTAACCTTGACATGACCTTGACTTGACCTTGACTTGACCTTGACTTGACTTGACCTTGACTTGACCTTCACTTGACCTTGACTTGACCTTGACTTGACCTTGACTTGACCTTGACTTGACCTTGACTTGACCTTGACATGACCTTGACGTGACCTTGACTTGACCTTGACATGACCTTGACTTGACCTTGACTTGTCCTTAACTTGACCTTGACTTGACCCTGACTTAACATTGACTTGACCTTGACTTGACCTTGACTTGATCTTGACTTGACCTTGCCTTGACCTTGACTTGACCTTGACATGACCTTGACTTGACCTTGACTTGACCTTGACATGAGCTTGCCTTGACCTTGACTTGACCTTGACTCGACCTTGACTTGACCTTGACTTGACCTTGACATGACCTTGACTTGACCTTGACTTGACCTTGACTTGACCCTGACCTTGACATGACCTTAATATGACCTTGACTTGACCTTGACTTGACCCTGACTTGAACTTGACTTGACCTTCACTTGACCTTGACTTGACCTTAACTTGACCTTGACTTGACCCTGACCTTGACTTGACCTTGACTTGACCTTGACTTAACCTCTACTTGACCTTGACTTGACCTTGACTTGAACTTGACTTGACCTTGACTTGACCTTGACTTAACCTTGACTTGACCTTGACTTGACCCTGACTTGACCTTGACATGACTTTGACTTGACCTTGACTTGATCTTGACATGACCTTGACTTGACCTTGACTTGACCTTGACTTGACCTTGACATGACCTTGACTTGACCTTGACTTGACCTTGACTTGGCTTGACCCTGACTTGACCTTGACATGACCTTTTCTTGACCTTGACTTGACCTTGACCTGACCTTGACATGACCTTGACTTGTCCTTAACTTGACCTTGACTTGACCCTGACTTAACATTGACTTGACCTTGACTTGACCTTGACTTGATCTTGACTTGACCTTGCCTTGACCTTGACTTGACCTTGACATGACCTTGACTTGACCTTGACTTGACCTTGACATGAGCTTGCCTTGACCTTGACTTGACCTTGACTCGACCTTGACTTGACCTTGACTTGACCTTGACATGACCTTGACTTGACCTTGACTTGACCTTGACATGACCTTGACTTGACCTTGACTTGATCTTGACTTGACCTTGACTTGACCTTGACTTGACCTTGACATGACCTTGACTTGACCTTGACTTGACCTTGACTTGACCTTGACATGACCTCGACATGACCTTGTTTTGACCTTGACTTGACCTGACCTTGACAGGACCTTGACTCGACCTTGACTTGACCTTGACCTGACCTTGACTTGACCTTGACTTGACCTTGACTTGACCTTGACATGACCTTGGCTTAACCTTGACATGACCTTGACATGACCTTGACTTGACCTTGACTTGACCTTGACTTGACCTTGACTCGACCTTGACTTGACCTTGACCTGACTTTGACTTGACCTTGACTTGACCTTGACTTGACCTTGACTTGACCTTGACATGACCTTGACTTGACCTTCACTTGACCTTGACTTGACCTTGACTTGACCTTTACTTGACCTTGACTTGACCTTGACTTGACCTTGACTTGACCTTGACCTGACCTTGACATGACTTTGACTTGACCTTGACTTGACCTTGACATGACCTTGACATGACCTTGACTTGACCCTGACTTGACCTTGACTTGACTTGACCTTTACTTGACCTTGGCTTGACCTTGACTTGACCTTGACTTGACCTTGACTTGACCCTGACTTGACCCTGACTTGACCTTGACATGACCTTTACTTGACCTTGACTTGATCTTGACTTGACCTTGACTTGACCTTGACTTAACCTTGACTTGACCTTGACTTGACCTTGACTTGATCTTGACTTGACCTTGACTTGACCTTGACTTGACCTTGACCTGACCTTGACATGACCTTGACTTGACCTTGACTTGACCTTGACTTGACCTTGACATGACCTTGACTTGACCTTGACATGACCTTCACATGACCTTGACTTGACCTTGACTTGACCCTGACTTGACCTTGACTTGACCTTAACATGACCTTGACTTGACCTTGACATGACCTTGACTTGACCTTGGCTTAACCTTGACATGACCTTGACTTGACCTTGACTTGACCTTGACTTGACCTTGACTTGACCTTGACATGACCTTGACTTGACCTTGACATGACCTTTACATGACCTTGACTTGACCTTCACTTGACCTGACCTGACCTTGAGTTGACCTTGACTCGACCTTGAGTTGACCTTGACTCGACCTTGACTTGACCTTGACCTGACCTTGACATGACTTTGACTTGACCTTGACTTGAGCTTGATATGACCTTGACTTGACCTTGACATGACCTTGACTTGACCTTGCCTTGACCTGACCTTGACTTGACCTTGACTCGACCTTGACTTGACCTTGACTTGACCTGACCTTGACTTGACCTTGACTCGACCTTGACTTGACCTTGACCTGACCTTGACTTGACCTTGACTTGACCTTGACTTGACCTTGACTTGACCTTGACTTGACCCTGACTTGACCTTGACATGACCTTTACTTGACCTTGACTTGACCTTGACTTGACCTTGACTTGACCTTGACTTAACCTTGACATGAGCTTGACTTGACTTTGACTTGACCTTGACTCGACCTTGACTTGACCTTGACTTGACCTTGACATGACCTTGACTTAACCTTGACTTGATCTTCACTTGACCTTGACTTGACCTTGACTTGACCTTGACATGACCTTGACATGACCTTGACTTGACCTTGACTTGACCTTGACTTAACCTTGACATGATCTTGACTTGACCTTGACTTGACCTTGACATGACCTTGACTTGACCTTGACTTGACCTTGACATGAGCTTGACTTGACCTTGACTTGACCTTGACTTGACCTTGACTTGACCTTGACATGACCTTGACTTGACCTTGACTTGACCTTGACTTGACCTTGACTTGGCTTGACCCTGACTTGACCTTGACATGACCTTTTCTTGACCTTGACTTGACCTTGACCTGACCTTGACATGACCTTGACTTGTCCTTACCTTGACCTTGACTTGACCCTGACTTAACATTGACTTGACCTTGACTTGACCTTGACTTGATCTTGACTTGACCTTGCCTTGACCTTGACTTGACCTTGACATGACCTTGACTTGACCTTGACTTGACCTTGACATGAGCTTGCCTTGACCTTGACTTGACCTTGACTCGACCTTGACTTGACCTTGACTTGACCTTGACATGACCTTGACTTGACCTTGACTTGACCTTGACATGACCTTGACTTGACCTTGACTTGATCTTGACTTGACCTTGACTTGACCTTGACTTGACCTTGACATGACCTTGACATGACCTTGACTTGACCCTGACTTGACCTTGACTTGACTTGACCTTGACTTGACCTTGACATGACCTTGACATGACCTTGACCTTGACATGACCTTGACTTGACCTTGGCTTAACCTTGACATGACCTTAATATGACCTTGACTTGACCTTGACTTGACCCTGACTTGAACTTGACTTGACCTTCACTTGACCTTGACTTGACCTTAACTTGACCTTGACTTGACCCTGACCTTGACTTGACCTTGACTTGACCTTGACTTAACCTCTACTTGACCTTGACTTGACCTTGACTTGAACTTGACTTGACCTTGACTTGACCTTGACTTAACCTTGACTTGACCTTGACTTGACCCTGACTTGACCTTGACATGACTTTGACTTGACCTTGACTTGATCTTGACATGACCTTGACTTGACCTTGACTTGACCTTGACTTGACCTTGACATGACCTTGACATGACCTTGACTTGACCTTGACTTGACCTTGACATGAACTTGACTTGACCTGACCTTGACTTGACCTTGACTCGACCTTGACTTGACCTTGACCTGACCTTGACTTGACCTTGACTTGACCTTGACATGACCTTGGCTTAACCTTGACATGACCTTGACTTGAACTTGACTTGACCTTGACATGACCTTGACTTGACCTTGACTTGACCTTAACATGACCTTAGCATGACCTTGACTTGACCTTGACTTGACTTGACCTTGACTTGACCTTCACTTGACCTTGACTTGACCTTGACTTGACCTTGACTTGACCTTGACTTAACCTTGACTTAACCTTGATTTGACCTTGACTTGACCCTGACTTGACCTTGACATGACCTTGACTTGACCTTGACTTGACCTTGACTTGACCTTGACATGACCTTGACGTGACCTTGACTTGACCTTGACATGACCTTGACATGACCTTGACTTGACCTTGACTTGAACATGACTTGACCTTGACTTGACCTTGACTCGACCTTGACTTGACCTTGACCTGACCTTGACTTGACCTTGACTTGACCTTGACTTGACCTTGACATGACTTGATCTTGACTTGACCTTGACTCGACCATGACTTGACCTTGACTTGACCTTGACATGTCCTTGACTTGTCCTTGACTTGATCTTGACTTGACCTTGACTCGACCTTGACTTGACCTTGACTTGACTTTGACATGTCCTTGACTTGACCTTGACATGACCTTGACATGACCTTGACTTGACCTTGACTTCCCTTCACTTGACCTTGACATGACCTTGACATGACCTTGACATGACCTTGACTTGACCTTGACTTGACCTTGACTTGACCTTGACTTGACCTTGACTTGACCTTGACTTGACCTTGACTTGACCTTGACTTGACCTTGACATGACCTTGACTTGACCTTGACTTGACCTTGACTTGACCTTGACTTGACCTTGACTTGACCCTGACTTGACCTTGACTTGACCTTGACTTGACCTTGACTTGACCTTGACTTAACCTTGACTTGACCTCGACTTGACCCTGACTTGACCTTGACATGACTTTGACTTGACCTTGACTTGACCTTGACATGACCTTGACTTGACCTTGACTTGACCTTGACTTGACCTTGACATGACCTTGACATGACCTTGTTTTGACCTTGACTTGACCTGACCTTGACTTGACCTTGACTCGACCTTGACTTGACCTTGACCTGACCTTGACTTGACCTTGACTTGACCTTGACTTGACCTTGACATGACCTTGGCTTAACCTTGACATGACCTTGACTTGACCTTGACATGACCTTGACTTGACCTTAACATGACCTTAACATGACCTTGACTTGACCTTGACTTGACCTTGACTTGACCTTGACTTGACCTTGACTTGACCTTGACATGACCTTGACGTGACCTTGACTTGACCTTGACATGACCTTGACTTGACCTTGACTTGACCTTGACTTGACCTTGACTCGACCTTGACTTGACCTTGACCTGACTTTGACTTGACCTTGACTTGACCTTGACTTGACCTTGACTTGACCTTGACATGACCTTGACTTGACCTTCACTTGACCTTGACTTGACCTTGACTTGACCTTTACTTGACCTTGACTTGACCTTGACTTGACCTTGACTTAACCTTGACTTAACCTTGATTTGACCTTGACTTGACCCTGACTTGACCTTGACCTTGACATAACCTTGACTTGACCTTGACTTGACCTTGACTTGACCTTGACATGACCTTGACGTGACCTTGACTTGACGTTGACATGACCTTGACTTGACCTTGACTTGACCTTGACTTGACCTTGACTCGACCTTGACTTGACCTTGACCTGACCTTGACTTGACCTTGACTTGACCTTGACTTGACCTTGACATGACCTTGACTTGACCTTGACTTGACCTTGACTTGACTTTGACTTGACCTTGACTTGACCTTGACTTGACCTTGACTTGACCTCGACATGACCTTGACTTGACCTTGACTTGATCTTGACTTGACCTTGACTCGACCATGACTTGACCTTGACATGTCCTTGACTTGTCCTTGACTTGTCCTTGACTTGATCTTGACTTGACCTTGACTCGACCTTGACTTGACCTTGACTTGACTTTGACATGTCCTTGACTTGACCTTGACATGACCTTGACATGACCTTGACTTGACCTTGACTTGACCTTGACTTCCCTTCACTTGACCTTGACATGACCTTGACATGACCTTGACATGACCTTGACTTGACCTTGACTTGACCTTGACATGACCTTGACTTGACCTTGACATGACCTTGACTTGACCTTGACTTGACCTTGACTTGACCTTGACTTGACCTTGACTTGACCTTGACTTGACCTTGAGATGACCTTGACTTGACCTTGACTTGAACTTGACTTGACCTTGACTTGACCTTGACTTAACCTTGACTTGACCTTGACTTGACCCTGACTTGACCTTGACATGACTTTGACTTGACCTTGACTTGACCTTGACCTTGACATGACCTTGACTTGACCTTTACTTGACCTTGACTTGACCTTGACATGACCTTGACATGACCTTGACTTGACCTGACCTTGACTTGACCTTGACATGACCTTGACTTGACCTGACCTTGACTTGACCTTGACTCGACCTTGACTTGACCTTGACCTGACCTTGACTTGACCTTGACTTGACCTTGACTTGACCTTGACATGACCTTGGCTTAACCTTGACATGACCTTGACTTGACCTTGACTTGACCTTGACTTGACTTGACCTTGACTTGACCTTCACTTGACCTTGACTTGACCTTGACTTGACCTTGACTTGACCTTGACTTGACCTTGACTTGACCTTGACATGACCTTGACGTGACCTTGACTTGACCTTGACATGACCTTGACTTGACCTTGACTTGACCTTGACTTGACCTTGACTCGACCTTGACTTGACCTTGACCTGACTTTGACTTGACCTTGACTTGACCTTGACATGACCTTGACTTGACCTTGACTTGACCTTGACTTGACTTTGACTTGACCTTGACTTGAGCTCGACATGACCTTGACTTGACCTTGACTTGATCTTGACTTGACCTTGACTCGACCATGACTTGACCTTGACTTGACCTTGACATGTCCTTGACTTGTCCTTGACTTGATCTTGACTTGACCTTGACTCGACCTTGACTTGACCTTGACTTGACTTTGACATGTCCTTGACTTGACCTTGACATGACCTTGACATGACCTTGACTTGACCTTGACTTGACCTTGACTTGACCTTGACTTCCCTTCACTTGACCTTGACATGACCTTGACATGACTTTGACACGACCTTGACTTGACCTTGACTTGACCTTGATTTGACCTTGACTTGACCTTGACTTGACCTTGACTTGACCTTTACATGACCTTGACCTTGACTTGACCCTGACTTGACCTTGACTTGACCTTGACTTGACCTTGACTTGACCTTGACATGACCTTGACTTGACCTTGACTTGACCTTGACTTGACCTAGACTTGACATTGACTTGACCTTGACTTGACCTTGACTTAACCTTGACTTGACCCTGACTTGACCTTGACATGACCTTTACTTGACCTTGACTTGACCTTGACTTGACCTTGACTTGACCTTGACGTGACCTTTACTTGACCTTGACTTGACCTTGACTTGACTTTGACTTGACCTTGACTTGACCTTGAATTGACCTTGACTTGACCTTGACTTGACCTCGACATGACCTTGACTTGACCTTGACTTGATCTTGACTTGACCTTGACTCGACCATGACTTGACCTTGACTTGACCTTGACATGTCCTTGACTTGTCCTTGACTTGATCTTGACTTTGACGTGTCCTTGACTTGACCTTGACATGACCTTGACATGACCTTGACTTGACCTTGACCTTGACTTCCCTTCACTTGACCTTGACATGACCTTGACATGACCTTGACATGACCTTGACTTGACCTTGACTTGACCTTAACTTGACCTTGACTTGACCTTGACTTGACCTTGACTTGAACTTGACTTGACTTTGACTTAACCTTGACTTGACCTTGACTTGACCCTGACTTGACCTTGACATGACTTTGACTTGACCTTGACTTGACCTTGACATGACCTTGACTTGACCTTGACTTGACCTTGACTTGACCTTGACATGACCTTGACATGACTTTGACTTGACCTTGACTTGACCTTGACATGACCTTGACTTGACCTGACCTTGACTTGACCTTGACTCGACCTTGACTTGACCTTGACCTGACCTTGACTCGACCTTGACTTGACCTTGACCTGACTTTGACTTGACCTTGACTTGACCTTGACTTGACCTTGACTTGACCTTGACCTTGACATGACCTTGACTTGACCTTGACATGACCTTGACTTGACCTTGACTTGACCTTGACTTGACCTTGACTTGACCTTGACTTGACCTTGACATGACCTTGACTTGACCTTGACTTGAACTTGACTTGACCTTGACTTGACCTTGACTTAACCTTGACTTGACCTTGACTTGACCCTGACTTGACCTTGACATGACTTTGACTTGACCTTGACTTGACCTTGACCTTGACATGACCTTGACTTGACCTTTACTTGACCTTGACTTGACCTTGACATGACCTTGACTTGACCTTGACTTGACCTTGACTTGACCTTGACTTGACCTTGACATGACCTTGACTTGACCTTGACATGACCTTGACTTGACCTTGACTTGACCTTGACTTGACCCTGACTTGACCTTGACTCGACCTTGACTTGACCTTGACCTGACTTTGACTTGACCTTGACTTGACCTTGACTTGACCTTGACTTGACCTTGACATGACCTTGACTTGACCTTGACTTATCCTTGACTTGACCCTGACTTGACCTTGACTCGACCTTGACTTGACCTTGACTAGACCTTGACTTGACCTTGACTTGACCTTGACTTGACCTTGACTTGACCTTGACTTGACCTTGACTTGACCTTGACATGACCTTGACTTGACCTTGACATGACCTTGACTTGACCTTGACTTGACCTTGACTTGACCCTGACTTGACCTTGACTCGACCTTGACTTGACCTTGACCTGACTTTGACTTGACCTTGACTTGACCTTGACTTGACCTTGACTTGACCTTGACATGACCTTGACTTGACCTTGACATGACCTTGACTTGACCTTGACTTGACCTTGACCTGACTTTGACTTGACCTTGACTTGACCTTGACTTGACCTTGACTTGACCTTGACTTGACCTTGACATGACCTTGACTTGACCTTGACATGACCTTGACTTGACTTTGACTTGACCTTGACTTGACCCTGACTTGACCTTGACTCGACCTTGACATGACCTTGACTTGACCTTGACTTGACCTTGACTTGACCCTGACTTGACCTTTACTCGACCTTGACTTGACCTTGACCTGACTTTGACTTGACCTTGACTTGACCTTGACTTGACCTTGACTTGACCTTGACATGACCTTGACTTGACCTTGACTTGACCTTGACTTGACCTTGACTTGACCTTTACTTGACCTTGGCTTAACCTTGACATGACCTTGACTTGACCTTAACATGACCTTAGCATGACCTTGACTTGACCTTGACTTGACTTGACCTTGACTTGACCTTCACTTGACCTTGACTTGACCTTGACTAGACCTTGACTTGACCTTGACTTGACCTTGACTTGACCTTGACTTGACCTTGACTTGACCTTGACTTGACCTTGACTTGACCTTGACTTGACCCTGACTTGACCTTGACTCGACCTTGACTTGACCTTGACTAGACCTTGACTTGACCTTGACTTGACCTTGACTTGACCTTGACTTGACCTTGACTTGACCTTGACTTGACCTTGACATGACCTTGACTTGACCTTGACATGACCTTGACTTGACCTTGACTTGACCTTGACTTGACCCTGACTTGACCTTGACTCGACCTTGACATGACCTTGACTTGACCTTGACTTGACCTTGACTTGACCCTGACTTGACCTTGACTCGACCTTGACTTGACCTTGACCTGACTTTGACTTGACCTTGACTTGACCTTGACTTGACCTTGACTTGACCTTGACATGACCTTGACTTGACCTTGACTTGACCTTGACTTGACCTTGACTTGACCTTTACTTGACCTTGGCTTAACCTTGACATGACCTTGACTTGACCTTAACATGACCTTAGCATGACCTTGACTTGACCTTGACTTGACTTGACCTTGACTTGACCTTCACTTGACCTTGACTTGACCTTGACTAGACCTTGACTTGACCTTGACTTGACCTTGACTTGACCTTGACTTGACCTTGACTTGACCTTGACTTGACCTTGACATGACCTTGACTTGACCTTGACATGACCTTGACTTGACCTTGACTTGACCTTGACTTGACCCTGACTTGACCTTGACTCGACCTTGACTTGACCTTGACCTGACTTTGACTTGACCTTGACTTGACCTTGACTTGACCTTGACTTGACCTTGACATGACCTTGACTTGACCTTGACATGACCTTGACTTGACCTTGACTTGACCTTGACTTGACCTTGACTTGACCTTGACTTGACCTTGACATGACCTTGACTTGACCTTGACTTGAACTTGACTTGACCTTGACTTGACCTTGACTTAACCTTGACTTGACCTTGACTTGACCCTGACTTGACCTTGACATGACTTTGACTTGACCTTGACTTGACCTTGACCTTGACATGACCTTGACTTGACCTTTACTTGACCTTGACTTGACCTTGACATGACCTTGACTTGACCTTGACTTGACCTTGACTTGACTTTGACTTGACCTTGACTTGACCTTGACTTGACCTTGACTTGACCTTGACTTAACCTCGACATGACCTTGACTTGATCTTGACTTGACCTTGACTCGACCATGACTTGACCTTGACTTGACCTTGACATGACCTTGACTTGACCTTTACTTGACCTTGACCTGACCTTGACTTGACCTTGACATGACCTTGACTTGACCTGACCTTGACTTGACCTTGACTCGACCTTGACTTGACCTTGATCTGACCTTGACTTGACCTTGACTTGACCTTGACATGACCTTGACTTGACCTTGACATGACCTTGACTTGACCTTGACTTGACCTTGACTTGACCTTGACTTGACCTTGACTTGACCTTGACTTGACCTTGACATGACCTTGACTTGACCTTGACTTGAACTTGACTTGACCTTGACTTGACCTTGACTTAACCTTGACTTGACCTTGACTTGACCCTGACTTGACCTTGACATGACTTTGACTTGACCTTGACTTGACCTTGACCTTGACATGACCTTGACTTGACCTTTACTTGACCTTGACTTGACCTTGACATGACCTTGACATGACCTTGACTTGACCTGACCTTGACTTGACCTTGACATGACCTTGACTTGACCTGACCTTGACTTGACCTTGACTCGACCTTGACTTGACCTTGACCTGACCTTGACTTGACCTTGACTTGACCTTGACTTGACCTTGACATGACCTTGGCTTAACCTTGACATGACCTTGACTTGACCTTGACTTGACCTTGACTTGACTTGACCTTGACTTGACCTTCACTTGACCTTGACTTGACCTTGACATGACCTTGACGTGACCTTGACTTGACCTTGACATGACCTTGACTTGACCTTGACTTGTCCTTAACTTGACCTTGACTTGACCCTGACTTAACATTGACTTGACCTTGACTTGACCTTGACTTGATCTTGACTTGACCTTGCCTTGACCTTGACTTGACCTTGACATGACCTTGACTTGACCTTGACTTGACCTTGACATGAGCTTGCCTTGACCTTGACTTGACCTTGACTCGACCTTGACTTGACCTTGACTTGACCTTGACATGACCTTGACTTGACCTTGACTTGACCTTGACTTGACCCTGACCTTGACATGACCTTAATATGACCTTGACTTGACCTTGACTTGACCCTGACTTGAACTTGACTTGACCTTCACTTGACCTTGACTTGACCTTAACTTGACCTTGACTTGACCCTGACCTTGACTTGACCTTGACTTAACCTCTACTTGACCTTGACTTGACCTTGACTTGAACTTGACTTGACCTTGACTTGACATTGACTTAACCTTGACTTGACCTTGACTTGACCCTGACTTGACCTTGACATGACTTTGACTTGACCTTGACTTGATCTTGACATGACCTTGACTTGACCTTGACTTGACCTTGACTTGACCTTGACATGACCTTGACTTGACCTTGACATGTCCTTGACTTGTCCTTGACTTGATCTTGACTTGACCTTGACTCGACCTTGACTTTTCCTTGACTTGACTTTGACATGTCCTTGACTTGACCTTGACATGACCTTGACATGACCTTGACTTGACCTTGACTTGACCTTGACTTGACCTTGACTTCCCTTCACTTGACCTTGACATGACCTTGACATGACTTTGACACGACCTTGACTTGACCTTGACTTGACCTTGATTTGACCTTGACTTGACCTTGACTTGACCTTGACTTGACCTTTACATGACCTTGACCTTGACTTGACCCTGACTTGACCTTGACTTGACCTTGACTTGACCTTGACTTGACCTTGACATGACCTTGACTTGACCTTGACTTGACCTTGACTTGACATTGACTTGACCTTGACTTGACCTTGACTTAACCTTGACTTGACCCTGACTTGACCTTGACATGACCTTTACTTGACCTTGACTTGACCTTGACTTGACCTTGACTTGACCTTGACGTGACCTTTACTTGACCTTGACTTGACCTTGACTTGACTTTGACTTGACCTTGACTTGACCTTGAATTGACCTTGACTTGACCTTGACTTGACCTCGACATGACCTTGACTTGACCTTGACTTGATCTTGACTTGACCTTGACTCGACCATGACTTGACCTTGACTTGACCTTGACATGTCCTTGACTTGTCCTTGACTTGATCTTGACTTTGACGTGTCCTTGACTTGACCTTGACATGACCTTGACATGACCTTGACTTGACCTTGACCTTGACTTCCCTTCACTTGACCTTGACATGACCTTGACATGACCTTGACATGACCTTGACTTGACCTTGACTTGACCTTAACTTGACCTTGACTTGACCTTGACTTGACCTTGACTTGAACTTGACTTGACTTTGACTTAACCTTGACTTGACCTTGACTTGACCTTGACATGACCTTTACATGACCTTGACTTGACATTCACTTGACCTGACCTGACCTTGAGTTGACCTTGACTCGACCTTGAGTTGACCTTGACTCGACCTTGACTTGACCTTGACCTGACCTTGACATGACTTTGACTTGACCTTGACTTGAGCTTGATATGACCTTGACTTGACCTTGACATGACCTTGACTTGACCTTGCCTTGACCTGACCTTGACTTGACCTTGACTCGACCTTGACTTGACCTTGACTTGACCTGACCTTGACTTGACCTTGACTCGACCTTGACTTGACCTTGACCTGACCTTGACTTGACCTTGACTTGACCTTGACTTGACCTTGACTTGACCCTGACTTGACCTTGACATGACCTTTACTTGACCTTGACTTGACCTTGACTTGACCTTGACTTGACCTTGACTTAACCTTGACATGAGCTTGACTTGACTTTGACTTGACCTTGACTCGACCTTGACTTGACCTTGACTTGACCTTGACATGACCTTGACTTAACCTTGACTTGATCTTCACTTGACCTTGACTTGACCTTGACTTGACCTTGACATGACCTTGACATGACCTTGACTTGACCTTGACTTGACCTTGACTTAACCTTGACATGATCTTGACTTGACCTTGACTTGACCTTGACATGGCCTTGACTTGACCTTGACTTGACCTTGACATGAGCTTGACTTGACCTTGACTTGACCTTGACTTGACCTTGACTTCACCTTGACATGACCTTGACTTGACCTTGACTTGACCTTGACTTGACCTTGACTTGGCTTGACCCTGACTTGACCTTGACATGACCTTTTCTTGACCTTGACTTGACCTTGACCTGACCTTGACATGACCTTGACTTGTCCTTACCTTGACCTTGACTTGACCCTGACTTAACATTGACTTGACCTTGACTTGACCTTGACTTGATCTTGACTTGACCTTGCCTTGACCTTGACTTGACCTTGACATGACCTTGACTTGACCTTGACTTGACCTTGACATGAGCTTGCCTTGACCTTGACTTGACCTTGACTCGACCTTGACTTGACCTTGACTTGACCTTGACATGACCTTGACTTGACCTTGACTTGACCTTGACATGACCTTGACTTGACCTTGACTTGATCTTGACTTGACCTTGACTTGACCTTGACTTGACCTTGACATGACCTTGACATGACCTTGACTTGACCCTGACTTGACCTTGACTTGACTTGACCTTGACTTGACCTTGACATGACCTTGACCTTGACATGACCTTGACTTGACCTTGGCTTAACCTTGACATGACCTTAATATGACCTTGACTTGACCCTGACTTGAACTTGACTTGACCTTCACTTGACCTTGACTTGACCTTAACTTGACCTTGACTTGACCCTGACCTTGACTTGACCTTGACTTGACCTTGACTTAACCTCTACTTGACCTTGACTTGACCTTGACTTGAACTTGACTTGACCTTGACTTGACCTTGACATGACTTTGACTTGACCTTGACTTGATCTTGACATGACCTTGACTTGACCTTGACTTGACCTTGACTTGACCTTGACATGACCTTGACATGACCTTGACTTGACCTTGACTTGACCTTGACATGAACTTGACTTGACCTGACCTTGACTTGACCTTGACTCGACCTTGACTTGACCTTGACCTGACCTTGACTTGACCTTGACTTGACCTTGACATGACCTTGGCTTAACCTTGACATGACCTTGACTTGACCTTGACTTGACCTTGACATGACCTTGACTTGACCTTGACTTGACCTTAACATGACCTTAGCATGACCTTGACTTGACCTTGACTTGACTTGACCTTGACTTGACCTTCACTTGACCTTGACTTGACCTTGACTTGACCTTGACTTGACCTTGACTTAACCTTGACTTAACCTTGATTTGACCTTGACTTGACCCTGACTTGACCTTGACATGACCTTGACTTGACCTTGACTTGACCTTGACTTGACCTTGACATGACCTTGACGTGACCTTGACTTGACCTTGACATGACCTTGACATGACCTTGACTTGACCTTGACTTGAACATGACTTGACCTTGACTTGACCTTGACTCGACCTTGACTTGACCTTGACCTGACCTTGACTTGACCTTGACTTGACCTTGACTTGACCTTGACATGACTTGATCTTGACTTGACCTTGACTCGACCATGACTTGACCTTGACTTGACCTTGACATGTCCTTGACTTGTCCTTGACTTGATCTTGACTTGACCTTGACTCGACCTTGACTTGACCTTGACTTGACTTTGACATGTCCTTGACTTGACCTTGACATGACCTTGACATGACCTTGACTTGACCTTGACTTCCCTTCACTTGACCTTGACATGACCTTGACATGACCTTGACATGACCTTGACTTGACCTTGACTTGACCTTGACTTGACCTTGACTTGACCTTGACTTGACCTTGACTTGACCTTGACTTGACCTTGACTTGACCTTGACATGACCTTGACTTGACCTTGACTTGACCTTGACTTGACCTTGACTTGACCCTGACTTGACCTTGACTTGACCTTGACTTGACCTTGACTTGACCTTGACTTAACCTTGACTTGACCTCGACTTGACCCTGACTTGACCTTGACATGACTTTGACTTGACCTTGACTTGACCTTGACATGACCTTGACTTGACCTTGACTTGACCTTGACTTGACCTTGACATGACCTTGACATGACCTTGTTTTGACCTTGACTTGACCTGACCTTGACTTGACCTTGACTCGACCTTGACTAGACCTTGACCTGACCTTGACTTGACCTTGACTTGACCTTGACTTGACCTTGACATGACCTTGGCTTAACCTTGACATGACCTTGACTTGACCTTGACATGACCTTGACTTGACCTTAACATGACCTTAACATGACCTTGACTTGACCTTGACTTGACCTTGACTTGACCTTGACTTGACCTTGACTTGACCTTGACATGACCTTGACGTGACCTTGACTTGACCTTGACATGACCTTGACTTGACCTTGACTTGACCTTGACTTGACCTTGACTCGACCTTGACTTGACCTTGACCTGTCTTTGACTTGACCTTGACTTGACCTTGACTTGACCTTGACTTGACCTTGACATGACCTTGACTTGACCTTCACTTGACCTTGACTTGACCTTGACTTGACCTTTACTTGACCTTGACTTGACCTTGACTTGACCTTGACTTAACCTTGACTTAACCTTGATTTGACCTTGACTTGACCCTGACTTGACCTTGACCTTGACATAACCTTGACTTGACCTTGACTTGACCTTGACTTGACCTTGACATGACCTTGACGTGACCTTGACTTGACGTTGACATGACCTTGACTTGACCTTGACTTGACCTTGACTTGACCTTGACTCGACCTTGACTTGACCTTGACCTGACCTTGACTTGACCTTGACTTGACCTTGACTTGACCTTGACATGACCTTGACTTGACCTTGACTTGACCTTGACTTGACTTTGACTTGACCTTGACTTGACCTTGACTTGACCTTGACTTGACCTCGACATGACCTTGACTTGACCTTGACTTGATCTTGACTTGACCTTGACTCGACCATGACTTGACCTTGACATGTCCTTGACTTGTCCTTGACTTGTCCTTGACTTGATCTTGACTTGACCTTGACTCGACCTTGACTTGACCTTGACTTGACTTTGACATGTCCTTGACTTGACCTTGACATGACCTTGACATGACCTTGACTTGACCTTGACTTGACCTTGACTTCCCTTCACTTGACCTTGACGTGACCTTGACATGACCTTGACATGACCTTGACTTGAACTTGACTTGACCTTGACTTGACCTTGACATGACCTTGACTTGACCTTGACATGACCTTGACTTGACCTTGACTTGACCTTGACTTGACCTTGACTTGACCTTGACTTGACCTTGACTTGACCTTGACATGACCTTGACTTGACCTTGACTTGAACTTGACTTGACCTTGACTTGACCTTGACTTAACCTTGACTTGACCTTGACTTGACCCTGACTTGACCTTGACATGACTTTGACTTGACCTTGACTTGACCTTGACCTTGACATGACCTTGACTTGACCTTTACTTGACCTTGACTTGACCTTGACATGACCTTGACCTGACCTTGACTTGACCTTGACATGACCTTGACTTGACCTGACCTTGACTTGACCTTGACTCGACCTTGACTTGACCTTGACCTGACCTTGACTTGACCTTGACTTGACCTTGACTTGACCTTGACATGACCTTGGCTTAACCTTGACATGACCTTGACTTGACCTTGACTTGACCTTGACTTGACTTGACCTTGACTTGACCTTCACTTGACCTTGACTTGACCTTGACTTGACCTTGACTTGACCTTGACTTGACCTTGACTTGACCTTGACATGACCTTGACGTGACCTTGACTTGACCTTGACATGACCTTGACTTGACCTTGACTTGACCTTGACTTGACCTTGACTCGACCTTGACTTGACCTTGACCTGACTTTGACTTGACCTTGACTTGACCTTGACATGACCTTGACTTGACCTTGACTTGACCTTGACTTGACTTTGACTTGACCTTGACTTGAGCTCGACATGACCTTGACTTGACCTTGACTTGATCTTGACTTGACCTTGACTCGACCATGACTTGACCTTGACTTGACCTTGACATGTCCTTGACTTGTCCTTGACTTGATCTTGACTTGACCTTGACTCGACCTTGACTTGACCTTGACTTGACTTTGACATGTCCTTGACTTGACCTTGACATGACCTTGACATGACCTTGACTTGACCTTGACTTGACCTTGACTTGACCTTGACTTCCCTTCACTTGACCTTGACATGACCTTGACATGACTTTGACACGACCTTG
Source organism: Sturmia bella (assembly GCA_963662145.1). Lineage (NCBI taxonomy): Eukaryota > Metazoa > Arthropoda > Insecta > Diptera > Tachinidae > Sturmia > Sturmia bella. The sequence goes on from OY759169.1 coordinate 49,579,173, forward strand.
ACTTGACCTTGACTTGACCTTGATTTGACCTTGACTTGACCTTGACTTGACCTTGACTTGACCTTTACATGACCTTGACCTTGACTTGACCCTGACTTGACCTTGACTTGACCTTGACTTGACCTTGACATGACCTTGACTTGACCTTGACTTGACCTTGACTTGACCTAGACTTGACATTGACTTGACCTTGACTTGACCTTGACTTAACCTTGACTTGACCCTGACTTGACCTTGACATGACCTTTACTTGACCTTGACTTGACCTTGACTTGACCTTGACTTGACCTTGACGTGACCTTTACTTGACCTTGACTTGACCTTGACTTGACTTTGACTTGACCTTGACTTGACCTTGAATTGACCTTGACTTGACCTTGACTTGACCTCGACATGACCTTGACTTGACCTTGACTTGATCTTGACTTGACCTTGACTCGACCATGACTTGACCTTGACTTGACCTTGACATGTCCTTGACTTGTCCTTGACTTGATCTTGACTTTGACGTGTCCTTGACTTGACCTTGACATGACCTTGACATGACCTTGACTTGACCTTGACCTTGACTTCCCTTCACTTGACCTTGACATGACCTTGACATGACCTTGACATGACCTTGACTTGACCTTGACTTGACCTTAACTTGACCTTGACTTGACCTTGACTTGACCTTGACTTGAACTTGACTTGACTTTGACTTAACCTTGACTTGACCTTGACTTGACCCTGACTTGACCTTGACATGACTTTGACTTGACCTTGACTTGACCTTGACATGACCTTGACTTGACCTTGACTTGACCTTGACTTGACCTTGACATGACCTTGACATGACTTTGACTTGACCTTGACTTGACCTTGACATGACCTTGACTTGACCTGACCTTGACTTGACCTTGACTCGACCTTGACTTGACCTTGACCTGACCTTGACTCGACCTTGACTTGACCTTGACCTGACTTTGACTTGACCTTGACTTGACCTTGACTTGACCTTGACTTGACCTTGACATGACCTTGACTTGACCTTGACATGACCTTGACTTGACCTTGACTTGACCTTGACTTGACCTTGACTTGACCTTGACTTGACCTTGACATGACCTTGACTTGACCTTGACTTGAACTTGACTTGACCTTGACTTGACCTTGACTTAACCTTGACTTGACCTTGACTTGACCCTGACTTGACCTTGACATGACTTTGACTTGACCTTGACTTGACCTTGACCTTGACATGACCTTGACTTGACCTTTACTTGACCTTGACTTGACCTTGACATGACCTTGACTTGACCTTGACTTGACCTTGACTTGACCTTGACTTGACCTTGACATGACCTTGACTTGACCTTGACATGACCTTGACTTGACCTTGACTTGACCTTGACTTGACCCTGACTTGACCTTGACTCGACCTTGACTTGACCTTGACCTGACTTTGACTTGACCTTGACTTGACCTTGACTTGACCTTGACTTGACCTTGACATGACCTTGACTTGACCTTGACTTATCCTTGACTTGACCCTGACTTGACCTTGACTCGACCTTGACTTGACCTTGACTAGACCTTGACTTGACCTTGACTTGACCTTGACTTGACCTTGACTTGACCTTGACTTGACCTTGACTTGACCTTGACATGACCTTGACTTGACCTTGACATGACCTTGACTTGACCTTGACTTGACCTTGACTTGACCCTGACTTGACCTTGACTCGACCTTGACTTGACCTTGACCTGACTTTGACTTGACCTTGACTTGACCTTGACTTGACCTTGACTTGACCTTGACATGACCTTGACTTGACCTTGACATGACCTTGACTTGACCTTGACTTGACCTTGACCTGACTTTGACTTGACCTTGACTTGACCTTGACTTGACCTTGACTTGACCTTGACTTGACCTTGACATGACCTTGACTTGACCTTGACATGACCTTGACTTGACCTTGACTTGACCTTGACTTGACCCTGACTTGACCTTGACTCGACCTTGACATGACCTTGACTTGACCTTGACTTGACCTTGACTTGACCCTGACTTGACCTTGACTCGACCTTGACTTGACCTTGACCTGACTTTGACTTGACCTTGACTTGACCTTGACTTGACCTTGACTTGACCTTGACATGACCTTGACTTGACCTTGACTTGACCTTGACTTGACCTTGACTTGACCTTTACTTGACCTTGGCTTAACCTTGACATGACCTTGACTTGACCTTAACATGACCTTAGCATGACCTTGACTTGACCTTGACTTGACTTGACCTTCACTTGACCTTGACTTGACCTTGACTAGACCTTGACTTGACCTTGACTTGACCTTGACTTGACCTTGACTTGACCTTGACTTGACCTTGACTTGACCTTGACTTGACCTTGACTTGACCCTGACTTGACCTTGACTCGACCTTGACTTGACCTTGACTAGACCTTGACTTGACCTTGACTTGACCTTGACTTGACCTTGACTTGACCTTGACTTGACCTTGACTTGACCTTGACATGACCTTGACTTGACCTTGACATGACCTTGACTTGACCTTGACTTGACCTTGACTTGACCCTGACTTGACCTTGACTCGACCTTGACATGACCTTGACTTGACCTTGACTTGACCTTGACTTGACCCTGACTTGACCTTGACTCGACCTTGACTTGACCTTGACCTGACTTTGACTTGACCTTGACTTGACCTTGACTTGACCTTGACTTGACCTTGACATGACCTTGACTTGACCTTGACTTGACCTTGACTTGACCTTGACTTGACCTTTACTTGACCTTGGCTTAACCTTGACATGACCTTGACTTGACCTTAACATGACCTTAGCATGACCTTGACTTGACCTTGACTTGACTTGACCTTGACTTGACCTTTACTTGACCTTGACTTGACCTTGACTAGACCTTGACTTGACCTTGACTTGACCTTGACTTGACCTTGACTTGACCTTGACTTGACCTTGACTTGACCTTGACATGACCTTGACTTGACCTTGACATGACCTTGACTTGACCTTGACTTGACCTTGACTTGACCCTGACTTGACCTTGACTCGACCTTGACTTGACCTTGACCTGACTTTGACTTGACCTTGACTTGACCTTGACTTGACCTTGACTTGACCTTGACATGACCTTGACTTGACCTTGACATGACCTTGACTTGACCTTGACTTGACCTTGACTTGACCTTGACTTGACCTTGACTTGACCTTGACATGACCTTGACTTGACCTTGACTTGAACTTGACTTGACCTTGACTTGACCTTGACTTAACCTTGACTTGACCTTGACTTGACCCTGACTTGACCTTGACATGACTTTGACTTGACCTTGACTTGACCTTGACCTTGACATGACCTTGACTTGACCTTTACTTGACCTTGACTTGACCTTGACATGACCTTGACTTGACCTTGACTTGACCTTGACTTGACTTTGACTTGACCTTGACTTGACCTTGACTTGACCTTGACTTGACCTTGACTTAACCTCGACATGACCTTGACTTGATCTTGACTTGACCTTGACTCGACCATGACTTGACCTTGACTTGACCTTGACATGACCTTGACTTGACCTTTACTTGACCTTGACCTGACCTTGACTTGACCTTGACATGACCTTGACTTGACCTGACCTTGACTTGACCTTGACTCGACCTTGACTTGACCTTGATCTGACCTTGACTTGACCTTGACTTGACCTTGACATGACCTTGACTTGACCTTGACATGACCTTGACTTGACCTTGACTTGACCTTGACTTGACCTTGACTTGACCTTGACTTGACCTTGACTTGACCTTGACATGACCTTGACTTGACCTTGACTTGAACTTGACTTGACCTTGACTTGACCTTGACTTAACCTTGACTTGACCTTGACTTGACCCTGACTTGACCTTGACATGACTTTGACTTGACCTTGACTTGACCTTGACCTTGACATGACCTTGACTTGACCTTTACTTGACCTTGACTTGACCTTGACATGACCTTGACATGACCTTGACTTGACCTGACCTTGACTTGACCTTGACATGACCTTGACTTGACCTGACCTTGACTTGACCTTGACTCGACCTTGACTTGACCTTGACCTGACCTTGACTTGACCTTGACTTGACCTTGACTTGACCTTGACATGACCTTGGCTTAACCTTGACATGACCTTGACTTGACCTTGACTTGACTTGACCTTGACTTGACCTTCACTTGACCTTGACTTGACCTTGACTTGACCTTGACTTGACCTTGACTTGACGTTGACTTGACCTTGACTTGACCTTGACATGACCTTGACGTGACCTTGACTTGACCTTGACATGACCTTGACTTGACCTTGACTTGTCCTTAACTTGACCTTGACTTGACCCTGACTTAACATTGACTTGACCTTGACTTGACCTTGACTTGATCTTGACTTGACCTTGCCTTGACCTTGACTTGACCTTGACATGACCTTGACTTGACCTTGACTTGACCTTGACATGAGCTTGCCTTGACCTTGACTTGACCTTGACTCGACCTTGACTTGACCTTGACTTGACCTTGACATGACCTTGACTTGACCTTGACTTGACCTTGACTTGACCCTGACCTTGACATGACCTTAATATGACCTTGACTTGACCTTGACTTGACCCTGACTTGAACTTGACTTGACCTTCACTTGACCTTGACTTGACCTTAACTTGACCTTGACTTGACCCTGACCTTGACTTGACCTTGACTTAACCTCTACTTGACCTTGACTTGACCTTGACTTGAACTTGACTTGACCTTGACTTGACCTTGACTTAACCTTGACTTGACCTTGACTTGACCCTGACTTGACCTTGACATGACTTTGACTTGACCTTGACTTGATCTTGACATGACCTTGACTTGACCTTGACTTGACCTTGACTTGACCTTGACATGACCTTGACTTGACCTTGACATGTCCTTGACTTGTCCTTGACTTGATCTTGACTTGACCTTGACTCGACCTTGACTTTTCCTTGACTTGACTTTGACATGTCCTTGACTTGACCTTGACATGACCTTGACATGACCTTGACTTGACCTTGACTTGACCTTGACTTGACCTTGACTTCCCTTCACTTGACCTTGACATGACCTTGACATGACTTTGACACGACCTTGACTTGACCTTGACTTGACCTTGATTTGACCTTGACTTGACCTTGACTTGACCTTGACTTGACCTTTACATGACCTTGACCTTGACTTGACCCTGACTTGACCTTGACTTGACCTTGACTTGACCTTGACTTGACCTTGACATGACCTTGACTTGACCTTGACTTGACCTTGACTTGACATTGACTTGACCTTGACTTGACCTTGACTTAACCTTGACTTGACCCTGACTTGACCTTGACATGACCTTTACTTGACCTTGACTTGACCTTGACTTGACCTTGACTTGACCTTGACGTGACCTTTACTTGACCTTGACTTGACCTTGACTTGACTTTGACTTGACCTTGACTTGACCTTGAATTGACCTTGACTTGACCTTGACTTGACCTCGACATGACCTTGACTTGACCTTGACTTGATCTTGACTTTACCTTGACTCGACCATGACTTGACCTTGACTTGACCTTGACATGTCCTTGACTTGTCCTTGACTTGATCTTGACTTTGACGTGTCCTTGACTTGACCTTGACATGACCTTGACATGACCTTGACTTGACCTTGACCTTGACTTCCCTTCACTTGACCTTGACATGACCTTGACATGACCTTGACATGACCTTGACTTGACCTTGACTTGACCTTAACTTGACCTTGACTTGACCTTGACTTGACCTTGACTTGAACTTGACTTGACTTTGACTTAACCTTGACTTGACCTTGACTTGACCCTGACTTGACCTTGACATGACTTTGACTTGACCTTGACTTGACCTTGACATGACCTTGACTTGACCTTGACTTGACCTTGACTTGACCTTGACATGACCTTGACATGACTTTGACTTGACCTTGACTTGACCTTGACATGACCTTGACTTGACCTGACCTTGACTTGACCTTGACTCGACCTTGACTTGACCTTGACCTGACCTTGACTTGACCTTGACTTGACCTTGACTTGACCTTGACATGACCTTGACATGACCTTGGCTTAACCTTGACATGACCTTGACTTGACCTTAACATGACCTTAGCATGACCTTGACTTGACCTTGACTTGACTTGACCTTGACTTGACCTTCACTTGACCTTGACTTGACCTTGACTAGACCTTGACTTGACCTTGACTTGACCTTGACTTGACCTTGACTTGACCTTGACTTGACCTTGACTTGACCTTGACATGACCTTGACTTGACCTTGACATGACCTTGACTTGACCTTGACTTGACCTTGACTTGACCCTGACTTGACCTTGACTCGACCTTGACTTGACCTTGACCTGACTTTGACTTGACCTTGACTTGACCTTGACTTGACCTTGACTTGACCTTGACATGACCTTGACTTGACCTTGACATGACCTTGACTTGACCTTGACTTGACCTTGACTTGACCTTGACTTGACCTTGACTTGACCTTGACATGACCTTGACTTGACCTTGACTTGAACTTGACTTGACCTTGACTTGACCTTGACTTAACCTTGACTTGACCTTGACTTGACCCTGACTTGACCTTGACATGACTTTGACTTGACCTTGACTTGACCTTGACCTTGACATGACCTTGACTTGACCTTTACTTGACCTTGACTTGACCTTGACATGACCTTGACATGACCTTGACTTGACCTGACCTTGACTTGACCTTGACATGACCTTGACTTGACCTGACCTTGACTTGACCTTGACTCGACCTTGACTTGACCTTGATCTGACCTTGACTTGACCTTGACTTGACCTTGACTTGACCTTGACATGACCTTGGCTTAACCTTGACATGACCTTGACTTGACCTTGACTTGACCTTGACTTGACTTGACCTTGACTTGACCTTCACTTGACCTTGACTTGACCTTGACTTGACCTTGACTTGACCTTGACTTGACCTTGACTTGACCTTGACTTGACCTTGACATGACCTTGACGTGACCTTGACTTGACCTTGACATGACCTTTACTTGACCTTGACTTGACCTTGACTCGACCTTGACTTGACCTTGACCTGACTTTGACTTGACCTTGACTTGACCTTGACATGACCTTGACTTGACCTTGACTTGACCTTGACTTGACTTTGACTTGACCTTGACTTGAGCTCGACATGACCTTGACTTGACCTTGACTTGACCTTGACTTGACCTTGACTTCCCTTCACTTGACCTTGACATGACCTTGACATGACTTTGACACGACCTTGACTTGACCTTGACTTGACCTTGATTTGACCTTGACTTGACCTTGACTTGACCTTGACTTGACTTTGACATGTCCTTGACTTGACCTTGACATGACCTTGACATGACCTTGACTTGACCTTGACTTGACCTTGACTTCCCTTCACTTGACCTTGACATGACCTTGACATGACTTTGACACGACCTTGACTTGACCTTGACTTGACCTTGATTTGACCTTGACTTGACCTTGACTTGACCTTGACTTGACCTTGACTTGACCTTTACATGACCTTGACCTTGACTTGACCCTGACTTGACCTTGACTTGACCTTGACTTGACCTTGACTTGACCTTGACATGACCTTGACTTGACCTTGACTTGACCTTGACTTGACCTAGACTTGACATTGACTTGACCTTGACTTGACCTTGACTTAACCTTGACTTGACCCTGACTTGACCTTGACATGACCATTACTTGACCTTGACTTGACCTTGACTTGACCTTGACTTGACCTTGACGTGACCTTTACTTGACCTTGACTTGACCTTGACTTGACTTTGACTTGACCTTGACTTGACCTTGAATTGACCTTGACTTGACCTTGACTTGACCTCGACATGACCTTGACTTGACCTTGACTTGATCTTGACTTGACCTTGACTCGACCATGACTTGACCTTGACTTGACCTTGACATGTCCTTGACTTGTCCTTGACTTGATCTTGACTTTGACGTGTCCTTGACTTGACCTTGACATGACCTTGACATGACCTTGACTTGACCTTGACCTTGACTTCCCTTCACTTGACCTTGACATGACCTTGACATGACCTTGACATGACCTTGACTTGACCTTGACTTGACCTTAACTTGACCTTGACTTGACCTTGACTTGACCTTGACTTGAACTTGACTTGACTTTGACTTAACCTTGACTTGACCTTGACTTGACCCTGACTTGACCTTGACATGACTTTGACTTGACCTTGACTTGACCTTGACATGACCTTGACTTGACCTTGACTTGACCTTGACTTGACCTTGACATGACCTTGACATGACTTTGACTTGACCTTGACTTGACCTTGACATGACCTTGACTTGACCTGACCTTGACTTGACCTTGACTCGACCTTGACTTGACCTTGACCTGACCTTGACTTGACCTTGACTTGACCTTGACTTGACCTTGACATGACCTTGACATGACCTTGGCTTAACCTTGACATGACCTTGACTTGACCTTGACTTGACTTGACCTTGACTTGACCTTCACTTGACCTTGACTTGACCTTGACTAGACCTTGACTTGACCTTGACTTGACCTTGACTTGACCTTGACTTGACCTTGACTTGACCTTGACATGACCTTGACTTGACCTTGACATGACCTTGACTTGACCTTGACTTGACCTTGACTTGACCCTGACTTGACCTTGACTCGACCTTGACTTGACCTTGACCTGACTTTGACTTGACCTTGACTTGACCTTGACTTGACCTTGACATGACCTTGACTTGACCTTGACTTGACCTTGACTTGACTTTGACTTGACCTTGACTTGACCTTGACTTGACCTTGACTTGACCTTGACTTAACCTCGACATGACCTTGACTTGATCTTGACTTGACCTTGACTCGACCATGACTTGACCTTGACTTGACCTTGACATGTCCTTGACTTGTCCTTGACTTGACCTTGACTCGACCTTGACTTGACCTTGACTTGACTTTGACATGTCCTTGACTTGACCTTGACATGACCTTGACTTGACCTTGACTTGACCTTGACTTGACCTTGACTTCCCTTCACTTGACCTTGACATGACCTTGACATGACCTTGACATGACCTTGACTTGACCTTGACTTGACCTTGATTTGACCTTGACTTGACCTTGACTTGACCTTGACTTGACCTTGACTTGACCTTGACATGACCTTGACTTGATTTTGACTTGACCTTGACTTGACCTTGACTTGACCCTGACTTGACCTTGACTTGACCTTGACTTGACCTTGACTTGACCTTGACTTGACCTTGACATGACCTTGACTTGACCTTGACTTGACCTTGACTTGACCTAGACTTGACATTGACTTGACCTTGACTTGACCTTGACTTAACCTTGACTTGACCCTGACTTGACCTTGACATGACCTTTACTTGACCTTGACTTGACCTTGACTTGACCTTGACTCGACCTTGACCTGACCATGACATGACCTTGACTTGACCTTGACTTGACCTTGACATGACCTTGACATGACGTTGACTTGACCTTGACTTGATCTTGACTTGACCTTGACTTGACCTTGACATGACCTTGACATGACCTTGACTTGACCTTGACATGACCCTGACTTGACCTTGACTTGACCTTGACTTGACCTTGACTTGACCTTGACTTGACCTTGACTTGACCTTGACATGACCTTGACATGACCTTGACTTGACCTTGACTTGACCTTGTCTTGACCTTGACTTGACTTGACCTTGACTTGACCTTGACATGACCTTGACATGACCTTGACTTGACCTTGACTTGACCTTGACTTGACCCTGACTTGACCTTGACTTGACCTTGACTTAACCTTGACCTTGACATGACCTTGAATTGACCTTGACTTGACCTTGACTTGACCTTGACTTAACCTTGACTTGACCCTGACATGACCTTTACTTGACCTTGACTTGACCTTGACTTGACCTTGACTTGACCTTGACTTGACCTTGACTTGACCCTGACTTGACCCTGACTTGACCTTGACATGACCTTTACTTGACCTTGACTTGATCTTGACTTGACCTTGACTTGACCTTGACTTAACCTTGACTTGACCTTGACTTGACCTTGACTTGATCTTGACTTGACCTTGACTTGACCTTGACTTGACCTTGATTTGACCTTGACTTGACCTTGGCTCAACCTTGACTTGACTTTTACCTGACCTTGACATGACCTTGACCTTGACTTGACCTTGACAATACCTTGACTTGACCTTGACTTGACCTTGACTTGACCCTGACTTGACCTTGACTTGACCTTGACTTGACCTTGACATGACCTTGACTTGACCTTGACTTGACCTTGACATGACCTTGACTTGACCTTGACCTTTACTTGACCTTGACTTGACCTTGACATGACCTTGACATGACCTTGACTTGACCTTGACTTGACCTTGACTTGACCTTGACTTGATCCTGACTTGACCTTGACTTAACCTTGACTTGACCTTGACTTGACCTTGACTTCACCCTGACTTGACCTTGACTTGACCTTGACTTGACCTTGACATGACCTTGACTTGACCTTGACTTGACCTTGACATGACCTTGACTTGACCTTGACTTGACCTTTACTTGACCTTGACTTGACCTTGACATGACCTTGACATGACCTTGACTTGACCTTGACTTAACCTTGACTTGACTTGACTTGACCTTGACTTGACCTTGACTCAACCTTGACTTGATCTTGACCTGACCTTGACATGACCTTGACCTTGACTTGACCTTGGCTTGACCTTGACATGACCTTGACTTGACTTGACCTTGACTTCCCTTCACTTGACCTTGACATGACCTTGACATGACCTTGACTTGACCTTGACTTGACCTTGATTTGACCTTGACTTGACCTTGACTTGACCTTGATATGACCTTGACTTGACCTTGACTTGACCTTGACTTGACCTTGACTTGACCTTGACATGACCTTGACATGACCTTGACTTGACCTTGACTTGACCTTCACTTGACTTTGACTTAACCTTGACTTGACCTTGACCTGACCTTGACTTGACCTTGACTTGACCCTGACTTGACCTTGACATGACCTTTACTTGACGTTGACTTGACCTTGACTTGACCTTGACTTGACCTTGACTTGACCCTGACTTGACCTTGACATGACCTTTACTTGACCTTGACTTGACCTTGACTTGACCTTGACTTAACCTTGACTTGACATTGACTTGACCTTGACTTGATCTTGACTTGACCTTGACTTGACCTTGACTTGACCTTGACTCAACCCTGACTTGACCTTGACCTGACCTTGACATGACCTTGACCTTGACTTGACCTTGGCTTGACCTTGACATGACCTTGTCATGACCTTGACCTTCACTTGACATTGACTTGACCTTGACTTGACCTTGACTTGACCTTGACTTGACCCTGACTTGACCTTGACATGACCTTTACTTGACCTTGACGTGACCTTGACTTGACCCTGACTTGACCTTGATATGATATTTACTTGACCTTGACTTGACCTTGACTTGACCTTGACATGACCTTGGCTTAACCTTGACATGACCTTGACTTGACCTTAACATGACCTTAGCATGACCTTGACTTGACCTTGACTTGACTTGACCTTGACTTGACCTTCACTTGACCTTGACTTGACCTTGACTTGACCTTGACTTGACCTTGACTTGACCTTGACTTGACCTTGACTTGACCTTGACTTGACCTTGACTTGACCTTGACTTGACCTTGACTTGACCTTGACTTGACCTTGACATGACCTTGACGTGACCTTGACTTGACCTTGACATGACCTTGACTTGACCTTGACTTGACCTTGACTTGACCTTGACTTGACCTTGACTCGACCTTGACTTGACCTTGACCTGACTTTGACTTGACCTTGACTTGACCTTGACTTGACCTTGACTTGACCTTGACTTGACCTCGACATGACCTTGACTTGACCTTGATTTGATCTTGACTTGACCTTGACTCGACCATGACTTGACCTTGACTTGACCTTGACATGTCCTTGACTTGTCCTTGACTTGATCTTGACTTGACCTTGACTCGACCTTGACTTGACCTTGACTTGACTTTGACATGTCCTTGACTTGACCTTGACATGACCTTGACATGACCTTGACTTGACCTTGACTTGACCTTGACTTGACCTTGACTTCCCTTCACTTGACCTTGACATGACCTTGACATGACCTTGACATGACCTTGACTTGACCTTGACTTGACCTTGATTTGACCTTGACTTGACCTTGACTTGACCTTGACTTGACCTTGACTTGACCTTGACATGACCTTGACTTGACCTTGACTTGACCTTGACTTGACCTTGACTTGACCCTGACTTGACCTTGACTTGACCTTGACTTGACCTTGACTTGACCTTGACTTGACCTTGACATGACCTTGACTTGACCTTGACTTGACCTTGACTTGACCTTGACTTGACCTTGACTTGACCTTGACTTGACCTTGACTTGACCTTGACATGACCTTGACTTGACCTTGACTTGACCTTGACTTGACCTTGACTTGACCTTGACTTGACCCTGACTTGACCTTGACGTGACCTTTACTTGACCTTGACTTGACCTTGACTTGACCTTGACTTAACCTTGACTTGACCTTGACTTGATCTTGACTTGACCTTGACTTGACCTTGACTTGACCTTGACTTGACCTTGACTTGACCTTGACTTAACCTTGACTTGACCCTGACTTGACCTTGACTTGACCTTGACATGACCTTGACTTGACCTTGACTTGACCTTGACTTGACCTTGACTTGACATGACCCTGACTTGACCTTGACTTGACCTTGACTTGACCTTGACTTGACTTTGACTTGACCTTGACTTGACCTTCACTTGACCTTGACTTGACCTTGACTTGACCTTGACTTGACCTTGACCTGACCATGACATGACCTTGACTTGATCTTGACTTGACCTTGACATGACCTTGACATGACCTTGACTTGACCTTGACTTGATCTTGACTTGACCTTGACTTGACCTTGACATGACCTTGACATGACCTTGACTTGACTTTGACATGACCCTGACTTGACCCTGACTTGACCTTGACTTGACCTTGACTTGACCTTGACTTGACCTTGACATGACCTTGACATGACCTTGACTTGACCTTGACTTGACCTTGTCTTGACCTTGACTTGACTTGACCTTGACTTGACCTTGACATGACCTTGACATGACCTTGACTTGACCTTGACTTGACCTTGACTTGACCCTGACTTGACCTTGACTTGACCTTGACTTGACCTTGACTTGACCTTGACCTTGACATGACCTTGACTTGACCTTGACTTGACCTTGACTTGACCTTCACTTGACCTTGACTTGACCTTTACTTGACCTTGACTTGACCTTGACTTGACCTTGACTTGACCTTGACTTGACCTTGTCTTGACCTTGACTTGACATGACCTTGACTTGACCTTGACTTGACCTTGACTTGACCTTGACCTCGACTTGACCTTGACTTGACCTTGACTTGACCTTGACTTGACCTTGACATGACCTTGACATGACCTTCACTTGACCTTGACTTGACCTTGACCTTGCCTTGGCCTTGACTTAACCTTGACTTGACCCTGACTTGACCTTGACATGACCTTTACTTGACCTTGACTTGACCTTGACTTGACCTTGACTTGACCTTGACATGACCTTGACTTGACCTTGACTTGACCCTGACTTGACCTTGACTTGACCCTGACTTGACCTTGACTTGACCTTGACTTGACCTTGACATGACCTTGACTTGACCTTGACTTGACCTTGACTTGACCTTGACTTGACCTTGACTTGACCTTGACTTAACCTTGACTTGACCTTGACCTGACCTTGAAATGACCTTCACCTTGACTTGACCTTCACTTGACCTTGACTTAACCTTGACTTGAACTTGACCTGACCTTGACTTGACCTTGACTTGACCCTGACTTGACCTTGACATGACCTTTACTTGACCTTGACTTGACCTTGACTTGACCCTGACTTGACCTTGACATGACCTTTACTTGACCTTGACTTGACCTTGACTTGACCTTGACTTAACCTTAACTTGACCTTGACTTGACCTTGACTTGACCTTGACTTGACCTTGACTCAACCTTGACTTGACCTTGACCTGACCTTGACATGACCTTGACCTTGACTTGACCTTGGCTTGACCTTGACATGACCTTGTCATGACCTTGACTTGACCTTGACTTGACCTTCACTTGACCTTGACTTGACCTTGACTTGACCTTGACTTAACCTTGACTTGACCTTGACTTTACCTTGACATGACCTTGACATGACCTTGACTTGACCTTGACTTGACCTTGACTTGACCCTGACTTGACCTTGACTTGACCTTGACTTGACCTTGACTTGACCCTGACTTGACCTTGACATGACCTTTACTTGACCTTGACTTGACCTTGACTTGACCTTGACTTAACCTTAACTTGACCTTGACCTTGACTTGATCTTGACTTGACCTTGACTTGACCTTGACTTGACCTTGACTTGACCTTGACTTAACCTTGACTTGACCTTGACCTGACCTTGACATGACCTTGACCTTGACTTGACCTTGGCTTGACCTTGACATGACCTTGTCATGACCTTGACTTGACCTTGACTTGATCTTGACCTTGACTTGACCTTGATTTGACCTTGACTTGACCTTGACTCAACCTTGACTCAACCTTGACTTGACCTTGACCTGACCTTGACATGACCTTGACCTTGACTTGACCTTGACAATACCTTGACTTGACCGTGACTTGACCTTGCTTGACCCTGACTTGACCTTGACTTGACCTTGACTTGACCTTGACTTGACCTTGACTTGACCTTGACATGGCCTTGACTTGACATTGACTTGACCTTGACATGACCTTGACATGACCTTGACTTGATCTTGACTTGACCTTGACTTGACCTTGACATGACCTTGACTTGACCTTGACCTGACCTTGACTTGCCCTTGACTTGACCTTGACATGACCTTGACTTGACCTTGACATGACTTTGACTTGACCTTGACTTGACCTTGACTTGACCCTGACTTGACCTTGACATGACCTTTACTTGACCTTGGCGTGACCTTGACTTGACCCTGACTTGACCTTGACATAACCTTTACTTGACCTTGACTTGACCTTGACTTGACCTTGACTTGACCTTGACTTAACCTTGACTTGACCTTGACTTGACCTTGACTTGATCTTGACTTGACCTTGACTTGACCTTGACTTGACCTTGGCTTGACCTTGACATGACCTTGACTTGACCTTGACTTGACCTTGACTTGACCTTGACTTGACCTTGACTTGACCTTGACTTGACCTTCACTTGACCTTGACTTGACCTTGACTTGACCTTGACTTGACCTTCACTTGACCTTGACTTGACCTTGACTTGACCTTGACTTGACCTTTACTTGACCTTGACTTGACCTTGACATGACCTTGACTTGACCTTGACTTGACCTTGACTTGACCTTGACTTGACCTTGCCTTGACCTTGACTTGACCTTGACATGACCTTGACATGACCTTGACTTGACCTTGACTTGACCTTGACTTGACCTTGGCTTGACCTTGACATGACCTTGACATGACCTTGACTTGACCTTGACTTGACCCTGACTTGACCTTGACTTGACCTTGACTTGACCTTGACTTGATCTTGACATGACCTTGACTTGACCTTGAATTGACCTTGACTTGACCTTGACTTGACCTTGACTTGACCTTGACTTGACCTTGACTTGACCTTGACTTGACCTTGACTTGACCTTGACTTGACCTTGACTTAACCTTGACTTGACCTTGACCTGACCTTGAAATGACCTTCACCTTGACTTGACCTTGACACGACCTTGACATGACCTTGACTTGACCTTGACTTGACCCTGACTTGACCTTGACTTGACCCTGACTTGACCTTGACCTGACCTTGACTTGACCTTGACTTGACCTTGACATGACCTTGACTTGACCTTGACTTGACCTTGACTTGACCTTGACTTGACCTTGACTTGACCTTGACTTGACCTTGACATGACCTTGACATGACCTTGACTTGACCTTGACTTGACCTTGACTTGACCTTGACTTGACCCTGACTTGACCTTGACTTGACCCTGACTTGACCTTGACTTGACCTTGACTTGACCTTGACTTGACCTTGACTTGACCTTGACATGACCTTGACTTGACCTTGACTTGACCTTGACTTGACCTTGACTTGACCTTGACTTGACCTTGACTTGACCTTGACTTGACCTTGACACGACCTTGACATGACCTTGACTTGACCCTGTTTTGACCTCGACCTTGACTTGACCTTGACTTAACCTTGACTTGACCTGACCTTGAAATGACCTTCACCTTGACTTGACCTTGACACGACCTTGACATGACCTTGACTTGACCTTGACTTGACCTTGACCTTGACTTGACCTTGACTTAACCTTGACTTGACCCTGACTTGACCTTGACATGACCTTTACTTGACCTTGACTTGACCTTGACATGACCTTGACTTGACCCTGTTTTGACCTCGACCTTGACTTGACCTTGACTTAACCTTGACTTGACCTTGACCTGACCTTGAAATGACCTTCACCTTGACTTGACCTTGACACGACCTTGACATGACCTTGACTTGACCTTGACTTGACCTTGACCTTGACTTGACCTTGACTTAACCTTGACTTGACCCTGACTTGACCTTGACATGACCTTTACTTGACCTTGACTTGACCTTGACATGACCTTGACATGACCTTGACTTGACCTTGACTTGACCTTGACTTGACCTTGACTTGACCTTGACTTGACCTTGACTTAACCTTGACTTGACCTTGACCTGACCTTGACATGACCTTGACCTTGACTTGACCTTGGCTTGACCTTGACATGACCTTGTCATGACCTTGACTTGACCTTGACTTGACCTTGACCTTGACTTGACCTTGATTTGACCTTGACTTGACCTTGACTCAACCTTGACTTGACCTTGACCTGACCTTGACATGACCTTGACCTTGACTTGACCTTGACAATACCTTGACTTGACCGTGACTTGACCTTGACTTGACCCTGACTTGACCTTGACTTGACCTTGACTTGACCTTGACATGACCTTGACTTGACCTTGACTTGACCTTGACATGACCTTGACATGACCTTGACTTGATCTTGACTTGACCTTGACTTGACCTTGACATGACCTTGACTTGACCTTGACCTGACCTTGACTTGCCCTTGACTTGACCTTGACATGACCTTGACTTGACCTTGACATGACTTTGACTTGACCTTGACTTGACCTTGACTTGACCCTGACTTGACCTTGACATGACCTTTACTTGACCTTGGCGTGACCTTGACTTGACCCTGACTTGACCTTGACATAACCTTTACTTGACCTTGACTTGACCTTGACTTGACCTTGACTTGACCTTGACTTAACCTTGACTTGACCTTGACTTGACCTTGACTTGATCTTGACTTGACCTTGACTTGACCTTGACTTGACCTTGGCTTGACCTTGACATGACCTTGACTTGACCTTGACTTGACCTTGACTTGACCTTGACTTGACCTTGACTTGACCTTCACTTGACCTTGACTTGACCTTTACTTGACCTTGACTTGACCTTGACATGACCTTGACTTGACCTTGACTTGACCTTGACTTGACCTTGACTTGACCTTGCCTTGACCTTGACTTGACCTTGACATGACCTTGACATGACCTTGACTTGACCTTGACTTGACCTTGACTTGACCTTGGCTTGACCTTGACATGACCTTGACATGACCTTGACTTGACCTTGACTTGACCCTGACTTGACCTTGACTTGACCTTGACTTGACCTTGACTTGACCTTGACATGACCTTGACTTGACCTTGAATTGACCTTGACTTGACCTTGACTTGACCTTGACTTGACCTTGACTTGACCTTGACTTAACCTTGACTTGACCTTGACTTAACCTTGACTTGACCTTGACCTGACCTTGAAATGACCTTCACCTTGACTTGACCTTGACACGACCTTGATATGACCTTGACTTGTCCTTGACTTGACCCTGACTTGACCTTGACTTGACCCTGACTTGACCTTGACTTGACCTTGACTTGACCTTGACATGACCTTGACTTGACCTTGACTTGACCTTGACTTGACCTTGACTTGACCTTGACTTGACCTTGACTTGACCTTGACATGACCTTGACATGACCTTGACTTGACCTTGACTTGACCTTGACTTGACCTTGACTTGACCCTGACTTGACCTTGACTTGACCCTGACTTGACCTTGACTTGACCTTGACTTGACCTTGACTTGACCTTGACATGACCTTGACTTGACCTTGACGTGACCTTGACTTGACCTTGACTTGACCTTGACTTGACCTTGACACGACCTTGACATGACCTTGACTTGACCCTGTTTTGACCTCGACCTTGACTTGACCTTGACTTAACCTTGACTTGACCTTGACCTGACCTTGAAATGACCTTCACCTTGACTTGACCTTGACACGACCTTGACACGACCTTGACATGACCTTGACTTGACCTTGACTTGACCTTGACCTTGACTTGACCTTGACTTAACCTTGACTTGACCCTGACTTGACCTTGACATGACCTTTACTTGACCTTGACTTGACCTTGACATGACCTTGACTTGACCCTGTTTTGACCTCGACCTTGACTTGACCTTGACTTAACCTTGACTTGACCTTGACCTGACCTTGAAATGACCTTCACCTTGACTTGACCTTGACACGACCTTGACATGACCTTGACTTGACCTTGACTTGACCTTGACCTTGACTTGACCTTGACTTAACCTTGACTTGACCCTGACTTGACCTTGACATGACCTTTACTTGACCTTGACTTGACCTTGACATGACCTTGACATGACCTTGACTTGACCTTGACTTGACCTTGACTTGACCTTGACTTGACCTTGACTTAACCTTGACTTGACCTTGACCTGACCTTGAAATGACCTTCACCTTGACTTGACCTTGACACGACCTTGACATGACCTTGACTTAACCTTGACTTGACCTTGACCTGACCTTGAAATGACCTTCACCTTGACTTGACCTTGACACGACCTTGACATGACCTTGACTTGACCCTGACTTGACCTTGACCTTGACTTGACCTTGACTTGACCTTGACTTGACCTTGACTTAACCTTGACTTGACCTTGACCTGACCTTGAAATGACCTTCACCTTGACTTGACCTTGACACGACCTTGACATGACCTTGACTTGACCTTGACTTGACCTTGACCTTGACTTGACCTTGACTTAACCTTGACTTGACCCTGACTTGACCTTGACATGACCTTTACTTGACCTTGACTTGACCTTGACATGACCTTGACATGACCTTGACTTGACCTTGACTTGACCTTGACCTTGACTTGACCTTGACTTAACCTTGACTTGACCCTGACTTGACCTTGACATGACCTTTACTTAACCTTGACTTGACCTTGACTTGACCTTGACTTGACCTTGACTTGACCCTGACTTGACCTTGACTTGACCTTGACTTGACCTTGACCTCGACTTGACCCTGACTTGACCTTGACTTGACCTTGACATGACCTTGACATGACCTTCACTTGACCTTGACTTGACCTTGACCTTGACTTGGCCTTGACTTAACCTTGACTTGACCCTGACTTGACCTTGACATGACCTTTACTTGACCTTGACTTGACCTTGACTTGACTTGACCTTGACTTGACCTTGACTTGACCCTGACTTGACCTTGACTTTACCTTGACTTGACCTTGACTTGACCTTGACATGACCTTGACTTGACCTTGACTTGACCTTGACTTGACCTTGACTTGACCCTGACTTGACCTTGACTTGACCCTGACTTGACCTTGACTTGACCTTGACTTGACCTTGACTTGACCTTGACATGACCTTGACTTGACCTTGACGTGACCTTGACTTGACCTTGACTTGACCTTGACTTGACCTTGACACGACCTTGACATGACCTTGACTTGACCCTGTTTTGACCTCGACCTTGACTTGACCTTGACTTAACCTTGACTTGACCTTGACCTGACCTTGAAATGACCTTCACCTTGACTTGACCTTGACACGACCTTGACACGACCTTGACATGACCTTGACTTGACCTTGACTTGACCTTGACCTTGACTTGACCTTGACTTAACCTTGACTTGACCCTGACTTGACCTTGACATGACCTTTACTTGACCTTGACTTGACCTTGACATGACCTTGACTTGACCCTGTTTTGACCTCGACCTTGACTTGACCTTGACTTAACCTTGACTTGACCTTGACCTGACCTTGAAATGACCTTCACCTTGACTTGACCTTGACACGACCTTGACATGACCTTGACTTGACCTTGACTTGACCTTGACCTTGACTTGACCTTGACTTAACCTTGACTTGACCCTGACTTGACCTTGACATGACCTTTACTTGACCTTGACTTGACCTTGACATGACCTTGACATGACCTTGACTTGACCTTGACTTGACCTTGACTTGACCTTGACTTGACCTTGACTTAACCTTGACTTGACCTTGACCTGACCTTGAAATGACCTTCACCTTGACTTGACCTTGACACGACCTTGACATGACCTTGACTTAACCTTGACTTGACCTTGACCTGACCTTGAAATGACCTTCACCTTGACTTGACCTTGACACGACCTTGACATGACCTTGACTTGACCCTGACTTGACCTTGACCTTGACTTGACCTTGACTTGACCTTGACTTGACCTTGACTTAACCTTGACTTGACCTTGACCTGACCTTGAAATGACCTTCACCTTGACTTGACCTTGACACGACCTTGACATGACCTTGACTTGACCTTGACTTGACCTTGACCTTGACTTGACCTTGACTTAACCTTGACTTGACCCTGACTTGACCTTGACATGACCTTTACTTGACCTTGACTTGACCTTGACATGACCTTGACATGACCTTGACTTGACCTTGACTTGACCTTGACCTTGACTTGACCTTGACTTAACCTTGACTTGACCCTGACTTGACCTTGACATGACCTTTACTTAACCTTGACTTGACCTTGACTTGACCTTGACTTGACCTTGACTTGACCCTGACTTGACCTTGACTTGACCTTGACTTGACCTTGACCTCGACTTGACCCTGACTTGACCTTGACTTGACCTTGACATGACCTTGACATGACCTTCACTTGACCTTGACTTGACCTTGACCTTGACTTGGCCTTGACTTAACCTTGACTTGACCCTGACTTGACCTTGACATGACCTTTACTTGACCTTGACTTGACCTTGACTTGACTTGACCTTGACTTGACCTTGACTTGACCCTGACTTGACCTTGACTTGACCCTGACTTGACCTTGACTTTACCTTGACTTGACCTTGACTTGACCTTGACATGACCTTGACTTGACCTTGACTTGACCTTGACTTGACCTTGACTTGACCTTGACTTGACCTTGACTTGACCTTGACTTAACCTTGACTTGACCTTGACCTGACCTTGAAATGACCTTCACCTTGACTTGACCTTCACTTGACCTTGACTTAACCTTGACTTGAACTTGACCTGACCTTGACTTGACCTTGACTTGACCCTGACTTGACCTTGACATGACCTTTACTTGACCTTGACTTGACCATGACTTGACCCTGACTTGACCTTGACATGACCTTTACTTGACCTTGACTTGACCTTGACTTGACCTTGACTTAACCTTAACTTGACCTTGACTTGACCTTGACTTGATCTTGACTTGACCTTGACTTGACCTTGACTTGACCTTGACTCAACCTTGACTTGACCTTGACCTGACCTTGACATGACCTTGACCTTGACTTGACCTTGGCTTGACCTTGACATGACCTTGTCATGACCTTGACTTGACCTTGACTTGACCTTCACTTGACCTTGACTTGACCTTGACTTGACCTTGACTTGACCTTGACTTAACCTTGACTTGACCTTGACTTTACCTTGACATGACCTGGACATGACCTTGACTTGACCTTGACTTGACCTTGACTTGACCCTGACTTGACCTTGACTTGACCTTGACTTGACCTTGACTTGACCCTGACTTGACCTTGACATGACCTTTACTTGACCTTGACTTGACCTTGACTTGACCTTGACTTAACCTTAACTTGACCTTGACCTTGACTTGATCTTGACTTGACCTTGACTTGACCTTGACTTGACCTTGACTTGACCTTGACTTGACCTTGACTTAACCTTGACTTGACCTTGACCTGACCTTGACATGACCTTGACCTTGACTTGACCTTGGCTTGACCTTGACATGACCTTGTCATGACCTTGACTTGACCTTGACCTTGACTTGACCTTGATTTGACCTTGACTTGACCTTGACTCAACCTTGACTTGACCTTGACCTGACCTTGACATGACCTTGACCTTGACTTGACCTTGACAATACCTTGACTTGACCGTGACTTGACCTTGACTTGACCCTGACTTGACCTTGACTTGACCTTGACTTGACCTTGACATGACCTTGACTTGACCTTGACTTGACCTTGACATGACCTTGACATGACCTTGACTTGATCTTGACTTGACCTTGACTTAACCTTGACATGACCTTGACTTGACCTTGACCTGACCTTGACTTGCCCTTGACTTGACCTTGACATGACCTTGACTTGACCTTGACATGACTTTGACTTGACCTTGACTTGACCTTGACTTGACCCTGACTTGACCTTGACTTGACCCTGACTTGACCTTGACTTGACCTTGACTTGACCTTGACTTGACCTTGACATGACCTTGACTTGACCTTGACTTGACCTTGACTTGACCTTGACTTGACCTTGACTTGACCTTGACTTGACCTTGACATGACCTTGACATGACCTTGACTTGACCTTGACTTGACCTTGACTTGACCTTGACTTGACCCTGACTTGACCTTGACTTGACCCTGACTTGACCTTGACTTGACCTTGACTTGACCTTGACTTGACCTTGACTTGACCTTGACATGACCTTGACTTGACCTTGACTTGACCTTGACTTGACCTTGACTTGACCTTGACTTGACCTTGACTTGACCTTGACTTGACCTTGACACGACCTTGACATGACCTTGACTTGACCCTGTTTTGACCTCAACCTTGACTTGACCTTGACTTAACCTTGACTTGACCTGACCTTGAAATGACCTTCACCTTGACTTGACCTTGACACGACCTTGACATGACCTTGACTTGACCTTGACTTGACCTTGACCTTGACTTGACCTTGACTTAACCTTGACTTGACCCTGACTTGACCTTGACATGACCTTTACTTGACCTTGACTTGACCTTGACATGACCTTGACTTGACCCTGTTTTGACCTCGACCTTGACTTGACCTTGACTTAACCTTGACTTGACCTTGACCTGACCTTAAAATGACCTTCACCTTGACTTGACCTTGACACGACCTTGACATGACCTTGACTTGACCTTGACTTGACCTTGACCTTGACTTGACCTTGACTTAACCTTGACTTGACCCTGACTTGACCTTGACATGACCTTTACTTGACTTTGACTTGACCTTGACATGACCTTGACATGACCTTGACTTGACCTTGACTTGACCTTGACTTGACCTTGACTTGACCTTGACTTGACCTTGACTTAACCTTGACTTGACCTTGACCTGACCTTGACATGACCTTGACCTTGACTTGACCTTGGCTTGACCTTGACATGACCTTGTCATGACCTTGACTTGACCTTGACCTTGACTTGACCTTGATTTGACCTTGACTTGACCTTGACTCAACCTTGACTTGACCTTGACCTGACCTTGACATGACCTTGACCTTGACTTGACCTTGACAATACCTTGACTTGACCTTGACTTGACCCTGACTTGACCTTGACTTGACCTTGACTTGACCTTGACATGACCTTGACTTGACCTTGACTTGACCTTGACATGACCTTGACATGACCTTGACTTGATCTTGACTTGACCTTGACTTGACCTTGACATGACCTTGACTTGACCTTGACCTGACCTTGACTTGCCCTTGACTTGACCTTGACATGACCTTGACTTGACCTTGACATGACTTTGACTTGACCTTGACTTGACCTTGACTTGACCCTGACTTGACCTTGACATGACCTTTACTTGACCCTGTTTTGACCTCGACCTTGACTTGACCTTGACTTAACCTTGACTTGACCTTGACCTGACCTTGAAATGACCTTCACCTTGACATGACCTTGACTTGACCCTGACTTGACCTTGACCTTGACTTGACCTTGACTTGACCTTGACTTGACCTTGACTTAACCTTGACTTGACCTTGACCTGACCTTGAAATGACCTTCACCTTGACTTGACCTTGACACGACCTTGACATGACCTTGACTTGACCTTGACTTGACCTTGACCTTGACTTGACCTTGACTTAACCTTGACTTGACCCTGACTTGACCTTGACATGACCTTTACTTGACCTTGACTTGACCTTGACATGACCTTGACATGACCTTGACTTGACCTTGACTTGACCTTGACCTTGACTTGACCTTGACTTAACCTTGACTTGACCCTGACTTGACCTTGACATGACCTTTACTTAACCTTGACTTGACCTTGACTTGACCTTGACTTGACCCTGACTTGACCTTGACTTGACCTTGACTTGACCTTGACCTCGACTTGACCTTGACTTGACCTTGACTTGACCTTGACATGACCTTGACATGACCTTCACTTGACCTTGACTTGACCTTGACCTTGACTTGGCCTTGACTTAACCTTGACTTGACCCTGACTTGACCTTGACATGACCTTTACTTGACCTTGACTTGACCTTGACTTGACTTGACCTTGACTTGACCTTGACTTGACCCTGACTTGACCTTGACTTGACCCTGACTTGACCTTGACTTTACCTTGACTTGACCTTGACTTGACCTTGACATGACCTTGACTTGACCTTGACTTGACCTTGACTTGACCTTGACTTGACCTTGACTTAACCTTGACTTGACCTTGACCTGACCTTGAAATGACCTTCACCTTGACTTGACCTTCACTTGACCTTGACTTAACCTTGACTTGAACTTGACCTGACCTTGACTTGACCTTGACTTGACCCTGACTTGACCTTGACATGACCTTTACTTGACCTTGACCTTGACCTTGACTTGACCTTGGCTTGACCTTGACATGACCTTGTCATGACCTTGACTTGACCTTGACCTTGACTTGACCTTGATTTGACCTTGACTTGACCTTGACTCAACCTTGACTTGACCTTGACCTGACCTTGACATGACCTTGACCTTGACTTGACCTTGACAATACCTTGACTTGACCGTGACTTGACCTTGACTTGACCCTGACTTGACCTTGACTTGACCTTGACTTGACCTTGACATGACCTTGACTTGACCTTGACTTGACCTTGACATGACCTTGACATGACCTTGACTTGATCTTGACTTGACCTTGACTTAACCTTGACATGACCTTGACTTGACCTTGACCTGACCTTGACTTGCCCTTGACTTGACCTTGACATGACCTTGACTTGACCTTGACATGACTTTGACTTGACCTTGACTTGACCTTGACTTGACCCTGACTTGACCTTGACTTGACCCTGACTTGACCTTGACTTGACCTTGACTTGACCTTGACTTGACCTTGACATGACCTTGACTTGACCTTGACTTGACCTTGACTTGACCTTGACTTGACCTTGACTTGACCTTGACTTGACCTTGACATGACCTTGACATGACCTTGACTTGACCTTGACTTGACCTTGACTTGACCTTGACTTGACCCTGACTTGACCTTGACTTGACCCTGACTTGACCTTGACTTGACCTTGACTTGACCTTGACTTGACCTTGACTTGACCTTGACATGACCTTGACTTGACCTTGACTTGACCTTGACTTGACCTTGACTTGACCTTGACTTGACCTTGACTTGACCTTGACTTGACCTTGACACGACCTTGACATGACCTTGACTTGACCCTGTTTTGACCTCAACCTTGACTTGACCTTGACTTAACCTTGACTTGACCTGACCTTGAAATGACCTTCACCTTGACTTGACCTTGACACGACCTTGACATGACCTTGACTTGACCTTGACTTGACCTTGACCTTGACTTGACCTTGACTTAACCTTGACTTGACCCTGACTTGACCTTGACATGACCTTTACTTGACCTTGACTTGACCTTGACATGACCTTGACTTGACCCTGTTTTGACCTCGACCTTGACTTGACCTTGACTTAACCTTGACTTGACCTTGACCTGACCTTAAAATGACCTTCACCTTGACTTGACCTTGACACGACCTTGACATGACCTTCACTTGACCTTGACTTGACCTTGACCTTGACTTGACCTTGATTTGACCTTGACTTGACCTTGACTCAACCTTGACTTGACCTTGACCTGACCTTGACATGACCTTGACCTTGACTTGACCTTGACAATACCTTGACTTGACCGTGACTTGACCTTGACTTGACCCTGACTTGACCTTGACTTGACCTTGACTTGACCTTGACATGACCTTGACTTGACCTTGACTTGACCTTGACATGACCTTGACATGACCTTGACTTGATCTTGACTTGACCTTGACTTAACCTTGACATGACCTTGACTTGACCTTGACCTGACCTTGACTTGCCCTTGACTTGACCTTGACATGACCTTGACTTGACCTTGACATGACTTTGACTTGACCTTGACTTGACCTTGACTTGACCCTGACTTGACCTTGACTTGACCCTGACTTGACCTTGACTTGACCTTGACTTGACCTTGACTTGACCTTGACATGACCTTGACTTGACCTTGACTTGACCTTGACTTGACCTTGACTTGACCTTGACTTGACCTTGACTTGACCTTGACATGACCTTGACATGACCTTGACTTGACCTTGACTTGACCTTGACTTGACCTTGACTTGACCCTGACTTGACCTTGACTTGACCCTGACTTGACCTTGACTTGACCTTGACTTGACCTTGACTTGACCTTGACTTGACCTTGACATGACCTTGACTTGACCTTGACTTGACCTTGACTTGACCTTGACTTGACCTTGACTTGACCTTGACTTGACCTTGACTTGACCTTGACACGACCTTGACATGACCTTGACTTGACCCTGTTTTGACCTCAACCTTGACTTGACCTTGACTTAACCTTGACTTGACCTGACCTTGAAATGACCTTCACCTTGACTTGACCTTGACACGACCTTGACATGACCTTGACTTGACCTTGACTTGACCTTGACCTTGACTTGACCTTGACTTAACCTTGACTTGACCCTGACTTGACCTTGACATGACCTTTACTTGACCTTGACTTGACCTTGACATGACCTTGACTTGACCCTGTTTTGACCTCGACCTTGACTTGACCTTGACTTAACCTTGACTTGACCTTGACCTGACCTTAAAATGACCTTCACCTTGACTTGACCTTGACACGACCTTGACATGACCTTCACTTGACCTTGACTTGACCTTGACCTTGACTTGACCTTGACTTAACCTTGACTTGACCCTGACTTGACCTTGACATGACCTTTACTTGACCTTGACTTGACCTTGACATGACCTTGACATGACCTTGACTTGACCTTGACTTGACCTTGACTTGACCTTGACTTGACCTTGACTTGACCTTGACTTAACCTTGACTTGACCTTGACCTGACCTTGACATGACCTTGACCTTGACTTGACCTTGGCTTGACCTTGACATGACCTTGACTTGACCTTGACTTGACCTTGACTTGACCTTGACCTTGACTTGACCTTGACTTGACCTTTACTTGACCTTGACTTGACCTTGACATGACCTTGACTTGACCTTGACTTGACCTTGACTTGACCTTGACTTGACCTTGCCTTGACCTTGACTTGACCTTGACATGACCTTGACATGACCTTGACTTGACCTTGACTTGACCTTGACTTGACCTTGGCTTGACCTTGACATGACCTTGACATGACCTTGACTTGACCTTGACTTGACCCTGACTTGACCTTGACTTGACCTTGACTTGACCTTGACTTGACCTTGACATGACCTTGACTTGACCTTGAATTGACCTTGACTTGACCTTGACTTGACCTTGACTTGACCTTGACTTGACCTTGACTTAACCTTGACTTGACCTTGACTTAACCTTGACTTGACCTTGACCTGACCTTGAAATGACCTTCACCTTGACTTGACCTTGACACGACCTTGATATGACCTTGACTTGACCTTGACTTGACCCTGACTTGACCTTGACTTGACCCTGACTTGACCTTGACTTGACCTTGACTTGACCTTGACTTGACCTTGACATGACCTTGACTTGACCTTGACTTGACCTTGACTTGACCTTGACTTGACCTTGACTTGACCTTGACATGACCTTGACATGACCTTGACTTGACCTTGACTTGACCTTGACTTGACCTTGACTTGACCCTGACTTGACCTTGACTTGACCCTGACTTGACCTTGACTTGACCTTGACTTGACCTTGACTTGACCTTGACATGACCTTGACTTGACCTTGACTTGACCTTGACTTGACCTTGACTTGACCTTGACTTCACCTTGACACGACCTTGACATGACCTTGACTTGACCCTGTTTTGACCTCGACCTTGACTTGACCTTGACTTAACCTTGACTTGACCTTGACCTGACCTTGAAATGACCTTCACCTTGACTTGACCTTGACACGACCTTGACATGACCTTGACTTGACCTTGACTTGACCTTGACCTTGACTTGACCTTGACTTAACCTTGACTTGACCCTGACTTGACCTTGACATGACCTTTACTTGACCTTGACTTGACCTTGACATGACCTTGACTTGACCCTGTTTTGACCTCGACCTTGACTTGACCTTGACTTAACCTTGACTTGACCTTGACCTGACCTTGAAATGACCTTTACCTTGACTTGACCTTGACACGACCTTGACATGACCTTGACTTGACCTTGACTTGACCTTGACCTTGACTTGACCTTGACTTAACCTTGACTTGACCCTGACTTGACCTTGACATGACCTTTACTTGACCTTGACTTGACCTTGACATGACCTTGACATGACCTTGACTTGACCTTGACTTGACCTTGACTTGACCTTGACTTGACCTTGACTTGACCTTGACTTAACCTTGACTTGACCTTGACCTGACCTTGAAATGACCTTCACCTTGACTTGACCTTGACACGACCTTGACATGACCTTGACTTAACCTTGACTTGACCTTGACCTGACCTTGAAATGACCTTCACCTTGACTTGACCTTGACACGACCTTGACATGACCTTGACTTGACCCTGACTTGACCTTGACCTTGACTTGACCTTGACTTGACCTTGACTTGACCTTGACTTAACCTTGACTTGACCTTGACCTGACCTTGAAATGACCTTCACCTTGACTTGACCTTGACACGACCTTGACATGACCTTGACTTGACCTTGACTTGACCTTGACCTTGACTTGACCTTGACTTAACCTTGACTTGACCCTGACTTGACCTTGACATGACCTTTACTTGACCTTGACTTGACCTTGACATGACCTTGACATGACCTTGACTTGACCTTGACTTGACCTTGACCTTGACTTGACCTTGACTTAACCTTGACTTGACCCTGACTTGACCTTGACATGACCTTTACTTAACCTTGACTTGACCTTGACTTGACCTTGACTTGACCCTGACTTGACCTTGACTTGACCTTGACTTGACCTTGACCTCGACTTGACCTTGACTTGACCTTGACTTGACCTTGACATGACCTTGACATGACCTTCACTTGACCTTGACTTGACCTTGACCTTGACTTGGCCTTGACTTAACCTTGACTTGACCCTGACTTGACCTTGACATGACCTTTACTTGACCTTGACTTGACCTTGACTTGACTTGACCTTGACTTGACCTTGACTTGACCCTGACTTGACCTTGACTTGACCCTGACTTGACCTTGACTTTACCTTGACTTGACCTTGACTTGACCTTGACATGACCTTGACTTGACCTTGACTTGACCTTGAATTGACCTTGACTTGACCTTGACTTGACCTTGACTTAACCTTGACTTGACCTTGACCTGACCTTGAAATGACCTTCACCTTGACTTGACCTTCACTTGACCTTGACTTAACCTTGACTTGAACTTGACCTGACCTTGACTTGACCTTGACTTGACCCTGACTTGACCTTGACATGACCTTTACTTGACCTTGACTTGAGCTTGACTTGACCCTGACTTGACCTTGACATGACCTTTACTTGACCTTGACTTGACCTTGACTTGACCTTGACTTAACCTTAACTTGACCTTGACTTGACCTTGACTTGATCTTGACTTGACCTTGACTTGACCTTGACTTGACCTTGACTCAACCTTGACTTGACCTTGACCTGACCTTGACATGACCTTGACCTTGACTTGACCTTGGCTTGACCTTGACATGACCTTGTCATGACCTTGACTTGACCTTGACTTGACCTTCACTTGACCTTGACTTGACCTTGACTTGACCTTGACTTGACCTTGACTTAACCTTGACTTGACCTTGACTTTACCTTGACATGACCTTGACATGACCTTGACTTGACCTTGACTTGACCTTGACTTGACCCTGACTTGACTTTGACTTGACCTTGACTTGACCTTGACTTGACCCTGACTTGACCTTGACATGACCTTTACTTGACCTTGACTTGACCTTGACTTGACCTTGACTTGACCTTGACTTAACCTTAACTTGACCTTGACCTTGACTTGATCTTGACTTGACCTTGACTTAACCTTGACTTGACCTTGACTTGACCTTGACTTAACCTTGACTTGACCTTGACCTGACCTTGACATGACCTTGACCTTGACTTGACCTTGGCTTGACCTTGACTTGACCGTGACTTGACCTTGACTTGACCCTGACTTGACCTTCACTTGACCTTGACTTGACCTTGACTTGACCTTGACTTGACCTTGACTTAACCTTGACTTGACCTTGACTTTACCTTGACATGACCTTGACATGACCTTTACTTGACCTTGACTTGACCTTGACTTGACCTTGACTTGACCTTGACTTAACCTTAACTTGACCTTGACCTTGACTTGACCTTGACTTTACCTTGACATGACCTTGACATGACCTTGACTTGACCTTGACTTGACCTTGACTTGACCCTGACTTGACCTTGACTTGACCTTGACTTGACCTTGACTTGACCCTGACTTGACCTTGACATGACCTTTACTTGACCTTGACTTGACCTTGACTTGACCTTGACTTGACCTTGACTTAACCTTAACTTGACCTTGACCTTGACTTGATCTTGACTTGACCTTGACTTGACCTTGACTTGACCTTGACTTGACCTTGACTTGACCTTGACTCAACCTTGACTTGACCTTGACCTGACCTTGACATGACCTTGACCTTGACTTGACCTTGGCTTGACCTTGACATGACCTTGTCATGACCTTGACTTGACCTTGACTTGACCTTCACTTGACCTTGACTTGACCTTGACTTGACCTTGACTTGACCTTGACTTAACCTTGACTTGACCTTGACTTTACCTTGACATGACCTTGACATGACCTTGACTTGACCTTGACTTGACCTTGACTTGACCCTGACTTGACCTTGACTTGACCTTGACTTGACCTTGACTTGACCCTGACTTGACCTTGACATGACCTTTACTTGACCTTGACTTGACCTTGACTTGACCTTGACTTGACCTTGACTTAACCTTGACTTGACCTTGACTTTACCTTGACATGACCTTGACATGACCTTGACTTGACCTTGACTTGACCTTGACTTGACCCTGACTTGACCTTGACTTGACCTTGACTTGACCTTGACTTGACCCTGACTTGACCTTGACATGACCTTTACTTGACCTTGACTTGACCTTGACTTGACCTTGACTTAACCTTAACTTGACCTTGACCTTGACTTGATCTTGACTTGACCTTGACTTGACCTTGACTTGACCTTGACTTGACCTTGACTTAACCTTGACTTGACCTTGACCTGACCTTGACTTGACCTTGACCTTGACCTTGATTTGACCTTGACTTGACCTTGACTCAACCTTGACTTGACCTTGACCTGACCTTGACATGACCTTGACCTTGACTTGACCTTGACAATACCTTGACTTGACCGTGACTTGACCTTGACTTGACCCTGACTTGACCTTGACTTGACCTTGACTTGACCTTGACATGACCTTGACTTGACCTTGACTTGACCTTGACATGACCTTGACATGACCTTGACTTGATCTTGACTTGACCTTGACTTAACCTTGACATGACCTTGACTTGACCTTGACCTGACCTTGACTTGCCCTTGACTTGACCTTGACATGACCTTGACTTGACCTTGACATGACTTTGACTTGACCTTGACTTGACCTTGACTTGACCCTGACCTGACCTGGACATGACCTTTACTTGACCTTGGCGTGACCTTGACTTGACCTTGGCTTGACCTTGACATGACCTTGACTTGACCTTGACTTGACCTTGACTTGACCTTGACTTGACCTTGACTTGACCTTCACTTGACCTTGACTTGACCTTGACTTGACCTTGACTTGACCTTTACTTGACCTTGACTTGACCTTGACATGACCTTGACTTGACCTTGACTTGACCTTGACTTGACCTTGACTTGACCTTGACTTGACCTTGCCTTGACCTTGACTTGACCCTGACTTGACCTTGACATGACCTTGACTTGACCTTGACTTGACCTTGACTTGACCTTGGCTTGACCTTGACATGACCTTGACATGACCTTGACTTGACCTTGACTTGACCTTGACTTGACCTTGACTTGACCTTGACTTGACCTTGACTTGACCTTGACATGACCTTGACATGACCTTGACTTGACCTTGACTTGACCTTGACTTGACCTTGTCTTGACCTTGACATGACCTTGACATGACCTTGACATGACCTTGACTTGACCTTGACTTGACCCTGACTTGACCTGGACATGACCTTTACTTGACCTTGGCGTGACCTTGACTTGACCTTGACTTGACCCTGACTTGACCTGGACATGACCTTTACTTGACCTTGGCGTGACCTTGACTTGACCTTGACTTGACCTTGGCTTGACCTTGACATGACCTTGACTTGACCATGACATGACCTTGACATGACCTTGACTTGACCTTGACTTGACCCTGACTTGACCTTGACTTGACCTTGACTTGACCTTGACTTGACCTTGACATGACCTTGACTTGACCTTGACTTGACCTTGACTTGACCTTGACTTGACCTTGACTTGACCTTGCCTTGACCTTGACTTGACCCTGACTTGACCTTGACATGACCTTGACTTGACCTTGACTTGACCTTGACTTGACCTTGACTTGACCTTGACTTGACCTTGACTTGACCCTGACTTGACCTGGACATGACCTTTACTTGACCTTGGCGTGACCTTGACTTGACCTTGACTTGACCTTGGCTTGACCTTGACATGACCTTGACTTGACCTTGACATGACCTTGACATGACCTTGACTTGACCTTGACTTGACCCTGACTTGACCTTGACTTGACCTTGACTTGACCTTGACTTGACCTTGACATGACCTTGACTTGACCTTGACTTGACCTTGACTTGACCTTGACTTGACCTTGACTTGACCTTGCCTTGACCTTGACTTGACCCTGACTTGACCTTGACATGACCTTGACTTGACCTTGACTTGACCTTGACTTGACCTTGGCTTGACCTTGACATGACCTTGACATGACCTTGACTTGACCTTGACTTGACCTTGACTTGACCTTGACTTGACCTTGACTTGACCTTGACTTGACCTTGACATGACCTTGACATGACCTTGACTTGACCTTGACTTGACCTTGACTTGACCTTGTCTTGACCTTGACATGACCTTGACATGACCTTGACATGACCTTGACTTGACCTTGACTTGACCCTGACTTGACCTGGACATGACCTTTACTTGACCTTGGCGTGACCTTGACTTGACCTTGACTTGACCTTGGCTTGACCTTGACATGACCTTGACTTGACCTTGACATGACCTTGACATGACCTTGACATGACCTTGACATGACCTTGACATGACCTTGACATGACCTTGACTTGACCTTGACTTGACCTTGACTTGACCTTGACATGACCTTGACATGACCTTGA
Source organism: Sturmia bella (assembly GCA_963662145.1). Lineage (NCBI taxonomy): Eukaryota > Metazoa > Arthropoda > Insecta > Diptera > Tachinidae > Sturmia > Sturmia bella. The sequence goes on from OY759169.1 coordinate 49,613,703, forward strand.
CTTGACCTTGACTTGACCTTGACTTGACCTTGACTTGACCTTGACTTGACCTTGACATGACCTTGACATGACCTTGACTTGACCTTGACTTGACCTTGACTTGACCTTGGCTTGACCTTGACATGACCTTGACATGACCTTGACTTGACCTTGACTTGACCTTGACATGACCTTGACTTGACCTTGACTTGACCTTGACATGACCTTGACATGACCTTGACTTGATCTTGACTTGACCTTGACTTAACCTTGACATGACCTTGACTTGACCTTGACCTGACCTTGACTTGCCCTTGACTTGACCTTGACATGACCTTGACATGACTTTGACTTGACCTTGACTTGACCTTGACTTGACCCTGACTTGACCTTGACATGACCTTTACTTGACCTTGACTTGATCTTGACTTGACCTTGACTTAACCTTGACATGACCTTGACTTGACCTTGACCTGACCTTGACTTGCCCTTGACTTGACCTTGACATGACCTTGACTTGACCTTGACATGACTTTGACTTGACCTTGACTTGACCTTGACATGACCTTGACTTGACCTTGACTTGACCTTGACATGACCTTGACATGACCTTGACTTGATCTTGACTTGACCTTGACTTAACCTTGACATGACCTTGACTTGACCTTGACCTGACCTTGACTTGCCCTTGACTTGACCTTGACATGACCTTGACTTGACCTTGACATGACTTTGACTTGACCTTGACTTGACCTTGACTTGACCCTGACTTGACCTGGACATGACCTTTACTTGACCTTGGCGTGACCTTGACTTGACCTTGACTTGACCTTGGCTTGACCTTGACAATACCTTGACTTGACCGTGACTTGACCTTGACTTGACCCTGACTTGACCTTGACTTGACCTTGACTTGACCTTGACATGACCTTGACTTGACCTTGACTTGACCTTGACATGACCTTGACATGACCTTGACTTGATCTTGACTTGACCTTGACTTAACCTTGACATGACCTTGACTTGACCTTGACCTGACCTTGACTTGCCCTTGACTTGACCTTGACATGACCTTGACTTGACCTTGACATGACTTTGACTTGACCTTGACTTGACCTTGACTTGACCTTGACATGACCTTGACTTGACCTTGACTTGACCTTGACATGACCTTGACATGACCTTGACATGATCTTGACTTGACCTTGACTTAACCTTGACATGACCTTGACTTGACCTTGACCTGACCTTGACTTGCCCTTGACTTGACCTTGACATGACCTTGACTTGACCTTGACATGACTTTGACTTGACCTTGACTTGACCTTGACTTGACCCTGACTTGACCTGGACATGACCTTTACTTGACCTTGGCGTGACCTTGACTTGACCTTGACTTGACCTTGGCTTGACCTTGACATGACCTTGACTTGACCTTGACATGACCTTGACATGACCTTGACTTGACCTTGACTTGACCTTGACTTGACCTTGGCTTGACCTTGACATGACCTTGACATGACCTTGACTTGACCTTGACTTGACCCTGACTTGACCTTGACTTGACCTTGACTTGACCTTGACTTGACCTTGACATGACCTTGACTTGACCTTGAATTGACCTTGACTTGACCTTGACTTGACCTTGACTTGACCTTGACTTGACCTTGACTTAACCTTGACTTGACCTTGACTTAACCTTGACTTGACCTTGACCTGACCTTGAAATGACCTTCACCTTGACTTGACCTTGACACGACCTTGATATGACCTTGACTTGACCTTGACTTGACCCTGACTTGACCTTGACTTGACCTTGACTTGACCTTGACTTGACCTTGACATGACCTTGACTTGACCTTGACTTGACCTTGACTTGACCTTGACTTGACCTTGACTTGACCTTGACTTGACCTTGACATGACCTTGACATGACCTTGACTTGACCTTGACTTGACCTTGACTTGACCTTGACTTGACCCTGACTTGACCTTGACTTGACCCTGACTTGACCTTGACTACACCTTGACTTGACCTTGACTTGACCTTGACATGACCTTGACTTGACCTTGACTTGACCTTGACTTGACCTTGACTTGACCTTGACTTGACCTTGACACGACCTTGACATGACCTTGACTTGACCCTGTTTTGACCTCGACCTTGACTTGACCTTGACTTAACCTTGACTTGACCTTGACCTGACCTTGAAATGACCTTCACCTTGACTTGACCTTGACACGACCTTGACATGACCTTGACTTGACCTTGACTTGACCTTGACCTTGACTTGACCTTGACTTAACCTTGACTTGACCCTGACTTGACCTTGACATGACCTTTACTTGACCTTGACTTGACCTTGACATGACCTTGACTTGACCCTCTTTTGACCTCGACCTTGACTTGACCTTGACTTAACCTTGACTTGACCTTGACCTGACCTTGAAATGACCTTCACCTTGACTTGACCTTGACACGACCTTGACATGACCTTGACTTGACCTTGACTTGACCTTGACCTTGACTTGACCTTGACTTAACCTTGACTTGACCCTGACTTGACCTTGACATGACCTTTACTTGACCTTGACTTGACCTTGACATGACCTTGACATGACCTTGACTTGACCTTGACTTGACCTTGACTTGACCTTGACTTGACCTTGACTTGACCTTGACTTAACCTTGACTTGACCTTGACCTGACCTTGAAATGACCTTCACCTTGACTTGACCTTGACACGACCTTGACATGACCTTGACTTAACCTTGACTTGACCTTGACCTGACCTTGAAATGACCTTCACCTTGACTTGACCTTGACACGACCTTGACATGACCTTGACTTGACCCTGACTTGACCTTGACCTTGACTTGACCTTGACTTGACCTTGACTTGACCTTGACCTTGATTTGACCTTGACTTGACCTTGACTCAACCTTGACTTGACCTTGACCTGACCTTGACATGACCTTGACCTTGACTTGACCTTGACAATACCTTGACTTGACCGTGACTTGACCTTGACTTGACCCTGACTTGACCTTGACTTGACCTTGACTTGACCTTGACATGACCTTGACTTGACCTTGACTTGACCTTGACATGACCTTGACATGACCTTGACTTGATCTTGACTTGACCTTGACTTAACCTTGACATGACCTTGACTTGACCTTGACCTGACCTTGACTTGCCCTTGACTTGACCTTGACATGACCTTGACTTGACCTTGACATGACTTTGACTTGACCTTGACTTGACCTTGACTTGACCCTGACCTGACCTGGACATGACCTTTACTTGACCTTGGCGTGACCTTGACTTGACCTTGGCTTGACCTTGACATGACCTTGACTTGACCTTGACTTGACCTTGACTTGACCTTGACTTGACCTTGACTTGACCTTCACTTGACCTTGACTTGACCTTGACTTGACCTTGACTTGACCTTTACTTGACCTTGACTTGACCTTGACATGACCTTGACTTGACCTTGACTTGACCTTGACTTGACCTTGACTTGACCTTGACTTGACCTTGCCTTGACCTTGACTTGACCCTGACTTGACCTTGACATGACCTTGACTTGACCTTGACTTGACCTTGACTTGACCTTGGCTTGACCTTGACATGACCTTGACATGACCTTGACTTGACCTTGACTTGACCTTGACTTGACCTTGACTTGACCTTGACTTGACCTTGACTTGACCTTGACATGACCTTGACATGACCTTGACTTGACCTTGACTTGACCTTGACTTGACCTTGTCTTGACCTTGACATGACCTTGACATGACCTTGACATGACCTTGACTTGACCTTGACTTGACCCTGACTTGACCTGGACATGACCTTTACTTGACCTTGGCGTGACCTTGACTTGACCTTGACTTGACCCTGACTTGACCTGGACATGACCTTTACTTGACCTTGGCGTGACCTTGACTTGACCTTGACTTGACCTTGGCTTGACCTTGACATGACCTTGACTTGACCATGACATGACCTTGACATGACCTTGACTTGACCTTGACTTGACCCTGACTTGACCTTGACTTGACCTTGACTTGACCTTGACTTGACCTTGACATGACCTTGACTTGACCTTGACTTGACCTTGACTTGACCTTGACTTGACCTTGACTTGACCTTGCCTTGACCTTGACTTGACCCTGACTTGACCTTGACATGACCTTGACTTGACCTTGACTTGACCTTGACTTGACCTTGACTTGACCTTGACTTGACCTTGACTTGACCCTGACTTGACCTGGACATGACCTTTACTTGACCTTGGCGTGACCTTGACTTGACCTTGACTTGACCTTGGCTTGACCTTGACATGACCTTGACTTGACCTTGACATGACCTTGACATGACCTTGACTTGACCTTGACTTGACCCTGACTTGACCTTGACTTGACCTTGACTTGACCTTGACTTGACCTTGACATGACCTTGACTTGACCTTGACTTGACCTTGACTTGACCTTGACTTGACCTTGACTTGACCTTGCCTTGACCTTGACTTGACCCTGACTTGACCTTGACATGACCTTGACTTGACCTTGACTTGACCTTGACTTGACCTTGGCTTGACCTTGACATGACCTTGACATGACCTTGACTTGACCTTGACTTGACCTTGACTTGACCTTGACTTGACCTTGACTTGACCTTGACTTGACCTTGACATGACCTTGACATGACCTTGACTTGACCTTGACTTGACCTTGACTTGACCTTGTCTTGACCTTGACATGACCTTGACATGACCTTGACATGACCTTGACTTGACCTTGACTTGACCCTGACTTGACCTGGACATGACCTTTACTTGACCTTGGCGTGACCTTGACTTGACCTTGACTTGACCTTGGCTTGACCTTGACATGACCTTGACTTGACCTTGACATGACCTTGACATGACCTTGACATGACCTTGACATGACCTTGACATGACCTTGACATGACCTTGACTTGACCTTGACTTGACCTTGACTTGACCTTGACATGACCTTGACATGACCTTGACTTGACCTTGACTTGACCTTGACTTGACCTTGACTTGACCTTGACTTGACCTTGACATGACCTTGACATGACCTTGACTTGACCTTGACTTGACCTTGACTTGACCTTGGCTTGACCTTGACATGACCTTGACATGACCTTGACTTGACCTTGACTTGACCTTGACATGACCTTGACTTGACCTTGACTTGACCTTGACATGACCTTGACATGACCTTGACTTGATCTTGACTTGACCTTGACTTAACCTTGACATGACCTTGACTTGACCTTGACCTGACCTTGACTTGCCCTTGACTTGACCTTGACATGACCTTGACATGACTTTGACTTGACCTTGACTTGACCTTGACTTGACCCTGACTTGACCTTGACATGACCTTTACTTGACCTTGACTTGATCTTGACTTGACCTTGACTTAACCTTGACATGACCTTGACTTGACCTTGACCTGACCTTGACTTGCCCTTGACTTGACCTTGACATGACCTTGACTTGACCTTGACATGACTTTGACTTGACCTTGACTTGACCTTGACATGACCTTGACTTGACCTTGACTTGACCTTGACATGACCTTGACATGACCTTGACTTGATCTTGACTTGACCTTGACTTAACCTTGACATGACCTTGACTTGACCTTGACCTGACCTTGACTTGCCCTTGACTTGACCTTGACATGACCTTGACTTGACCTTGACATGACTTTGACTTGACCTTGACTTGACCTTGACTTGACCCTGACTTGACCTGGACATGACCTTTACTTGACCTTGGCGTGACCTTGACTTGACCTTGACTTGACCTTGGCTTGACCTTGACAATACCTTGACTTGACCGTGACTTGACCTTGACTTGACCCTGACTTGACCTTGACTTGACCTTGACTTGACCTTGACATGACCTTGACTTGACCTTGACTTGACCTTGACATGACCTTGACATGACCTTGACTTGATCTTGACTTGACCTTGACTTAACCTTGACATGACCTTGACTTGACCTTGACCTGACCTTGACTTGCCCTTGACTTGACCTTGACATGACCTTGACTTGACCTTGACATGACTTTGACTTGACCTTGACTTGACCTTGACTTGACCTTGACATGACCTTGACTTGACCTTGACTTGACCTTGACATGACCTTGACATGACCTTGACATGATCTTGACTTGACCTTGACTTAACCTTGACATGACCTTGACTTGACCTTGACCTGACCTTGACTTGCCCTTGACTTGACCTTGACATGACCTTGACTTGACCTTGACATGACTTTGACTTGACCTTGACTTGACCTTGACTTGACCCTGACTTGACCTGGACATGACCTTTACTTGACCTTGGCGTGACCTTGACTTGACCTTGACTTGACCTTGGCTTGACCTTGACATGACCTTGACTTGACCTTGACATGACCTTGACATGACCTTGACTTGACCTTGACTTGACCTTGACTTGACCTTGGCTTGACCTTGACATGACCTTGACATGACCTTGACTTGACCTTGACTTGACCCTGACTTGACCTTGACTTGACCTTGACTTGACCTTGACTTGACCTTGACATGACCTTGACTTGACCTTGAATTGACCTTGACTTGACCTTGACTTGACCTTGACTTGACCTTGACTTGACCTTGACTTAACCTTGACTTGACCTTGACTTAACCTTGACTTGACCTTGACCTGACCTTGAAATGACCTTCACCTTGACTTGACCTTGACACGACCTTGATATGACCTTGACTTGACCTTGACTTGACCCTGACTTGACCTTGACTTGACCTTGACTTGACCTTGACTTGACCTTGACATGACCTTGACTTGACCTTGACTTGACCTTGACTTGACCTTGACTTGACCTTGACTTGACCTTGACTTGACCTTGACATGACCTTGACATGACCTTGACTTGACCTTGACTTGACCTTGACTTGACCTTGACTTGACCCTGACTTGACCTTGACTTGACCCTGACTTGACCTTGACTACACCTTGACTTGACCTTGACTTGACCTTGACATGACCTTGACTTGACCTTGACTTGACCTTGACTTGACCTTGACTTGACCTTGACTTGACCTTGACACGACCTTGACATGACCTTGACTTGACCCTGTTTTGACCTCGACCTTGACTTGACCTTGACTTAACCTTGACTTGACCTTGACCTGACCTTGAAATGACCTTCACCTTGACTTGACCTTGACACGACCTTGACATGACCTTGACTTGACCTTGACTTGACCTTGACCTTGACTTGACCTTGACTTAACCTTGACTTGACCCTGACTTGACCTTGACATGACCTTTACTTGACCTTGACTTGACCTTGACATGACCTTGACTTGACCCTCTTTTGACCTCGACCTTGACTTGACCTTGACTTAACCTTGACTTGACCTTGACCTGACCTTGAAATGACCTTCACCTTGACTTGACCTTGACACGACCTTGACATGACCTTGACTTGACCTTGACTTGACCTTGACCTTGACTTGACCTTGACTTAACCTTGACTTGACCCTGACTTGACCTTGACATGACCTTTACTTGACCTTGACTTGACCTTGACATGACCTTGACATGACCTTGACTTGACCTTGACTTGACCTTGACTTGACCTTGACTTGACCTTGACTTGACCTTGACTTAACCTTGACTTGACCTTGACCTGACCTTGAAATGACCTTCACCTTGACTTGACCTTGACACGACCTTGACATGACCTTGACTTAACCTTGACTTGACCTTGACCTGACCTTGAAATGACCTTCACCTTGACTTGACCTTGACACGACCTTGACATGACCTTGACTTGACCCTGACTTGACCTTGACCTTGACTTGACCTTGACTTGACCTTGACTTGACCTTGACTTAACCTTGACTTGACCCTGACTTGACCTTGACATGACCTTTACTTGACCTTGACTTGACCTTGACATGACCTTGACATGACCTTGACTTGACCTTGACTTGACCTTGACCTTGACTTGACCTTGACTTAACCTTGACTTGACCCTGACTTGACCTTGACATGACCTTTACTTAACCTTGACTTGACCTTGACTTGACCTTGACTTGACCTTGACTTGACCCTGACTTGACCTTGACTTGACCTTGACTTGACCTTGACCTCGACTTGACCTTGACTTGACCTTGACTTGACCTTGACATGACCTTGACATGACCTTCACTTGACCTTGACTTGACCTTGACCTTGACTTGGCCTTGACTAAACCTTGACTTGACCCTGACTTGACCTTGACATGACCTTTACTTGACCTTGACTTGACCTTGACTTGACTTGACCTTGACTTGACCTTGACTTGACCCTGACTTGACCTTGACTTGACCCTGACTTGACCTTGACTTTACCTTGACTTGACCTTGACTTGACCTTGACATGACCTTGACTTGACCTTGACTTGACCTTGACTTGACCTTGACTTGACCTTGACTTGACCTTGACTTGACCTTGACTTAACCTTGACTTGACCTTGACCTGACCTTGAAATGACCTTCACCTTGACTTGACCTTCACTTGACCTTGACTTAACCTTGACTTGAACTTGACCTGACCTTGACTTGACCTTGACTTGACCCTGACTTGACCTTGACATGACCTTTACTTGACCTTGACTTGACCTTGACTTGACCCTGACTTGACCTTGACATGACCTTTACTTGACCTTGACTTGACCTTGACTTGACCTTGACTTAACCTTAACTTGACCTTGACTTGACCTTGACTTGATCTTGACTTGACCTTGACTTGACCTTGACTTGACCTTGACTCAACCTTGACTTGACCTTGACCTGACCTTGACATGACCTTGACCTTGACTTGACCTTGGCTTGACCTTGACATGACCTTGTCATGACCTTGACTTGACCTTGACTTGACCTTCACTTGACCTTGACTTGACCTTGACTTGACCTTGACTTGACCTTGACTTAACCTTGACTTGACCTTGACTTTACCTTGACATGACCTTGACATGACCTTGACTTGACCTTGACTTGACCTTGACTTGACCCTGACTTGACCTTGACTTGACCTTGACTTGACCTTGACTTGACCCTGACTTGACCTTGACATGACCTTTACTTGACCTTGACTTGACCTTGACTTGACCTTGACTTGACCTTGACTTAACCTTAACTTGACCTTGACCTTGACTTGATCTTGACTTGACCTTGACTTGACCTTGACTTGACCTTGACTTGACCTTGACTTAACCTTGACTTGACCTTGACCTGACCTTGACATGACCTTGACCTTGACTTGACCTTGGCTTGACCTTGACATGACCTTGTCATGACCTTGACTTGACCTTGACCTTGACTTGACCTTGATTTGATCTTGACTTGACCTTGACTCAACCTTGACTTGACCTTGACCTGACCTTGACATGACCTTGACCTTGACTTGACCTTGACAATACCTTGACTTGACCGTGACTTGACCTTGACTTGACCCTGACTTGACCTTGACTTGACCTTGACTTGACCTTGACATGACCTTGACTTGACCTTGACTTGACTTTGACATGACCTTGACATGACCTTGACTTGATCTTGACTTGACCTTGACTTAACCTTGACATGACCTTGACTTGACCTTGACCTGACCTTGACTTGCCCTTGACTTGACCTTGACATGACCTTGACTTGACCTTGACATGACTTTGACTTGACCTTGACTTGCCCTTGACTTGACCCTGACTTGACCTGGACATGACCTTTACTTGACCTTGGCGTGACCTTGACTTGACCTTGACTTGACCTTGGCTTGACCTTGACATGACCTTGACTTGACCTTGACTTGACCTTGACTTGACCTTGACTTGACCTTGACTTGACCTTCACTTGACCTTGACTTGACCTTGACTTGACCTTGACTTGACCTTTACTTGACCTTGACTTGACCTTGACATGACCTTGACTTGACCTTGACTTGACCTTGACTTGACCTTGACTTGACCTTGACTTGACCTTGCCTTGACCTTGACTTGACCCTGACTTGACCTTGACATGACCTTGACTTGACCTTGACTTGACCTTGACTTGACCTTGGCTTGACCTTGACATGACCTTGACATGACCTTGACTTGACCTTGACTTGACCTTGACTTGACCTTGACTTGACCTTGACTTGACCTTGACTTGACCTTGACATGACCTTGACATGACCTTGACTTGACCTTGACTTGACCTTGACTTGACCTTGTCTTGACCTTGACATGACCTTGACATGACCTTGACATGACCTTGACTTGACCTTGACTTGGCCTTGACATGACCTTGACTTGACCTTGACTTGACCTTGACATGACCTTGACATGACCTTGACTTGACCTTGACTTGACCTTGACTTGACCTTGACATGACCTTGACATGACCTTGACTTGACCTTGACTTGACCTTGACTTGACCTTGACTTGACCTTGACTTGACCTTGACATGACCTTGACATGACCTTGACTTGACCTTGACTTGACCTTGACTTGACCTTGGCTTGACCTTGACATGACCTTGACATGACCTTGACTTGACCTTGACTTGACCTTGACATGACCTTGACTTGACCTTGACTTGACCTTGACATGACCTTGACATGACCTTGACTTGATCTTGACTTGACCTTGACTTAACCTGGACATGACCTTGACTTGACCTTGACCTGACCTTGACTTGCCCTTGACTTGACCTTGACATGACCTTGACATGACTTTGACTTGACCTTGACTTGACCTTGACTTGACCCTGACTTGACCTTGACATGACCTTTACTTGACCTTGGCGTGACCTTGACTTGACCTTGACTTGACCTTGGCTTGACCTTGACATGACCTTGACTTGACCTTGACTTGACCTTGACTTGACCTTGACTTGACCTTGCCTTGACCTTGACTTGACCCTGACTTGACCTTGACATGACCTTGACTTGACCTTGACTTGACCTTGACTTGACCTTGGCTTGACCTTGACATGACCTTGACATGACCTTTACTTGACCTTGACTTGACCTTGACATAACCTTGACTTGACCTTGACTTGACCTTGACTTGACCTTGACTTGACCTTGACTTGACCTTGACTTGACCTTGCCTTGACCTTGACTTGACCCTGACTTGACCTTGACATGACCTTGACTTGACCTTGACTTGACCTTGACTTGACCTTGGCTTGACCTTGACATGACCTTGACTTGACCTTGACTTGACCTTGACTTGACCTTGACTTGACCTTGCCTTGACCTTGACTTGACCCTGACTTGACCTTGACATGACCTTGACTTGACCTTGACTTGACCTTGACTTGACCTTGGCTTGACCTTGACATGACCTTGACATGACCTTGACTTGACCTTGACTTGACCTTGACTTGACCTTGACTTGACCTTGACTTGACCTTGACATGACCTTGACATGACCTTGACTTGACCTTGACTTGACCTTGACCTTGACTTGACCTTGACTTAACCCTGACTTGACCCTGACTTGACCTTGACATGACCCTTACTTGACCTTGACTTGACCTTGACTTGACCTTGACTTGACCTTGACTTGACCTTGACTTGACCTTGACTTGACCCTGACTTGACCTTGACTTGACCCTGACTTGACCTTGACTTGACCTTGACTTGACCTTGACTTGACCTTGACTTGACCTTGACTTGACCTTGACATGACCTTGACTTGACCTTGACTTGACCTTGACTTGACCTTGACTTGACCTTGACACGACCTTGACATGACCTTGACTTGACCCTGTTTTGACCTCGACCTTGACTTGACCTTGACTTAACCTTGACTTGACTCTGACTTGACCTTGACTTAACCTTGACTTGACCTTGACCTGACCTTGAAATGACCTTCACCTTGACTTGACCTTGACACGACCTTGACATGACCTTGACTTGACCTTGACTTGACCTTGACCTTGACTTGACCTTGACTTAACCTTGACTTGACCCTGACTTGACCTTGACATGACCTTTACTTGACCTTGACTTGACCTTGACATGACCTTGACATGACCTTGACTTGACCTTGGCTCGACCTTGACTTGACCTTGACTTGACCTTGACTTGACCTTGACTTAACCTTGACTTGACCTTGACCTGACCTTGAAATGACCTTCACCTTGACTTGACCTTGACACGACCTTGACATGACCTTGACTTGACCCTGACTTGACCTTGACCTTGACCTTGACTTGACCTTGACTTGACCTTGACTTGACCTTGACTTAACCTTGACTTGAACTTGACCTGACCTTGAAATGACCTTCACCTTGACTTGACCTTAACACGACCTTGACATGACCTTGACTTGACCTTGACCTGACCTTGACCTTGACTTGACCTTGACTTAACCTTGACTTGACCCTGACTTGACCTTGACATGACCTTTACTTGACCTTGACTTGACCTTGACATGACCTTGACATGACCTTGACTTGACCTTGACTTGACCTTGACTTAACCTTGACTTGACCCTGACTTGACCTTGACATGACCTTTACTTAACCTTGACTTGACCTTGACTTGACCTTGACTTGACCTTGACTTGACCCTGACTTGACCTTGACTTGACCCTGACTTGACCTTTACTTGACCTTGACTTGACCTTGACTTGACCTTGACTTGACCTTGACATGACCTTGACTTGACCTTGACTTGACCTTGACTTGACCTTGACATGACCTTGACTTGACCTTGACCTTGACTTAACCTTGACTTGACCCTGACTTGACCTTAACATGACCTTTACTTGACCTTGACTTGACCTTGACTTGACCTTGACTCAACCTTGACTTGACCTTGACCTGACCTTGACATGACCTTGACCTTGACCTTGACATGACCTTGACTTGACTTTCACTTGACCTTGACTTGACCTTGACTTGACCTTGACTTGACCTTGGCTTGACCTTGACATGACCTTGACATGACCTTGACTTGACCTTGACTTGACCCTGACTTGACCTTGACTTGACCTTAACTTGACCTTGACTTGACCTTGACATGACCTTGCCTTGACCTTGACATGACCTTGACTTGACCTTGACTTGACCTTGACATGACCTTTACATGACCTTGACTTGACCTTGACTTGACCTTGACTTGACCCTGACTTGACCTTGACTTGACCTTGACTTGACCTTGACTTGACCTTGACTTGACCTTGACTTGACCTTGACTTGACCTTGACTTGATCTTGACTTGACCTTGACTTGACCTTGACTTGACCTTGACTTGACCTTGACTTGACCTTGACTTGACCTTGACATGACCTTGACTTGACCTTGACTTGACCTTGACTTGACCTTGACTTGACCTTGACTTGACCCTGACTTGACCTTGACTTAACCTTGACTTGACCTTGACTTGACCTTGACATGACCTTGACTTGACCTTGACTTGACCTTGACCTTGACTTGACTTTGACTTGACCCTGACTTGACCTTGACATGACCTTTACTTGACCTTGACTTGACCTTGACTTGACCTTGATTTGACCTTGACTTGACCTTGACTTGACCTTGACTTGATCTTGACTTGACCTTGACTTGACCTTGACTTGACCTTGACTTGACCTTGACTTGACCTTGACTTGACCTTGACATAGCCTTGACTTGACCTTGACTTGACCTTGACTTGACCTTGACTTGACCCTGACTTGACCTTGACTTAACCTTGACTTGACCTTGACTTGACCTTGACATGACCTTGACTTGATCTTGACTTGACCTTGACTTGACCTTGACTTGACCTTGACTTGACCTGACCTTGACTTGACCTTAACTTGACCTTGACTTGACCTTGACTTGACCTTGACTTGACCATGACATGACCTTGACTTGACCATGACATGACCTTGACTTGACCTTGACTTGACCTTGACTTGACCTTGACTTGACCTTGACTTGACCTTGACTTGACCTTGACTTGACCTTAACTTGACCTTCACTTGACCTTGACTTGACCTTGACTTGACCTTGACCTGACCATGCCATGACCTTGACTTGACCTTGACTTGACTTGACCTTGACTTGACCTTGACTTGACCTTGACTTGACCTTCACTTGACCTTGACTTGACCTTGACTTAACCTTGACTTGACCTTGACTTGACCTTGACATGACCTTGACTTGACCTTGACTTGACCTTGACCTTGACTTGACCTTGACATGACCTTTACTTGACCTTTACTTGACCTTGACTTGACCTTGACTTGACCTTGACTTGACCTTGACTTGACCTTGACTTGACCTTGACTTGACCTTGACTTGACCTTGACTTGACCTTAACTTGACCTTCACTTGACCTTGACTTGACCTTGACTTGACCTTGACCTGACCATGACATGACCTTGACTTGACGTTGACTTGACCTTGACATGACCTTGACATGACCTTGACTTGACCTTGACTTGATCTTGACTTGACCTTGACTTGACCTTGACATGACCTTGACATGACCTTGACTTGACCTTGACCTTGAAATGACCTTGACTTGACCTTGACTTGACCTTGACTTGACCTTGACTTAACCTTGACTTGACCCTGACTTGACCTTGACATGACCTTGACTTGACCTTGCCTTGACCTTGACTTGACCCTGACTTGACCTTGACATGACCTTTACTTGACCTTGACTTGACCTTGACTTGACCTTGAGTTAACCTTGACTTAACCTTGACTTGACCTTGACTTGACCTTGACTTGATCTTAACTTGACCTTGACTTGACCTTGACTTGACCTTGACTTGATCTTAACTTGACCTTGACTTGACCTTGACTTGACCCTGATTTGACCTTGACTTGACCTTGACTTGACCTTGACTTGACCTTGACTTGACCCTGACTTGACCTTGACTTGACCTTGACTTGACCTTGACTTGACTTGACCTTGACATGACCTTGACTTGACCTTGACTTGACCTTGACATGACCTTGACTTGACCTTGACTTGACCTTGACTTGACCTTGACTTGACCTGGACTTGACCTTGACTTGACCTTGACTTGACCTTGACTTGACCTTGACTTTACCTTGACTTAACCTTGACTTGACCCTGACTTGACCTTGACATAACCTTGACTTGACCTTGCCTTGACCTTGACTTGACCCTGACTTGACCTTGACATGACCTTTACTTGACCTTGACTTGACCTTGACTTGACCTTGAGTTGACCTTGACTTAACCTTGACTTGACCTTGACTTGACCTTGACTTGACCTTGACTTGACCCTGACTTGACCTTGACTTGATCTTAACTTGACCTTGACTTGACCTTGACTTGATCTTAACTTGACCTTGACTTGACCCTGATTTGACCTTGACTTGACCTTGACTTGACCTTGACTTGACCCTGACTTGACCTTGACTTGACCTTGACTTGACCTTGACTTGACTTGACCTTGACATGACCTTGACTTGACCTTGACTTGACCTTGACATGACCTTGACTTGACCTTGACTTGACCTTGACTTGACCTTGACTTGACCTTGACTTGACCTTGACTTGACCTTGACTTGACCTTGACTTGACCTTCACTTGACCTTGACTTGACCTTGACTTGACCTTGACCTGACCTTGACTTGACCCTGACTTGACCTTGACATGACCTTTACTTGACCTGACCTTGACTTGACCTTGACTTGACCCTGACTAGACCTTGACATGACCTTTACTTGACCTTGACTTGACCTTGACTTGACCCTGACTTGACCTTGACTTGACCTTGACTTGACCTTGACTTGACCTTGACCTGACCTTGACATGACCTTGACCTTGACCTTGACTTGACCTTGACTTGGCCTTGACATGACCTTGACATGACCTTCACTTGACGTTGACTTGACGTTGACTTGACATTGACATGACCTTTACTTGACCTTGACTTGACCTTGACTTGACCCTGACTTGACCTTGACATGACCTTTACTTGACCTTGACTTGACCTTGACCTGACCTTGACATGACCTTGACCTTGACTTGACCTTGACTTGACCTTGACAAGACATTGACATGACCTTGACTTGACCTTGACTTGACGTTGACTTGACCCTGACTTGACATTGACATGACCTTGACTTGACCCTGACTAGACCTTGATATGACCTTTACTTGACCTTGACTTGACCTTGACTTGACCCTGACTTGACCTTGACTTGACCTTGACTTGACCTTGACTTGACCTTGACCTGACCTTGACATGACCTTGACCTTGACTTGACCTTGACTTGGCCTTGACATGACCTTGACATGACCTTCACTTGACGTTGACTTGACGTTGACTTGACCCTGACTTGACCTTGACATGACCTTTACTTGACCTTGACTTGACCTTGACCTGACCTTGACATGACCTTGACCTTGACTTGACCTTGACTTGACCTTGACAAGACCTTGACATGACCTTGACTTGACCTTGACTTGACGTTGACTTGACCCTGACTTGACATTGACATGACCTTGACTTGACCTTGACATGACCTTGACTTGACCTTGACTTGACCTTGACATGACCTTGACTTGACCTTGACCTGACCTTGACCTGACCTTGACATGACCTTGACATGACCTTGACATGACCTTGACTTGACCTTGACTTGACCTTTACTTGACCTTGACTTAACCTTGACTTGACCCTGACTTGACATTGACATGACCTTGACTTGACCATGACTTGACCTTGACTTGACCTTGACATGACCTTGACTTGACCTTGACTTGACCTTGACATGACCTTGACTTGACCTTGACCTGACCTTGACCTGACCTTGACATGACCTTGACATGACCTTGACATGACCTTGACTTGACCTTGACTTGACCTTTACTTGACCTTGACTTGACCTTGACTTGACCCTGAGTTGACCTTGACTTGACCTTGACTTGACCTTGACTTGACCCTGACTTGACCTTGACTTGACCTTGACTTGACCTTGACTTGACCCTGACTTGACCTTGACTTGACCTTGACTTGACCTTGACTTGACTTGACCTTGACTTGACCTTGACTTGACCCTGACTTGACCTTGACTTGACCTTGACTTGATCTTGACTTGACCTTGACTTGACCTTGACTTGACCTTGACTTGACCTTGACCTGACCTTGACATGACCTTGACTTGACCTTTACTTGACCTTGACTTAACCTTGACTTGACCTTGACTTGACCTTGACATGACCTTCACTTGACCTTGACATGACCTTGACATGACCTTTACATGACCTTGACTTGACCTTGACTTGACCTTGACTTGACCTTGACTTGACCTTGACTTGACCTTGACTTGACCTTGACTTGACCCTGACTTGACCTTGACTTGACCTTGACTTGACCTTGACTTGACCCTGACTTGACCTTGACTTGACCTTGACTTGACCCTGAGTTGACCTTGACTTGACCTTGACTTGACCTTGACTTGACCCTGACTTGACCTTGACTTGACCTTGACTTGACCTTGACTTGACTTGACCTTGACTTGACCTTGACTTGACCCTGACTTGACCTTGACTTGACCCTGAGTTGACCTTGACTTGACCTTGACTTGACCCTGACTTGACCTTGACTTGACCTTGACTTGACCCTGAGTTGACCTTGACTTGACCTTGACTTGACCTTGACTTGACCCTGACTTGACCTTGACTTGACCTTGACTTGACCTTGACTTGACTTGACCTTGACTTGACCTTGACTTGACCCTGACTTGACCTTGACTTGACCTTGACTTGATCTTGACTTGACCTTGACTTGACCTTGACTTGACCTTGACCTGACCTTGACTTGACCTTGACTTGACCCTGAGTTGACCTTGACTTGACCTTGACTTGACCTTGACTTGACCCTGACTTGACCTTGACTTGACCTTGACTTGACCCTGAGTTGACCTTGACTTGACCTTGACTTGACCTTGACTTGACCCTGACTTGACCTTGACTTGACCTTGACTTGACCTTGACTTGACTTGACCTTGACTTGACCTTGACTTGACCCTGACTTGACCTTGACTTGACCTTGACTTGATCTTGACTTGACCTTGACTTGACCTTGACTTGACCTTGACCTGACCTTGACATGACCTTGACTTGACCTTTACTTGACCTTGACTTGACCTTGACTTGACCTTGACATGACCTTCACTTGACCTTGACATGACCTTGACATGACCTTTACATGACCTTGACTTGACCTTGACTTGACCTTGACTTGACCTTGACTTGACCTTGACTTGACCTTGACTTGACCCTGACTTGACCTTGACTTGACCTTGACTTGACCTTGACTTGACCTTGACTTGACCTTTACTTGACCTTGACTTAACCTTGACTTGACCCTGACTTGACATTGACATGACCTTGACTTGACCTTGACTTGACCCTGACTTGACCTTGACTTGACCTTGACTTGACCCTGAGTTGACCTTGACTTGACCTTGACTTGACCTTGACTTGACCCTGACTTGACCTTGACTTGACCTTGACTTGACCTTGACTTGACTTGACCTTGACTTGACCTTGACTTGACCCTGACTTGACCTTGACTTGACCTTGACTTGATCTTGACTTGACCTTGACTTGACCTTGACTTGACCTTGACCTGACCTTGACATGACCTTGACCTTGACTTGACCTTGACTTGGCCTTGACATGACCTTGACATGACCTTCACTTGACGTTGACTTGACGTTGACTTGACATTGACATGACCTTTACTTGACCTTGACTTGACCTTGACTTGACCCTGACTTGACCTTGACATGACCTTTACTTGACCTTGACTTGACCTTGACCTGACCTTGACATGACCTTGACCTTGACTTGACCTTGACAAGACCTTGACATGACCTTGACTTGACCTTGACTTGACGTTGACTTGACCCTGACTTGACATTGACATGACCTTGACTTGACCTTGACTTGACCTTGACATGACCTTGACTTGACCTTGACTTGACCTTGACATGACCTTGACTTGACCTTGACTTGACCTTGACCTGACCTTGACATGACCTTGACATGACCTTGACATGACCTTGACTTGACCTTGACTTGACCCTGACTTGACCTTGACTTGACCTTGACTTAACCTTCACTTGACCTTGACATGACCTTGACATGACCTTTACATGACCTTGACTTGACCTTGACTTGACCTTGACTTGACCTTGACATGACCTTGACATGACCTTGACTTGACCTTGACTTGACCTTGACTTGACCCTGACTTGACCTTGACTTGACCTTGACTTGACCTTGACTTGACCTTGACTTGACCTTGACTTAACCTTGACTTGACCTTGACTTGACCTTGACTTGACCCTGACTTGACCTTGACTTGACCTTGACTTGACCCTGACTTGACCTTGACTTGACCTTGACTTGATCTTGACTTGACCTTGACTTGACCTTGACTTGACCTTGACCTGACCTTGACTTGACCTTGACTTGACCTTGACTTGACCCTGACTTGACCTTGACTTGACCTTGACTTGACCCTGACTTGACCTTGACTTGACCTTGACATGACCTTGACTTGACCTTGACTTGACCTTGACTTGACCCTGACTTGACCTTGACTTGACCTTGACATGACCTTTACATGACCTTGACTTGACCTTGACTTGACCTTGACTTGACCTTGACATGACCTTGACATGACCTTGACTTGACCTTGACTTGACCTTGACTTGACCCTGACTTGACCTTGACTTGACCTTGACTTGACCTTGACTTGACCTTGACTTGACCTTGACTTAACCTTGACTTGACCTTGACTTGACCTTGACATGACCTTGACTTGACCTTGACTTGACCCTGACTTGACCTTGACTTGACCTTGACTTGACCCTGACTTGACCTTGACTTGACCTTGACTTGATCTTGACTTGACCTTGACTTGACCTTGACTTGACCTTGACCTGACCTTGACTTGACCTTGACTTGACCCTGAGTTGACCTTGACTTGACCTTGACTTGACCTTGACTTGACCCTGACTTGACCTTGACTTGACCTTGACTTGACCCTGAGTTGACCTTGACTTGACCTTGACTTGACCTTGACTTGACCCTGACTTGACCTTGACTTGACCTTGACTTGACCTTGACTTGACTTGACCTTGACTTGACCTTGACTTGACCTTGACATGACCTTGACATGACCTTGACTTGACCTTGACTTGACCTTGACTTGACCCTGACTTGACCCTGATTTGACCTTGACATGACCTTGACTTGACCTTGACTTGACCCTGACTTGACCTTGACTTAACCTTCACTTGACCTTGACATGACCTTGACATGACCTTTACATGACCTTGACTTGACCTTGACTTGACCTTGACTTGACCTTGACTTGACCTTGACATGACCTTGACATGACCTTGACTTGACCTTGACATGACCTTGACTTGACCTTGATTTGACCTTGACTTGACCTTGACTTGACCTTGACTTGACCCTGACTTGACCTTGACTTAACCTTGACTTGACCTTGACTTGACCTTGACATGACCTTGACTTGACCTTGACTTGACCTTGACCTTGACTTGACTTTGACTTAACCTTGACCCTGACTTGACCTTGACATGACCTTTACTTGACCTTGACTTGACCTTGACTTGACCTTGATTTGACCTTGACTTGACCTTGACTTGACCTTGACTTGCTCTTGACTTGACCTTGACTTGACCTTGACTTGACCTTGACTTGACCTTGACTTGACCTTGACATAGCCTTGACTTGACCTTGACTTGACCTTGACTTGACCTTGACTTGACCTTGACTTGACCCTGACTTGACCTTGACTTAACCTTGACTTGACCTTGACTTGACCTTGACATGACCTTGACTTGATCTTGACTTGACCTTGACTTGACCTTGACATGACCTTGACATGACCTTGACTTGACCTTGACTTGACCTTGACTTGACCCTGACTTGACCTTGACTTGACCTTGACAAGACCTTGACATGACCTTGACTTGACCTTGACTTGACGTTGACTTGACCCTGACTTGACATTGACATGACCTTGACTTGACCTTGACTTGACCTTGACATGACCTTGACTTGACCTTGACTTGACCTTGACATGACCTTGACTTGACCTTGACTTGACCTTGACCTGACCTTGACATGACCTTGACATGACCTTGACATGACCTTGACTTGACCTTGACTTGACCCTGACTTGACCTTGACTTGACCTTGACTTAACCTTCACTTGACCTTGACATGACCTTGACATGACCTTTACATGACCTTGACTTGACCTTGACTTGACCTTGACTTGACCTTGACATGACCTTGACATGACCTTGACTTGACCTTGACTTGACCTTGACTTGACCCTGACTTGACCTTGACTTGACCTTGACTTGACCTTGACTTGACCTTGACTTGACCTTGACTTAACCTTGACTTGACCTTGACTTGACCTTGACTTGACCCTGACTTGACCTTGACTTGACCTTGACTTGACCCTGACTTGACCTTGACTTGACCTTGACTTGATCTTGACTTGACCTTGACTTGACCTTGACTTGACCTTGACCTGACCTTGACTTGACCTTGACTTGACCTTGACTTGACCCTGACTTGACCTTGACTTGACCTTGACTTGACCCTGACTTGACCTTGACTTGACCTTGACATGACCTTGACTTGACCTTGACTTGACCTTGACTTGACCCTGACTTGACCTTGACTTGACCTTGACATGACCTTTACATGACCTTGACTTGACCTTGACTTGACCTTGACTTGACCTTGACATGACCTTGACATGACCTTGACTTGACCTTGACTTGACCTTGACTTGACCCTGACTTGACCTTGACTTGACCTTGACTTGACCTTGACTTGACCTTGACTTGACCTTGACTTAACCTTGACTTGACCTTGACTTGACCTTGACATGACCTTGACTTGACCTTGACTTGACCCTGACTTGACCTTGACTTGACCTTGACTTGACCCTGACTTGACCTTGACTTGACCTTGACTTGATCTTGACTTGACCTTGACTTGACCTTGACTTGACCTTGACCTGACCTTGACTTGACCTTGACTTGACCCTGAGTTGACCTTGACTTGACCTTGACTTGACCTTGACTTGACCCTGACTTGACCTTGACTTGACCTTGACTTGACCCTGAGTTGACCTTGACTTGACCTTGACTTGACCTTGACTTGACCCTGACTTGACCTTGACTTGACCTTGACTTGACCTTGACTTGACTTGACCTTGACTTGACCTTGACTTGACCTTGACATGACCTTGACATGACCTTGACTTGACCTTGACTTGACCTTGACTTGACCCTGACTTGACCCTGATTTGACCTTGACATGACCTTGACTTGACCTTGACTTGACCCTGACTTGACCTTGACTTGACCTTGACTTAACCTTCACTTGACCTTGACATGACCTTGACATGACCTTTACATGACCTTGACTTGACCTTGACTTGACCTTGACTTGACCTTGACTTGACCTTGACATGACCTTGACATGACCTTGACTTGACCTTGACATGACCTTGACTTGACCTTGATTTGACCTTGACTTGACCTTGACTTGACCTTGACTTGACCCTGACTTGACCTTGACTTAACCTTGACTTGACCTTGACTTGACCTTGACATGACCTTGACTTGACCTTGACTTGACCTTGACCTTGACTTGACTTTGACTTAACCTTGACCCTGACTTGACCTTGACATGACCTTTACTTGACCTTGACTTGACCTTGACTTGACCTTGATTTGACCTTGACTTGACCTTGACTTGACCTTGACTTGCTCTTGACTTGACCTTGACTTGACCTTGACTTGACCTTGACTTGACCTTGACTTGACCTTGACATAGCCTTGACTTGACCTTGACTTGACCTTGACTTGACCTTGACTTGACCTTGACTTGACCCTGACTTGACCTTGACTTAACCTTGACTTGACCTTGACTTGACCTTGACATGACCTTGACTTGATCTTGACTTGACCTTGACTTGACCTTGACTTGACCTTGACTTGACCTGACCTTGACTTGACCTTAACTTGACCTTGACTTGACCTTGACTTGACCTTGACTTGACCTTGACTTGACCCTGACTTGACTTTGACTTAACCTTGACTTGACCCTGACTTGACCTTGACATCACCTTTACTTGACCTTGACTTGACCTTGACTTGACCTTGATTTGACCTTGACTTGACCTTGACTTGACCTTGACTTGATCTTGACTTGACCTTGACTTGACCTTGACTTGACCTTGACTTGACCTTGACATAGCCTTGACTTGACCTTGACATGACCTTGACTTGACCTTGACTTGACCTTGACTTGACCCTGACTTGACCTTGACTTGACCTTGACTTGACCTTGACTTGACCTTGACCTTGAAATGACCTTGACTTGACCTTGACTTGACCTTGACTTGACCCTGACTTGACCTTGACATGACCTTTACTTGACCTTGACTTGACCTTGACTTGACCTTGAGTTGACCTTGACTTAACCTTGACTTGACCTTGACTTGACCTTGACTTGATCTTAACTTGACCTTGACTTGACCTTGACTTGACCCTGATTTGACCTTGACTTGACCTTAACTTGACCTTGACTTGACCTTGACTTGATCTTAACTTGACCTTGACTTGACCTTGACTTGACCCTGATTTGACCTTGACTTGACCTTGACTTGACCTTGACTTGACCTTGACTTGACCCTGACTTGACCTTGACTTGACCTTGACTTGACCTTGACTTGACTTGACCTTGACATGACCTTGACTTGACCTTGACTTGACCTTGACATGACCTTGACTTGACCTTGACTTGACCTTGACTTGACCTTGACTTGACCTGGACTTGACCTTGACTTGACCTTGACTTGACCTTGACTTGACCTTGACTTGACCTTGACTTAACCTTGACTTGACCCTGACTTGACCTTGACATAACCTTGACTTGACCTTGCCTTGACCTTGACTTGACCCTGACTTGACCTTGACATGACCTTTACTTGACCTTGACTTGACCTTGACTTGACTTGACCTTGAGTTGACCTTGACTTAACCTTGACTTGACCTTGACTTGACCTTGACTTGACCTTGACTTGACCCTGACTTGACCTTGACTTGATCTTAACTTGACCTTGACTTGACCTTGACTTGATCTTAACTTGACCTTGACTTGACCTTGACTTGACCTTGACTTGACCTTGACTTGACCTTGACTTGACCCTGACTTGACCTTGACTTGACCTTGACTTGACCTTGACTTGACTTGACCTTGACATGACCTTGACTTGACCTTGACTTGACCTTGACATGACCTTGACTTGACCTTGACTTGACCTTGACTTGACCTTGACTTGACCTTGACTTGACCTCGACTTGACCTTGACTTGACCTTCACTTGACCTTGACGTGACCTTGACTTGACCTTGACCTGACCTTGACTTGACCCTGACTTGACCTTGACATGACCTTTACTTGACCTTGACTTGACCCTGACTAGACCTTGACATGACCTTTACTTGACCTTGACTTGACCTTGACTTGACCCTGACTTGACCTTGACTTGACCTTGACTTGACCTTGACTTGACCTTGACTTGACCTTGACCTGACCTTGACATGACCTTGACCTTGACTTGACCTTGACTTGGCCTTGACATGACCTTGACATGACCTTCACTTGACGTTGACTTGACGTTGACTTGACATTGACATGACCTTTACTTGACCTTGACTTGACCTTGACTTGACCCTGACTTGACCTTGACATGACCTTTACTTGACCTTGACTTGACCTTGACCTGACCTTGACATGACCTTGACCTTGACTTGACCTTGACTTGACTTTGACAAGACCTTGACATGACCTTGACTTGACCTTGACTTGACGTTGACTTGACCCTGACTTGACATTGACATGACCTTGACTTGACCTTGACATGACCTTGACTTGACCTTGACTTGACCTTGACATGACCTTGACTTGACCTTGACTTGACCTTGACCTGACCTTGACATGACCTTGACATGACCTTGACATGACCTTGACTTGACCTTGACTTGACCTTGACTTGACCCTGACTTGACCTTGACTTGACCTTGACTTAACCTTCACTTGACCTTGACATGACCTTGACATGACCTTTACATGACCTTGACTTGACCTTGACTTGACCTTGACTTGACCTTGACTTGACCTTGACATGACCTTGACATGACCTTGACTTGACCTTGACTTGACCTTGACTTGACCCTGACTTGACCTTGACTTGACCTTGACTTGACCTTGACTTGACCTTGACTTGACCTTGACTTGGCCTTTACTTGACCTTGACTTAACCTTGACTTGACCCTGACTTGACATTGACATGACCTTGACTTGACCTTGACTTGACCTTGACATGACCTTGACTTGACCTTGACTTGACCTTGACCTGACCTTGACATGACCTTGACATGACCTTGACATGACCTTGACTTGACCTTGACTTGACCTTGACTTAACCTTCACTTGACCTTGACATGACCTTGACATGACCTTTACATGACCTTGACTTGACCTTGACTTGACCTTGACTTGACCTTGACTTGACCTTGACTTGACCTTGACTTGACCTTGACTTGACCTTGACATGACCTTGACATGACCTTGACTTGACCTTGACTTGACCTTGACTTGACCCTGACTTGACCTTGACTTGACCTTGACTTGACCTTGACTTGACCTTGACTTGACCTTGACATGACCTTGACATGACCTTGACTTGACCTTGACTTGACCTTGACTTGACCCTGACTTGACCTTGACTTGACCTTGACTTGACCCTGAGTTGACCTTGACTTGACCTTGACTTGACCTTGACTTGACCCTGACTTGACCTTGACTTGACCTTGACTTGACCTTGACTTGACTTGACCTTGACTTGACCTTGACTTGACCCTGACTTGACCTTGACTTGACCTTGACTTGACCTTGACTTGATCTTGACTTGACCTTGACTTGACCTTGACTTGACCTTGACTTGACCTTGACCTGACCTTGACATGACCTTGACCTTGACTTGACCTTGACTTGGCCTTGACATGACCTTGACATGACCTTCACTTGACGTTGACTTGACATTGACATGACCTTTACTTGACCTTGACTTGACCTTGACTTGACCCTGACTTGACCTTGACATGACCTTTACTTGACCTTGACCTGACCTTGACATGACCTTGACCTTGACTTGACCTTGACTTGACCTTGACAAGACCTTGACATGACCTTGACTTGACCTTGACTTGACGTTGACTTGACCCTGACTTGACATTGACATGACCTTGACTTGACCTTGACTTGACCTTGACATGACCTTGACCTGACCTTGACATGACCTTGACATGACCTTGACATGACCTTGACTTGACCTTGACTTGACCTTGACTTGACCCTGACTTGACCTTGACTTGACCTTGACTTAACCTTCACTTGACCTTGACATGACCTTGACATGACCTTGACTTGACCTTGACTTGACCTTGACATGACCTTGACATGACCTTGACTTGACCTTGACTTGACCTTGACTTGACCCTGACTTGACCTTGACTTGACCTTGACTTGACCTTGACTTGACCTTGACTTAACCTTGACTTGACCTTGACTTGACCTTGACATGACCTTGACTTGACCTTGACTTGACCTTGACTTGACTTTGACTTAACCTTGACTTGACCCTGACTTGACCTTGACATGACCTTGACTTGACCTTGACTTGACCCTGACTTGACCTTGACTTGACCTTGACTTAACCTTCACTTGACCTTGACATGACCTTGACATGACCTTTACATGACCTTGACTTGACCTTGACTTGACCTTAACTTGACCTTGACTTGACCTTGACATGACCTTGACATGACCTTGAC
This sequence comes from Sturmia bella, assembly GCA_963662145.1. Taxonomy (NCBI): domain Eukaryota; kingdom Metazoa; phylum Arthropoda; class Insecta; order Diptera; family Tachinidae; genus Sturmia; species Sturmia bella. The sequence goes on from OY759169.1 coordinate 49,640,698, forward strand.
TTGACCTTGACATGACCTTGACTTGACCTTGACTTGACCTTGACTTGACCTTGACTTGACCTTGACTTGACCTTGACTTGACCCTGACTTGACCTTGACTTAACCTTGACTTGACCTTGACTTGACCTTGACATGACCTTGACTTGACCTTGACTTGACCTTGACCTTGACTTGACTTTGACTTAACCTTGACTTGACCCTGACTTGACCTTGACATGACCTTTACTTGACCTTGACTTGACCTTGACTTGACCTTGATTTGACCTTGACTTGACCTTGACTTGACCTTGACTTGATCTTGACTTGACCTTGACTTGACCTTGACTTGACCTTGACTTGACCTTGACTTGACCTTGACTTGACCTTGACATAGCCTTGACTTGACCTTGACTTGACCTTGACTTGACCTTGACTTGACCTTGACTTGACCCTGACTTGACCTTGACTTAACCTTGACTTGACCTTGACTTGACCTTGACATGACCTTGACTTGATCTTGACTTGACCTTGACTTGACCTTGACTTGACCTGACCTTGACTTGACCTTAACTTGACCTTGACTTGACCTTGACTTGACCTTGACTTGACCATGACATGACCTTGACTTGACCATGACATGACCTTGACTTGACCTTGACTTGACCTTGACTTTACCTTGACTTGACCTTGACTTGACCTTGACTTGACCTTAACTTGACCTTCACTTGACCTTGACTTGACCTTGACTTGACCTTGACCTGACCATGACATGACCTTGACTTGACCTTGACTTGACCTTGACCTTGACTTGACCTTGACTTGACCTTGACTTGACCTTGACTTGACCTTAACTTGACCTTCACTTGACCTTGACTTGACCTTGACTTAACCTTGACTTGACCTTGACTTGACCTTGACATGACCTTGACTTGACCTTGACTTGACCTTGACCTTGAATTGACCTTGACTTAACCTTGACTTGACCCTGACTTGACCTTGACATGACCTTTACTTGACCTTGACTTGACCTTGACTTGACCTTGACTTGACCTTGACTTGACCTTAACTTGACCTTCACTTGACCTTGACCTGACCATGACATGACCTTGACTTGACCTTGACTTGACCTTGACATGACCTTGACATGACCTTGACATGACCTTGACTTGACCTTGACTTGATCTTGACTTGACCTTGACTTGACCTTGACATGACCTTGACATGACCTTGACTTGACCTTGACCTGACCTTGATTTGACCTTGACTTGACCTTGACTTGACCTTGACTTACCCTTCACTTGACCTTGACATGACCTTGACATGACCTTTACATGACCTTGACTTGACCTTGACTTGACCTTGACTTGACCTTGACTTGACCTTGACTTGACCTTGACATGACCTTGACATGACCTTGACTTGACCTTGACTTGACCTTGACTTGACCCTGACTTGACCTTGACTTGACCTTGACTTGACCTTGACTTGACCTTGACTTGACCTTGACCTTGAAATGACCTTGACTTGACCTTGACTTGACCTTGACTTGACCTTGACTTAACCTTGACTTGACCCTGACTTGACCTTGACATGACCTTGACTTGACCTTGCCTTGACCTTGACTTGACCCTGACTTGACCTTGACATGACCTTTACTTGACCTTGACTTGACCTTGAGTTGACCTTGACTTAACCTTGACTTGACCTTGACTTGACCTTGACTTGATCTTAACTTGACCTTGACTTGACCTTGACTTGACCCTGATTTGACCTTGACTTGACCTTAACTTGACCTTGACTTGACCTTGACTTGATCTTAACTTGACCTTGACTTGACCCTGATTTGACCTTGACTTGACCTTGACTTGACCTTGACTTGACCTTGACTTGACCCTGACTTGACCTTGACTTGACCTTGACTTGACCTTGACTTGACCTTGACTTGACCTTGACTTGACTTGACCTTGACATGACCTTGACTTGACCTTGACTTGACCTTGACATGACCTTGACTTGACCTTGACTTGACCTTGACTTGACCCTGACTTGACCTTGACTTGACCTTGACTTGACCTTGACTTGACCTTGACTTGACCTTGACCTTGAAATGACCTTGACTTGACCTTGACTTGACCTTGACTTGACCTTGACTTAACCTTGACTTGACCCTGACTTGACCTTGACATGACCTTGACTTGACCTTGCCTTGACCTTGACTTGACCCTGACTTGACCTTGACATGACCTTTACTTGACCTTGACTTGACCTTGACTTGACCTTGAGTTGACCTTGACTTAACCTTGACTTGACCTTGACTTGACCTTGACTTGATCTTAACTTGACCTTGACTTGACCTTGACTTGACCCTGATTTGACCTTGACTTGACCTTAACTTGACCTTGACTTGACCTTGACTTGATCTTAACTTGACCTTGACTTGACCTTGACTTGACCCTGATTTGACCTTGGCTTGACCTTGACTTGACCTTGACTTGACCTTGACTTGACCCTGACTTGACCTTGACTTGACCTTGACTTGACCTTGACTTGACCTTGACTTGACCTTGACTTGACTTGACCTTGACATGACCTTGACTTGACCTTGACTTGACCTTGACTTGACCTTGACTTGACCTGGACTTGACCTTGACCTTGACTTGACCTTGACTTGACCTTGACTTGACCTTGACTTAACCTTGACTTGACCCTGACTTGACCTTGACATAACCTTGACTTGACCTTGCCTTGACCTTGACTTGACCCTGACTTGACCTTGACATGACCTTTACTTGACCTTGACTTGACCTTGACTTGACCTTGAGTTGACCTTGACTTAACCTTGACTTGACCTTGACTTGACCTTGACTTGACCTTGACTTGACCCTGACTTGACCTTGACTTGATCTTAACTTGACCTTGACTTGACCTTGACTTGATCTTAACTTGACCTTGACTTGACCTTGACTTGACCCTGATTTGACCTTGACTTGACCTTGACTTGACCTTGACTTGACCCTGACTTGACCTTGACTTGACCTTGACTTGACCTTGACTTGACTTGACCTTGACATGACCTTGACTTGACCTTGACTTGACCTTGACATGACCTTGACTTGACCTTGACTTGACCTTGACTTGACCTTGACTTGACCTTGACTTGACCTTCACTTGACCTTGACTTGACCTTGACTTGACCTTGACCTGACCTTGACTTGACCCTGACTTGACCTTGACATGACCTGACCTTGACTTGACCTTGACTTGACCTTGACATGACCTGACCTTGACTTGACCTTGACTTGACCCTGACTTGACCTTGACTTGACCCTGACTTGACCTTGACTTGACCTTGACTTGACCTTGACTTGACCTTGACTTGACCTTGACTTGACCTTGAGTTGACCTTGACTTAACCTTGACTTGACCTTGACTTGACCTTGACTTGACCTTCACTTGACCTTGACTTGACCTTGACTTGACCTTGACCTGACCTTGACTTGACCCTGACTTGACCTTGACATGACCTGACCTTGACTTGACCTTGACTTGACCCTGACTAGACCTTGACATGACCTTTACTTGACCTTGACTTGACCTTGACTTGACCCTGACTTGACCTTGACTTGACCTTGACTTGACCTTGACTTGACCTTGACCTGACCTTGACATGACCTTGACCTTGACTTGACCTTGACTTGGCCTTGACATGACCTTGACATGACCTTCACTTGACGTTGACTTGACGTTTACTTGACATTGACATGACCTTTACTTGACCTTGACTTGACCTTGACTTGACCCTGACTTGACCTTGACATGACCTTTACTTGACCTTGACTTGACCTTGACTTGACCTTGGCTTGACCTTGAGTTGACCTTGACTTAACCTTGACTTGACCTTGACTTGACCTTGACTTGACCTTGACTTGACCTTCACTTGACCTTGACTTGACCTTGACTTGACCTTGACCTGACCTTGACTTGACCCTGACTTGACCTTGACATGACCTGACCTTGACTTGACCTTGACTTGACCCTGACTAGACCTTGACATGACCTTTACTTGACCTTGACTTGACCTTGACTTGACCCTGACTTGACCTTGACTTGACCTTGACTTGACCTTGACTTGACCTTGACCTGACCTTGACATGACCTTGACCTTGACTTGACCTTGACTTGGCCTTGACATGACCTTCACTTGACGTTGACTTGACGTTGACTTGACATTGACATGACCTTTACTTGACCTTGACTTGACGTTGACTTGACCCTGACTTGACCTTGACATGACCTTTACTTGACCTTGACTTGACCTTGACCTGACCTTGACATGACCTTGACCTTGACTTGACCTTGACTTGACCTTGACAAGACCTTGACATGACCTTGACTTGACGTTGACTTGACCCTGACTTGACATTGACATGACCTTGACTTGACCTTGACATGACCTTGACTTGACCTTGACTTGACCTTGACATGACCTTGATTTGACCTTGACTTGACCTTGACCTGAACTTGACATGACCTTGACATGACCTTGACATGACCTTGACTTGACCTTGACTTGACCTTGACTTGACCCTGACTTGACCTTGACTTGACCTTGACTTAACCTTCACTTGACCTTGACATGACCTTGACATGACCTTTACATGACCTTGACTTGACCTTGACTTGACTTGACCTTGACTTGACCTTGACATGACCTTGACATGACCTTGACTTGACCTTGACTTGACCCTGACTTGACCTTGACTTGACCTTGACTTGACCTTGACTTGACCTTGACTTGACCTTGACTTAACCTTGACTTGACCCTGACTTGACATTGACATGACCTTGACTTGACCTTGACATGACCTTGACTTGACCTTGACTTGACCTTGACCTGACCTTGACATGACCTTGACATTACCTTGACATGACCTTGACTTGACCTTGACTTGACCTTGACTTGACCCTGACTTGACCTTGACTTGACCTTGACTTAACCTTCACTTGACCTTGACATGACCTTGACATGACCTTTACATGACCTTGACTTGACCTTGACTTGACCTTGACTTGACCTTGACTTGACCTTGACTTGAGCTTGACTTGACCTTGACTTGACCTTGACATGACCTTGACATGACCTTGACTTGACCTTGACTTGACCTTGACTTGACCCTGACTTGACCTTGACTTGACCTTGACTTGACCCTGAGTTGACCTTGACTTGACCTTGACTTGACCTTGACTTGACCCTGACTTGACCTTGACTTGACCTTGACTTGACCTTGACTTGACTTGACCTTGACATGACCTTGACTTGACCTTGACTTGACCTTGACATGACCTTGACTTGACCTTGACTTGACCTTGACTTGACCTTGACTTGACCTTGACTTGACCTTCACTTGACCTTGACTTGACCTTGACTTGACCTTGACCTGACCTTGACTTGACCCTGACTTGACCTTGACATGACCTTTACTTGACCTGACCTTGACTTGACCTTGACTTGACCCTGACTAGACCTTGACATGACCTTTACTTGACCTTGACTTGACCCTGACTTGACCTTGACTTGACCTTGACTTGACCTTGACTTGATCTTGACTTGACCTTGACTTGACCTTGACTTGACCTTGACCTGACCTTGACATGACCTTGACCTTGACTTGACCTTGACTTGGCCTTGACATGACCTTGACATGACCTTCACTTGACGTTGACTTGACGTTGACTTGACATTGGCATGACCTTTACTTGACCTTGACTTGACCTTGACTTGACCCTGACTTGACCTTGACATGACCTTTACTTGACCTTGACCTGACCTTGACATGACCTTGACCTTGACTTGACCTTGACTTGACCTTGACAAGACCTTGACATGACCTTGACTTGACCTTGACTTGACGTTGACTTGACCCTGACTTGACATTGACATGACCTTGACTTGACCTTGACTTGACCTTGACATGACCTTGACTTGACCTTGACTTGACCTTGACATGACCTTGACTTGACCTTGACTTGACCTTGACCTGACCTTGACATGACCTTGACATGACCTTGACATGACCTTGACTTGACCTTGACTTGACCTTGACTTGACCCTGACTTGACCTTGACTTGACCTTGACTTAACCTTCACTTGACCTTGACATGACCTTGACATGACCTTTACATGACCTTGACTTGACCTTGACTTGACCTTGACTTGACCTTGACTTGACCTTGACATGACCTTGACATGACCTTGACTTGACCTTGACTTGACCTTGACTTGACCCTGACTTGACCTTGACTTGACCTTGACTTGACCTTGACTTGACCTTGACTTGACCTTGACTTAACCTTGACTTGACCTTGACTTGACCTTGACATGACCTTGACTTGACCTTGACTTGACCTTGACCTTGACTTGTCTTTGACTTAACCTTGACTTGACCCTGACTTAACCTTGACATGACCTTGACTTGACCTTGACTTGACCCTGACTTGACCTTGACTTGACCTTGACTTAACCTTCACTTGACCTTGACATGACCTTGACATGACCTTTACATGACCTTGACTTGACCTTGACTTGACCTTGACTTGACCTTGACTTGACCTTGACATGACCTTGACATGACCTTGACTTGACCTTGACATGACCTTGACTTGACCTTGACTTGACCTTGACTTGACCTTGACTTGACCTTGACTTGACCCTGACTTGACCTTGACTTAACCTTGACTTGACCTTGACTTGACCTTGACATGACCTTGACTTGACCTTGACTTGACCTTGACCTTGACTTGACTTTGACTTAACCTTGACTTGACCCTGACTTGACCTTGACATGACCTTTACTTGACCTTGACTTGACCTTGACTTGACCTTGATTTGACCTTGACTTGAGCTTGACTTGACCTTGACTTGATCTTGACTTGACCTTGACTTGACCTTGACTTGACCTTGACTTGACCTTGACATAGCCTTGACTTGACCTTGACTTGACCTTGACTTGACCTTGACTTGACCTTGACTTGACCCTGACTTGACCTTGACTTAACCTTGACTTGACCTTGACTTGACCTTGACATGACCTTGACTTGATCTTGACTTGACCTTGACTTGACCTTGACTTGACCTTGACTTGACCTGACCTTGACTTGACCTTAACTTGACCTTGACTTGACCTTGACTTGACCTTGACTTGACCTTGACTTGACCATGACATGACCTTGACTTGACCATGACATGACCTTGACTTGACCTTGACTTGACCTTGACTTGACCTTGACTTGACCTTGACTTGGCCTTGACTTGACCTTGACTTGACCTTGACTTGACCTTAACTTGACCTTCACTTGACCTTGACTTGACCTTGACTTGACCTTGACCTGACCATGACATGACCTTGACTTGACCTTGACTTGACCTTGACTTGACCTTGACTTGACCTTGACTTGACCTTGACTTGACCTTGACTTGACCTTGACTTGACCTTAACTTGACCTTCACTTGACCTTGACTTGACCTTGACTTAACCTTGACTTGACCTTGACTTGACCTTGACATGACCTTGACTTGACCTTGACTTGACCTTGACCTTGACTTGACCTTGACTTAACCTTGACTTGACCCTGACTTGACCTTGACATGACCTTTACTTGACCTTGACTTGACCTTGACTTGACCTTGACTTGACCTTGACTTGACCTTGACTTGACCTTGACTTGACCTTAACTTGACCTTCACTTGACCTTGACCTGACCATGACATGACCTTGACTTGACCTTGACTTGACCTTGACATGACCTTGACATGACCTTGACATGACCTTGACTTGACCTTGACTTGATCTTGACTTGACCTTGACTTGACCTTGACATGACCTTGACATGACCTTGACTTGACCTTGACCTGACCTTGATTTGACCTTGACTTGACCTTGACTTGACCTTGACTTACCCTTCAATAGACCTTGACATGACCTTGACATGACCTTTACATGACCTTGACTTGACCTTGACTTGACCTTGACTTGACCTTGACTTGACCTTGACTTGACCTTGACATGACCTTGACATGACCTTGACTTGACCTTGACTTGACCTTGACTTGACCCTGACTTGACCTTGACTTGACCTTGACTTGACCTTGACTTGACCTTGACTTGACCTTGACCTTGAAATGACCTTGACTTGACCTTGACTTGACCTTGACTTGACCTTGACTTGACCTTGACTTGACCTTGACTTGACCTTGATTTAACCTTGACTTGACCCTGACTTGACCTTGACATGACCTTGACTTGACCTTGCCTTGACCTTGACTTGACCCTGACTTGACCTTGACATGACCTTTACTTGACCTTGACTTGACCTTGACTTGACCTTGAGTTGACCTTGACTTAACCTTGACTTGGCCTTGACTTGACCTTGACTTGATCTTAACTTGACCTTGACTTGACCTTGACTTGACCCTGATTTGACCTTGACTTGACCTTAACTTGACCTTGACTTGACCTTGACTTGATCTTAACTTGACCTTGACTTGACCTTGACTTGACCCTGATTTGACCTTGACTTGACCTTGACTTGACCTTGACTTGACCTTGACTTGACCCTGACTTGACCTTGACTTGACCTTGACTTGACCTTGACTTAACCTTGACTTGACCTTGACTTGACCTTGACTTGATCTTAACTTGACCTTGACTTGACCTTGACTTGACCCTGACTTGACCTTGACTTGATCTTAACTTGACCTTGACTTGACCTTGACTTGATCTTAACTTGACCTTGACTTGACCTTGACTTGACCCTGATTTGACCTTGACTTGACCTTGACTTGACCTTGACATGACCTTGACTTGACCTTGACTTGACCTTGACTTGACCTTGACTTGACCTGGACTTGACCTTGACTTGACCTTGACTTGACCTTGACTTGACCTTGACTTAACCTTGACTTGACCCTGACTTGACCTTGACATAACCTTGACTTGACCTTGCCTTGACCTTGACTTGACCCTGACTTGACCTTGACATGACCTTTACTTGACCTTGACTTGTCCTTGACTTGACCTTGACTTGACCTTGAGTTGACCTTGACTTAACCTTGACTTGACCTTGACTTGACCTTGACTTGATCTTAACTTGACCTTGACTTGACCTTGACTTGACCCTGACTTGACCTTGACTTGATCTTAACTTGACCTTGACTTGACCTTGACTTGATCTTAACTTGACCTTGACTTGACCTTGACTTGACCCTGATTTGACCTTGACTTGACCTTGACTTGACCTTGACTTGACCCTGACTTGACCTTGACTTGACCTTGACTTGACTTGACCTTGACATGACCTTGACTTGACCTTGACTTGACCTTGACATGACCTTGACTTGACCTTGACTTGACCTTGACTTGACCTTGACTTGACCTTGACTTGACCTTGACTTGGCCTTGACTTGACCTTGACTTGACCTTGACTTGACCTTAACTTGACCTTCACTTGACCTTGACCTTGACTTGACCTTGACCTGACCATGACATGACCTTGACTTGACCTTGACTTGACCTTGACTTGACCTTGACTTGACCTTGACTTGACCTTGACTTGACCTTGACTTGACCTTGACTTGACCTTAACTTGACCTTCACTTGACCTTGACTTGACCTTGACTTAACCTTGACTTGACCTTGACTTGACCTTGACATGACCTTGACTTGACCTTGACTTGACCTTGACCTTGACTTGACCTTGACTTAACCTTGACTTGACCCTGACTTGACCTTGACATGACCTTTACTTGACCTTGACTTGACCTTGACTTGACCTTGACTTGACCTTGACTTGACCTTGACTTGACCTTGACTTGACCTTAACTTGACCTTCACTTGACCTTGACCTGACCATGACATGACCTTGACTTGACCTTGACTTGACCTTGACATGACCTTGACATGACCTTGACATGACCTTGACTTGACCTTGACTTGATCTTGACTTGACCTTGACTTGACCTTGACATGACCTTGACATGACCTTGACTTGACCTTGACCTGACCTTGATTTGACCTTGACTTGACCTTGACTTGACCTTGACTTACCCTTCACTTGACCTTGACATGACCTTGACATGACCTTTACATGACCTTGACTTGACCTTGACTTGACCTTGACTTGACCTTGACTTGACCTTGACTTGACCTTGACATGACCTTGACATGACCTTGACTTGACCTTGACTTGACCTTGACTTGACCCTGACTTGACCTTGACTTGACCTTGACTTGACCTTGACTTGACCTTGACTTGACCTTGACTTGACCTTGACCTTGAAATGACCTTGAATTGACCTTGACTTGACCTTGACTTGACCTTGACTTGACCTTGACTTGACCTTGACTTGACCTTGATTTAACCTTGACTTGACCCTGACTTGACCTTGACATGACCTTGACTTGACCTTGCCTTGACCTTGACTTGACCCTGACTTGACCTTGACATGACCTTTACTTGACCTTGACTTGACCTTGACTTGACCTTGAGTTGACCTTGACTTAACCTTGACTTGGCCTTGACTTGACTTGATCTTAACTTGACCTTGACTTGACCTTGACTTGACCCTGATTTGACCTTGACTTGACCTTAACTTGACCTTGACTTGACCTTGACTTGATCTTAACTTGACCTTGACTTGACCTTGACTTGACCCTGATTTGACCTTGACTTGACCTTGACTTGACCTTGACTTGACCTTGACTTGACCCTGACTTGACCTTGACTTGACCTTGACTTAACCTTGACTTGACCTTGACTTGACCTTGACTTGATCTTAACTTGACCTTGACTTGACCTTGACTTGACCCTGACTTGACCTTGACTTGATCTTAACTTGACCTTGACTTGACCTTGACTTGATCTTAACTTGACCTTGACTTGACCTTGACTTGACCCTGATTTGACCTTGACTTGACCTTGACTTGACCTTGACATGACCTTGACTTGACCTTGACTTGACCTTGACTTGACCTTGACTTGACCTTGACTTGACCTGGACTTGACCTTGACTTGACCTTGACTTGACCTTGACTTGACCTTGACTTAACCTTGACTTGACCCTGACTTGACCTTGACATAACCTTGACTTGACCTTGCCTTGACCTTGACTTGACCCTGACTTGACCTTGACATGACCTTTACTTGACCTTGACTTGTCCTTGACTTGACCTTGACTTGACCTTGAGTTGACCTTGACTTAACCTTGACTTGACCTTGACTTGACCTTGACTTGATCTTAACTTGACCTTGACTTGACCTTGACTTGACCCTGACTTGACCTTGACTTGATCTTAACTTGACCTTGACTTGACCTTGACTTGATCTTAACTTGACCTTAACTTGACCTTGACTTGACCCTGATTTGACCTTGACTTGACCTTGACTTGACCTTGACTTGACCCTGACTTGACCTTGACTTGACCTTGACTTGACTTGACCTTGACATGACCTTGACTTGACCTTGACTTGACCTTGACATGACCTTGACTTGACCTTGACTTGACCTTGACTTGACCTTGACTTGACCTTGACTTGACCTTGACTTGACCTTCACTTGACCTTGACTTGACCTTGACTTGACCTTGACCTGACCTTGACTTGACCCTGACTTGACCTTGACATGACCTTTACTTGACCTGACCTTGACTTGACCTTGACTTGACCCTGACTAGACCTTGACATGACCTTTACTTGACCTTGACTTGACCTTGACTTGACCCTAACTTGACCTTGACTTGACCTTGACTTGACCTTGACTTGACCTTGACCTGACCTTGACATGACCTTGACCTTGACTTGACCTTGACTTGGCCTTGACATGACCTTGACATGACCTTCACTTGACGTTGACTTGACGTTGACTCGACATTGACATGACCTGTACTTGACCTTGACTTGACCTTGACTTGACCCTGACTTGACCTTGACATGACCTTTACTTGACATTGACTTGACCTTGACCTGACCTTGACATGACCTTGACCTTGACTTGACCTTGACTTGACCTTGACAAGACCTTGACATGACCTTGACTTGACCTTGACTTGACGTTGACTTGACCCTGACTTGACATTGACATGACCTTGACTTGACCTTGACATGACCTTGACTTGACCTTGACTTGACCTTGACATGACCTTGACTTGACCTTGACTTGACCTTGACCTGACCTTGACATGACCTTGACATGACCTTGACATGACCTTGACATGACCTTGACTTGACCTTGACTTGACCTTGACTTGACCCTGACTTGACCCTGACTTGACCTTGACTTGACCTTGACTTGACCTTGACTTAACCTTCACTTGACCTTGACATGACCTTGACATGACCTTTACATGACCTTGACTTGACCTTGACTTGACCTTGACTTGACCTTGACTTGACCTTGACATGACCTTGACATGACCTTGACTTGACCTTGACTTGACCTTGACTTGACCCTGACTTGACCTTGACTTGACCTTGACTTGACCTTGACTTGACCTTGACTTGACCTTGACTTAACCTTGACTTGACCCTGACTTGACATTGACATGACCTTGACTTGACCTTGACATGACCTTGACTTGACCTTGACTTGACCTTGACCTGACCTTGACATGACCTTGACATGACCTTGACATGACCTTGACTTGACCTTGACTTGACCTTGACTTGACCCTGACTTGACCTTGACTTGACCTTGACTTAACCTTCACTTGACCTTGACATGACCTTGACATGACCTTTACATGACCTTGACTTGACCTTGACTTGACCTTGACTTGACCTTGACTTGACCTTGACATGACCTTGACATGACCTTGACTTGACCTTGACTTGACCTTGACTTGACCCTGACTTGACCTTGACTTGACCTTGACTTAACCGTCACTTGACCTTGACATGACCTTGACATGACCTTTACATGACCTTGACTTGACCTTGACTTGACCTTGACTTGACCTTGACTTGACCTTGACTTGACCTTGACTTAACCTTCACTTGACCTTGACATGACCTTGACATGACCTTTACATGACCTTGACTTGACCTTGACTTGACCTTGACTTGACCTTGACTTGACCTTGACTTGACCTTGACTTGACCTTGACATGACCTTGACATGACCTTGACTTGACCTTGACTTGACCTTGACTTGACCCTGACTTGACCTTGACTTGACCTTGACTTGACCTTGACTTGACCTTGACTTAACCTTGACTTGACCTTGACCTTACCTTGAAATGACCTTCACCTTGACTTGACCTTGACACGACCTTGACATGACCTTGACTTGACCCTGACTTGACCTTGACCTTGACTTGACCTTGACTTGACCTTGACTTAACCTTGACTTGACCTTGACCTGACCTTGAAATGACCTTCACCTTGACTTGACCTTGACACGACCTTGACATGACCTTGACTTGACCTTGACCTGACCTTGACCTTGACTTGACCTTGACTTAACCTTGACTTGACCCTGACTTGACCTTGACATGACCTTTACTTGACCTTGACTTGACCTTGACATGACCTTGACATGACCTTGACTTGACCTTGACTTGACCTTGACCTTGACTTGACCTTGACTTAACCTTGACTTGACCCTGACTTGACCTTGACATGACCTTTACTTAACCTTGACTTGACCTTGACTTGACCTTGACTTGACCTTGACTTGACCCTGACTTGACCTTGACTTGACCCTGACTTGACCTTGACTTGACCTTGACTTGACCTTGACTTGACCTTGACTTGACCTTGACATGACCTTGACTTGACCTTGACTTGACCTTGACTTGACCTTGACATGACCTTTACTTGACCTTGACTTGACCTTGACCATGACCTTGACTTAACCTTGACTTGACCCTGACTTGACCTTAACATGACCTTTACTTGACCTTGACTTGACCTTGACTTGACCTTGACTCAACCTTGACTTGACCTTGACCTGACCTTGACATGACCTTGACCTTGACCTTGACTTGACTTTCACTTGACCTTGACTTGACCTTGACTTGACCTTGACTTGACCTTGGCTTGACCTTGACATGACCTTGACATGACCTTGACTTGACCTTGACTTGACCCTGACTTGACCTTGACTTGACCTTAACTTGACCTTGACTTGACCTTGACATGACCTTGCCTTGACCTTGACATGACCTTGACTTGACCTTGACTTGACCTTGACATGACCTTGACATGACCTTGACTTGACCTTGACTTGACCTTGACTTGACCCTGACTTGACCTTGACTTGACCTTGACTTGACCTTGACTTGACCTTGACTTGACCTTGACTTGATCTTGACTTGACCTTGACTTGACCTTGACTTGACCTTGACTTGACCTTGACTTGACCTTGACTTGACCTTGACATGACCTTGACTTGACCTTGACTTGACCTTGACTTGACCTTGACTTGACCTTGACTTGACCCTGACTTGACCTTGACTTAACCTTGACTTGACCTTGACTTGACCTTGACATGACCTTGACTTGACCTTGACTTGACCTTGACCTTGACTTGACTTTGACTTAACCTTGACTTGACCCTGACTTGACCTTGACATGACCTTTACTTGACCTTGACTTGACCTTGACTTGACCTTGATTTGACCTTGACTTGACCTTGACTTGACCTTGACTTGATCTTGACTTGACCTTGACTTGACCTTGACTTGACCTTGACTTGACCTTGACTTGACCTTGACTTGACCTTGACTTGACCTTGACATAGCCTTGACTTGACCTTGACTTGACCTTGACTTGACCTTGACTTGACCCTGACTTGACCTTGACTTAACCTTGACTTGACCTTGACTTGACCTTGACATGACCTTGACTTGATCTTGACTTGACCTTGACTTGACCTTGACTTGACCTTGACTTGACCTGACCTTGACTTGACCTTAACTTGACCTTGACTTGACCTTGACTTGACCTTGACTTGACCTTGACTTGACCATGACATGACCTTGACTTGACCATGACATGACCTTGACTTGACCTTGACTTGACCTTGACTTGACCTTGACTTGACCTTGACTTGACCTTGACTTGACCTTAACTTGACCTTCACTTGACCTTGACTTGACCTTGACTTGACCTTGACCTGACCATGCCATGACCTTGACTTGACCTTGACTTGACCTTGACTTGACCTTGACTTGACCTTAACTTGACCTTCACTTGACCTTGACTTGACCTTGACTTAACCTTGACTTGACCTTGACTTGACCTTGACATGACCTTGACTTGACCTTGACTTGACCTTGACCTTGACTTGACCTTGATTTACCTTGACTTGACCCTGACTTGACCTTGACATGACCTTTACTTGACCTTGACTTGACCTTGACTTGACCTTGACTTGACCTTGACTTGACCTTGACTTGACCTTGACTTGACCTTGACTTGACCTTAACTTGACCTTCACTTGACCTTGACTTGACCTTGACTTGACCTTGACCTGACCATGACATGACCTTGACTTGACCTTGACTTGACCTTGACATGACCTTGACATGACCTTGACAAGACCTTGACTTGACCTTGACCTTGACTTGATCTTGACTTGACCTTGACTTGACCTTGACATGACCTTGACATGACCTTGACTTGACCTTGACCTGACCTTGATTTGACCTTGACTTGACCTTGACTTGACCTTGACTTACCCTTCACTTGACCTTGACATGACCTTGACATGACCTTTACATGACCTTGACTTGACCTTGACTTGACCTTGACTTGACCTTGACTTGACCTTGACATGACCTTGACATGACCTTGACTTGACCTTGACTTGACCTTGCTTGACCCTGACTTGACCTTGACTTGACCTTGACTTGACCTTGACTTGACCTTGACTTGACCTTGACCTTGAAATGACCTTGACTTGACCTTGACTTGACCTTGACTTGACCTTGACTTAACCTTGACTTGACCCTGACTTGACCTTGACATGACCTTGACTTGACCTTGCCTTGACCTTGACTTGACCCTGACTTGACCTTGACATGACCTTTACTTGACCTTGACTTGACCTTGACTTGACCTTGAGTTGACCTTGACTTAACCTTGACTTGACCTTGACTTGACATTGACTTGATCTTAACTTGACCTTGACTTGACCTTGACTTGACCTTGACTTGACCTTGACTTGACCTTGA